>CM034708.1:144296534-144309114 GCA_020142125.1 Phrynosoma platyrhinos | reverse complement strand
CCTTTTGAGGTATAGATTTTACTGAGATTTCAAATAGATTTCACTGAGGTTGAGATATCTACTTGTTGTAGTATGTACTTTTACTGGGGAGGTTGAGATATCTACTTGTTGTAGTATGTACTTTTACTGGTTGGGTAGAAGCGTGGTCTACTCATAATGAAAAGGCAGAACAAGTGGTAAAAGCCTTGATGAGAGATAGTCCCTAAGTATGGTATCCCTAGACTCATGGGGGTGACAATGAACCATCCTTTGTACACCAGATTGTACAAACTTTGTCAAAAACTTTGGGAATTACTTGGAAATTACATTGTGCCTATCATCCCCAAACTTTTGGAAAGGTTGAAAGAATGAATAAAACCTTAAAGGGCACTATATCTAAGCTGTGTTATGAAACTGGGTTAGACTGGACTGTAGTATTGCCAATGGCATTGTTAAAAATCAGATGCACCCCTACAAAGTTGTTGGGCTTGTCACCTTATGAATTAATGTATGGGAGACCACCCTTGGGTTTTGAACACATTCCTGGGGACCTAGCACAACTGGGGAGGGTAGACTTGATAAAAAACTATTCAATTGTTGGGATTCACTGTTAGTGAGTTACATAAATATGTGGGTATGATACAGTCCTCTGCCCTTGTTACTGCTGTACATGATTTCTCCCCAGGTGATACTGCTGAAAGACTGGAACCCCTATGAGATCATGCCCACTGCCATCAAGTTAGCAGGAGTAAAACTTTGGAACCACTACACCAGAGTCAAGAGAGACTATACCAAGGAGGAACCTGAGTGGGAAACCCATGATGACTCTGATCCTCTAAAGGTAAAGATTTCCAAGATGCAAGCTGCAAGAGGAGGGGAGGTCAGCATCGCAATGTGAGCCACCTCCCTGGGGCCAGGTGACCAAGCACCCCCCTGAAGAAAAGGAGGAGTAACTACCCGAGAGTTGCTCTGAAAGAATGAAGGGACACATGGGAATAAGGGGGCTCATGTCAATAGGCATACTGACAATGTTATTCCCAAAAGATAAAGGAAATTGTTTTAAAAATTCATGCATAGCATTAGATGTAGCTGCCAGCTTAAGCAAGCTTTGCACTGGCAACAAGAAAAAGGGAGGAAATAAAGTAGAGATGGAACCAAATGAAGTAGTAACTAATGGCTTTTGCCCCAGATTCTTTCTGAAGGGTCAGCAAAAAATGCAAGTGAGGCTGGAAAAACCTGACCAAACCGGTGGAAACCTGTATTCAGGGAAGCAAAGTGTAGAGCATGGTCAGTAGCAACTAACCAATAGAACTAGAGAACAGAAGTGTGATCAGCAATAACAAACCAATGGAGTTAAAGTTATGTGATGTAATGCTGTGTGCTATGCAAGTATAGTGTATAAAGGAATACTTTGAAAATATTTGGGTGCAACAACCCTTTAAGCACCATCTGAAAGCTGTTGTCGCCTTTTGGCCAAAATAAAGGTGTACTTGCCTTGGACAAAATTTGGACTCCTGGATCTGGTTCTTGGGGAATTCCACAAGAACTGTGTTTCATGGATAACAGCGTTCAAGAGCAGAGTCAAACAATGTGGAGCCTCCAGAATTCTTTGGATCAAAGGGGTTTGTGGCTGCCATGTCAGGAAACTTGTGAATCTGCTCTGAACTTTAGTCCAAACTTTCAAAGAGGTATGTGTGGTACCAAACCCATTTGGGGATGGCTTTCAGCACAGAAACTTGAAAATTCAGATTGAAACCTGGGATGGACTTACTGCACTACTGACATATAAGCCCCTAGTTGCCATTGTGTTGGAATGATACTCCCATCATCCATCATTGGTTAGAACTGATGAAACTACACTTGAACAGCATCTATAGGGCCATACATTTTCACATCCATTTCTAGAATAAGTGACAGTCCTTTTACAAGAATAACAATTTGTTGCCCTAGTTTTCTGGCAGTTAAAGGGCAGACCTATATTCTAGTTATTAAGAGCAGGAACTGCTGTACAGCCACTTTCCTGATGTCTTCTTGGGATCTCTGCATGGGCAACTCATTGACCACATGAGAAGGCATTTCACTCCTCTATTTCAGGATGAAGTGTCCTCTTTTCTCAGTCAATGAGCTGTCACTAGAGATCCCAACTGTTTCTTCTAATGGACACACTACCTTTCCCAGAAATAAACTGCAGAAGCTATAAGCAGTTTGCCTATAACTGAATTATTTCTTCTCTTCAAATGGCAGTGCAGCTATAAATAAAGAGAGCAAAAAGCAGACCCCTTTTTAAAATGACCCTGAGGTACATTTTAAATATCTTCTTCCTTGCTTCATCAAAATCTGGGCATTTTACACATTCTTTTCCAATTTCTTTGTAGAGTCTTATCTAAAAAAGCCTTTTCTGAAAACAATGAGATGCATTAATTGCTGTCAGTTGGTTGTGGATTGTTGCTTAAACATCTAGAGAATGATTGTGGAGAGACTCAGAGCCTCGGCAGACAGCTTAAAAAGCCGTCCTGGAGGCAGGGAAGAGGAGGGGCAGCCACACGCTCGGCACCCCTTCCTCCTCCCAAGGTTGCCCTCGGAGCCACCGGCCCTCCACATGGGTTAGGGTTAGGGTTAGGGACACTTCCGGACACGCTGCGAAGGAAAAGTCAGTGAAAGTGCGACACAAGCTTTTGCGGCACACTTTCACTGACTTGTGAAAGGAGCGCTATTTTAGCACTCCTTTCAGGGATGGGGAAGGTGCGCCACAGGATCGAGGCATGGGGATGCTTCGGTCCCGCGGTGCACCTTCCCAGGGCTGCCCTGTGCCGCCAGTCTGCTTCCCCCCTCAGTCATGAATGATGCCCATTGAATTCAGCACAGCCTTTTGTCTGCATCAACTTACAGTTTTTCTCCATGACCTTCCTTCTGGACTATGCCTTTAGGTTTCATTTTTTTTCCTTGCTTCTCTTTTCAGTTATCTCTGATATACACCTTATGAGCAAAGAGAAAACAGCAGAACAAAACAAATTAGGTAAGCCCTCCCAATTAAAGTGGCCTTGGTATAAACTGCCACTTGTTTGTGAGGCTTTGCCCAGGATGTAAAATGTCCCAGGTGCATACAGCATGCAGTGTGCAAAAAGGAGAAAAGCTGACTCAGAGGAAGCTGATGAAACTTCAGCAGGAATTTGTGTGGTAACAATTCAAAATTGCATAGTCACTGTGAACATGTGACAGGAAAATGATGAAACACTGGCAGGAGATTGGGTCAGAATCCTAGCCAGATTTTGGGTATAAAAGGAAGAATGTTCCAATGCATTGTGGTCAGGTAGATGTCAGTTGGTGGCAAAGCATTATGTCAGATGGTGTAAACATTGCTGTATCATTCTTGTAAATATTTGCTGCAACTCAGGGCCTTTGCAGACTGCCAGAAATAGTGCAAATTGACTCCACTTTAACTGCCCTGACTCAGTACTAGGGAATCATGTGAACTGTAGTTTATTGTGGCACTAGAGTTCTCTGACAGAGAAGGCTCAATGTCTCAGAAAAAAATACAGTTCCCATGATTCCCTAGCACTGAGCCAGGACAGTTAAAGTGGACTCAATTTGCACTATTTCTAGCAGTCTGCAAAGGCCCTAAGATTAAAAGCCTCTTTGAAAGAACCTCAGCAGTGTGAGTAAAACTCTGTTTGGATGAAGGAATTTTTGCCTACAACTACTTCCAGAATTTCCAGTGGCCTTTGTTACATGGCTGGCTGTCTTCTGTGTATGAACTCAGTTTTCCCTGCGCTAACAGTTATCACTGGTGGAAAAGTACATGTCCTTGTTCATGTGAGTTTTCTTAATGCATGTGGAAAAAACATGATTTTCAGATCTTGGCATGCAGAAGATGTGGATTAGCATTAGATCAATGACTGCAATTTCAGACATTGGCAATGATACTAGATGTAGGTTTTAGAGTGGCTCAGTATAATTTATTGCAGGTCTACAATGAGTATGCACGTAGAAAACACTCAGGCTCCCCCACTGCCTCTCTCATCAGTTCTCCCTCCCCAGCTGCCCATTACCCAGCCAGACCTTGTAAGGGCTGCTGGCAGTGGTGACAACAGATTCCTCTGTCTCTCCTCTCCTCCTACTGTGTTCACTCACTCTCTCACTTGCTTGAATGACATCCAAGGGCAATCAAGGGATGGCTGGGCAAGTAAGCAGTGGGAAGAGATGGAAGGGGTGCACTCACTCCTCCTTCTCCTCTACTGCTTGGCTTTCTCATCCCATCAGTCAGACAGCGGAGAACAGGCTGGCATGCTTGCAGGAGCACCTGCACACACATATACCCCTGGAGCAGGAGGAAGGGCCAACTGGGTGTCATCTCTCCTCTGGGATATTACCTGGTGTGTTCTGCACCTCAGCATCCCCCCAGTGGTGTCACTGGGTTCCATGTACTTTCCTTCCAAGCAGTTCAAGAATGTGCAAGTCAAAACATATTGCTTTAGTATTTTAACATGTTATGTTAGTCATTCTGATACACAATGAGACGTCAGAGGCACAAACACACACATATGCACTTACATGACAACTTAATGCATTTAACAAAGTGGGAGCTGGTTCATGATAGATATGATGGTCTTTATATTAACTGATGATCAGGATGACCTATCAATATAATTGTTTTCCATTTTATTATTAAATATGTTACTTGATTTTTATTGGTTTTGCTGTTGTAAATTTATCTGAGTGCTGCTACAGGTAAGTAACTACAAGTAAGAATGAGACAGGATGAAAGTCCTCATAATGTTGAAATGTTTGAAAAGATAGCAACAAATTTAGGGAAATTACAGGAAAAAAGAACCAATAATATACTGGTAGAATTCAGACATAGCCTTGTTAGTCTGGATCAGAATGCAAAAGGCTCTTGTAGTTCCTTTGAAACTAGCTGAGAGAAAGAATTTAGTAGGAGACTAAGGGGCTGAACAGATGGTGCCTAAGTGACAGAGGCCCACTGCCCCTTTCCTTGCCAGATCAGGGCCACAGCAACTGCATGCTGCACCCCGATCCAGTGTTTTGTTGCTCTAAAAAGAGCTGGCAAATGCCGTTCCATTTTAGAGCAGCAAAAATCTGCCCTTGTCACAGCAGCAATGGCTTTTCGGTGCTCCTTTGTCACAGAGCATGTGGACACTGTGCCAAGGGAGCGCCCTGATGCCTCCCACCATGCGGTGGGGCACATGACATGAGGACAATGTGGTGGCAGAGTTTGGGCAGCCGGCATGCATTCACCATGCCCCCACTCCGGCCCCAGGCCAGCCTAAAGTGCTGGCATGTTCAGCCCCTCAGTTAACTTCATCAATGCATGGAGTGAAGTGTCTAGGAAGAGACATACCTATGAGTGAGCATGTTATGACTCTGAAAGCTATAGTAATGCAAAACTTATGCTTATGGTGATGAGGTACCAAGTTCACTTTTAACAATGGCCATTGGGGATTGTCATATCTTCAGTGTTATCATATGTGCAGTGTGGCAAGAAACCATTTTCTCTGTTCAATCCACTGTCAATAGACTGAAATTTATGGATATATTCCAATTTTGCTGTTTCTTTTTTCAAGCTTCCTTTATAGTTTTTTTTTAATCCCCTGTGTCAGAGCCTGGCCTGTGATATGAAAGCCACTGTGCTTCAGTTAAAATAAGGCTGAATAGCATAGGTGAGGAATATTATAAATTGAAACAATTGTCAAATATTTGTTTTCACTGGCAGGATTTCCTTTTGCTTCTTTTTTTCTCACTGACAAAATGAAGATCTTTATCTCTCTGAAGTGGCTAACAGACTAATGTGGAGTATCATCAGAATTTAATAAAATGGAATGATGGCAATATCATTAGAAATAACAGTCATTACAAATGGTGCTGAAATTAATCAAGCAAACATTTACACAATATTGAATGGTAAATACTTTATCTTTCTTCTAATATTGCAGCATCAATATATATATATATATATATATATATATATATATATATATATATATATAAAATATTTTGTAATTGGGTTTTAGTTATTTGTATATTCTTAGCTTCCTCATTCATGGTTCATGAAAATATGGGATATAAGTATTTATAATAAGTTAATTATTTTTCCCTGCCTGAAAAACTGAGGGTCATAAAAACTTTTTAAAAATGTATCCTAGTTTTATAGGAATTTGTTGATCCAGTTTTTTAAAAAATGGCCTATATTTACTTCATCACCTACTGATTTTTCACAACTTGCTTTAATGTTTATATGTTGTAATATATGACAGAATGAAAAAATCCTGAAGTGAATTATCCAGCAAAGAATAAAAAAGGGGTTAAAGTCTTCTAACTGACTTTGAAAACACTAATTTGCTGATATGAAACACAAAAATCCATTCAAATGCACTAAAAGAAGTCACACTGGAACATCACGGTCCACACGTAATCAAAGCTGACTAAGAATTGAATTGATTAAAATATTTAATTTGTAAAATAATTGTGTGAGTTACATTTATATTGGTTTTTTTAAATTCAGCACCCAAAAATACATTTAAAACAGCTAAAATATTTTAAAAAGTCTTCTCGCCACACCTCTGTGTACTTGATTTTTTTCCTTCTTTGCAATTACTGATCATTGCAGGGGGTATGCTCAAAATATGAAGTGCATATACCAACATTTTGAAAAAGTGAAAATATTGTTCATCTCCAAGTAAAAGGGGGGGGGGGGAAGAGACCCACTGCCTTTCCCCAAGGATTTTTGAGTGGCAATCCATTTAATAAATTTTGTTTTTCATAGGGTTTTTTGGATCAGGATACATCTGCTTTTTTAGAAACTGACCAGCCCCACAGTGGGCTGTTCCTCCAAAGCAAAATGGAAATAAAGGAAATTTCAAATTTAACAAAGCAAGTACAGATTAAGTATTTAAGCAAATCTCATATTTCTGGTTGCATATGGGGATTTTCCCCATGTCTATGTGATACAGCATATAGCTGGAAGCAAATTGAACTGAGCTTTTCCCTGGCCTCTTCAGTGTCCCCAAAGATGTTTATTCTAGTCTAGAATATGAGGCTAGCAGCAAAAATTTTATTTGTCATCAGTAGATCCTCATGGGAAAGTACTTGCTGTATAACAGTTCAGGAAGAGTAAATTCAACTTATATTTTTTAAGGGTGAGGAGCACATTTTTCAGAATATGCTTTCCCACCAATACATGTGATTTTTACCTTGTGGCCTCATGGATCTTGTTTGGCTAAAGATCATGGCAACAAGATACTGCCATGGTTAAGAATAGTTTGATTGTATATGGTAGTGTCTTCTACAAAGAAAGAAACCAATATTAGTACTGCCTGGGTCAGCAGTAAGCACAAATGTGCATAGTTGGCCTAGAAATGTTGGAGGAGAGCAGACATCATCAGTGTCACACAATGTTCTTCTTCCTAGTGCACAGATGTGGCTTGTAATCTTCCATCCACATCGACACCAAGTTTTAGAGCAATGCACAGACATAGCATTTGTTCCTGAAACTTGCTGTCTGTATAATCTCAAGGACCTTGCCATTTTTCTGTTTTCAGGGACAAAATGGGACAGGGACATTGATAACTTGGAGTGAAATGGATATTAGCATGGAGGTGTTTGTAAGTAATGCTGCTGTCAGATGGTACATCTGGTTGGGTTGCCATGTTTGGACTATTTCATGCCTTAAGATTTCAGGTCCAAAATCTAGACCTATGGACAACCCCATATTTCACAGGAGACAAGCCCTTGTGATGCTATGAGAGGCAGCTTCTGGTGATGTCACTAAACATGATAATTAAGCATCAACTCCAGTTGCATAAACTATGCCATTCAAATAAAGAGAGCCAAGTCTAACAAATGAGAAACACACACACACGGAATAAAGTTGAACATCTATGTTTCTGTACTTCTTTTAGAGTTCTTTTTCAAGGCCTGAGTGAGCCATGTGTGACTCTTCATTCGAAAAGACACACACACACACTTTTCAGGATGGCAGTTTTGCCCTGAGATTCCCACCAACCTATCCATCCTGAGGCCTGGAAAAGAGAGCCTTATGATCTGGCAAGTCTAGCGACTGTATAGGCAAAGAACACTGTGAGATGTTTTGAAAGGAAGTGGTATATATTTTGTATGCTTAAAATACACACACACACACACACACACACACACACACACACACACACACACAGAGCATCTATACCATTTCCTTGCAAAACATTCCAAAAGTTCTGTATCATTTTGAGGTGAGTTTATCACTTTCAGTATCAATTTTTTAAAAATGCTTTTCTCCCATAAAGTATCCTGATGACTGTGCATAGATCTATTTCTCTGTTACCAAAAACACATTGGATGTTATCACATGGGGAGTTGCGGGGAGAAAGTGGAAATAAACCGGAGGAGTGGAAGACTTTAATTTACGGGATTTGTCCCGTTCCACCTCGTCTGATAACTAAATTCGAATTTAAAAGGGGGTTAATTTGAACAAAAACCTGATCTTTTCAAATCCTCAAAAATCCCAAAAATGAAAAGATCAGGTTTTCGTTCAAATTAATCCCCTTTTAAATTCAAATTTAGTTATCAGACGAGGCGGAACAGGACAAATCCCGTAAATTAAAGACTTCCGCTCATGCCCGTTTATTTCAACTTTCTCCCCACAACTCCCCGTGTGATAACGTCCTTTGGGTACATTTAGAATAAAGCAATTTAACTGCCATGGCTCCATTCTACAAAATCCTGGGATCTACATTATTTCTACAGGGTAGATCCGTCTGAATAATTAAACATGTGTAAAGCTAGAGATTGATGGACGAACTCTGGGTGAAGAATTGAGTATACATTAGATGTTGAACAACCTTGTAAGAATAGCTTATGCCATTTCCAGTTGAAACCATGGTCAAGTAATTTGCTTACTTGGTTTCTAGGATTTTTTTTCTGCCCCCTCCCCAATAACATTTCTGTAAAAGAAATAAAGTTGAGCATTTCTGTATTTCTTTTAGAGTTCTTTTCTCAAGAGTGACGGAGCCACTCATCTGAAAAACCTTCTCACTGCTACCAAATCTCTTACAGATTGATACTGTGTGGTGTGGCATATTAGATGTTCTCAAGTGGTATGGAGTCAAAATTGGTGGTCAGGCTTTTACAATGGGTTCAACATCTGTAAAACCTGCTTTCCTTTTGCCAATCTATTTTATGGAGTGAGGAAACTATAACAAGGGCAAAAGTATTTGAATCTGACAATGCAGTTGGAAACATAGGGCCTAAGCAGACTGCCAGAAATAGTGCACATTAAACTGAGGCACTGCCCTGGCTCAGTGCTAGGGAATTATGGGAATTGTATTTTTTTCTGAGACACTGAACCTTCTCTGTCAGAGAGCTCTGGTGCCACAATAAATTACAGTTCCCATGATTCCCTAGCACTGAGCCAGGGCAGTGCCTCAATTTAATGTGCACTATTTCTGGTAGTCTGCTTAGGCCAATAATTACTCAGAAGTAAATCCCACTTAGTTTGATGGGATCCATTCTGCTGTAAGTGCAATTGGCTGAACTCCAGTTCTTCCAGCTATATTTTTTTTAAAAATAAAAAAATAAATAAATAGCTACAAGGATCTCTCTCTCTCATCCTCTATCTCATTTCCACTCTCTCTTACAAACACATACACATACAGAAATGCACAAGTGAATCCAGATCTTTTGAAGTGCCTTGTTACAATTATAGTTCCAAACCCCAAAGAAATAGTTATCATTATATGTATTATGTTTAGTCCTTTTTATTTACTTTCTAAAAATCTCAAATTTACAAGCATGTAGTACAAAATATCCTCTCCTCTCACTCACTTCATTGTCACTTCAGTGCTCACAATAAAGTATAAGGAAGAATCACAAGCCACAACACAAAGGGGACTGCAGACAGATGGCTCTGGGCTGCCCCGGGAAGTGGCAGGAAGCGGCTCCAATCCTCCCTTTTGCCACAAAAGGCTGCCCTAAGAGCTGGTGTGCGGGTCTTCAGCGCCCTTTTTGGCACAGCATGTTTGAACACTGTGCTGTGCTTAACAGCATGTGGCATCAGGACGGCATCGGCATGGGGTTGGGGCGGCTGACGTGCAGCTGGCCTGCCCCAAATTTGCCTCCAGTCCAGCCCTTTGGGCCCGTCTGCAGAAGCCCATAGTCAAGCCACAGCAATATGATGATAAATGTAACTCAGACATTAAGATAGACTACAAAGGAATGTCATCAGTCCTTGCAAAAGAGCAATTGTAATTTGTTTATTCCCTCATTATGGAGAATATAAATTTATTTATTTCAAGCAGCTAAATATTACCAGTTATGTTAAAGTTGAACTAACTGTGAACTAACTGTGAAACAAGGAATGAGACATCATCAAATCTTCTTTCAGAAAGGAAATAGCAAGTACATTCTCTGTACTTGCTTTACTACATTCTAATGTTGTAGTCTGGCACTCTTAAAAGATACAAGTCTAGAGGACAGCCTTCAGAATGGAAATGATAATAAAAGAGGCTCCCAGACAACTGGTGGGGAAAGCAGCACTAGTTGGCTTCCATATGGGATAAGGAGAAGAATCTACACATGCGGTATCTCACTTTGCCACAGCTGTGGGAGTGAAAGGCTGTTCCACTGCACATAAATTCATTAGGGACAAAGACAGCTAAGGATATGCTCTTAGGGACATTAATACAAATCTGTAATATTTAATTTCAGAACCATTCTATGAGTTGGTTAAGTGAATGACTTGCCAGGTATTACCCAGTAAGCGATGTGGATGTTTTAGTCTGGCACTCTTAAAAAATGCAAATCTAGTGCACAGCCTTCAGAGTTTCATACTTAGACTGTTAACATGTGATTTCTGTAAGTCTGCTGTTGATGATGGTTGGAGGATGAAGGTGGTGAACAGTACTATAGTATTTGATATAATGATCATTTCATTGCCCAGCATAGAGAATCAGACAGAGATACAGCTGTTAAGAAGGTGCAGGAGAACCAGATCCTCATTTTTTCACCTGAAAGCAAGAATATAATGCTACCCTCACACGAACAAAAGTTGATCAAACTTTACTTCAACACTGCTAATAAGACAGCATCTTCACCACATCTCAGGATAACTCAGGGTAGCTTACAGAAATAATTCTAAGGAGGCATACACAGGGTTTCTTTGTAAGAGCCAGCATGGTGTAATAGTTTGAGTCTTGGACTATGACCAGAGTTTGAATCCTAGCTTAGTCATGTTAAATCACTGGGTGACCCTGGGCAGGTCACACTCTCTTAGCCTCATTGGATGGCAATGGCCAAATCTCCTTTGAACAAAACTAGTTAAGCCCTTAGGATCACCTTAGGGTCACAATAAGTTGGAAATGACTTGAAGGCACACAACAACAACACTCAGCTTATCCATTCTGGGTTCTTCAACATCTACAGGTGGTTGCCTCCTTCCTCATGGTAACACTTCCCATAAAAACAATGAAATATACCAACAAGTACGGTAATAAATAAGCTAACACATAGCAGAAGCTAAAATGAAGATAATCAATAGGAAGGAGAGGGAAGCAGGAAATATCTCCATAATTTTAACAAATCTTGAAAAGCTAGAAGACCTCAGAGAATTCTTTTAAAAATATTGGCCTTGGCAATAACAAAAATAAATTAACAACTAGGAAATGCCATATTTGTGTGCAACAACAACAAAAAATCATTATTCTTAAAATATATAGTGGCCATGTCTTTTATTTTTCTTTTAGGGGATTAAACCTATGGAGTTGCATACGTCTGACATACTTTAGGCTTATTGTAGCCCTGGTACCAATGAAGCCTGCAAAAGGAAAAACTCACAGAAGGCATTCCTCCAACAAAAAGACTCTGCCTTATCCTCGTCTTGGTGTTGTGTCTCATCTCATCAGTTTACAAGAGTGTGATAAATCAAACAGGCAAAACAAAGTCGGTCTTCTTTTTTTCCTGAGTTAAACTTCCCTTTATCCAACAGTGTTGTAATTTTTTAAAAGCAAAAGCATAAGGGGTGTCTGGCCTATTCTGGTTTTGTTTATTTCCTCATGTTTGGTAGTCTCTGGCTGTATCCGCACTGCAGAAATAATCTAGCATTGAGTCTTATCAGTTAAAATGGTGTCAAACTGGATTATTTCTGCACGGTGGATCCAGCCTTCATGGCTGAAAACTGCCCCCAGAGCCATGCAGCTACACATCTCTGCTTTAAAGAACTGTCCAGTTGTGTTCTAACATTCAAACAAACTCATTCTCTTTTTTTCCTTTTTTAGTGCTTGACATCATAGAACATTAAGGAGACAGTTCTGTAAGTAGAAGAATCTGATGCTCACATGTTGTAGAATCATGGAGTTGGAAGAGACTACAAGGGCCATCCAGTACAACCCCCCTGCCATGCAGGAAATCCCAATCAACGCATCCCTAACAGATGGCCATCCAGCCTCTGCTTAAAGACCTCCAAGGAAGGAGACTCCACTACTCTCCGAGGGAGTGTGTTCCACTGCCGAACCACCCTTACTGTCAGGAAGTTTCCCCTAATGTCGAAGTGGAATCTCTTTTCCTGGAGCTTACATCATTGTTTCGGGTCCTAGTC
>CM034708.1:144278687-144293027 GCA_020142125.1 Phrynosoma platyrhinos | reverse complement strand
CACACACACACTTCATCTCAGATAGCAAAATGTGTCTCTGGCAGACACCTTAAAATTATAATTTTATTTATATATTCAAATATATATCTACAATAAAATTAAAACCTGATACAGACATAGAAAAATAGTCAGCTCATTATCTAAATACTATAAATCAACTATTACTTCCTATAGTTTCTTTGACAGTAAGTACCTCTTATATGTAATCATAAAACAAAGTCTTTCTGTATCTCTAACATATATTTGTCACCTCCTACTTTTACAGTAATTCATCAGTCACAGACATCCTACATTTATTTACAAATTTTTATCTATCTCTTTATATATCTCCAGTCACTGTTTAACAATTCAAGTTATGATCTTATCTCTAAATATCCCATTGTTGATTTGCTGCTTCAATACCATCTTGCATTTACATGTTCTTTGATTGGAGTCCACTCTTTATCCAATCTATTTAGATCTTTATGATTTACTAAAGCAGTTAGTCTATCCATTTCCTTTATTTCTGTTAATTTAAATAACCAGTCATCCACAGTAGTATTTCTTGTATTTTTTCCCATTTCTGGGGTATCATATGTTAAAAATCTATACTCTTGTATTTCCCTCAACACTACCATTGGTACATCTTTGTAAATTCTATAAGGAAGTCTTCTTGGTAACTTTTTTTGCAGAACCAATTCCTTCATTCTAGATCTTATAAAAGATATTATCACATCTCTTTAGACATTTTTTCTCTCTTTGAAATGCCTGAAAAATCTGCTAGGGATGTTGTTATTTTCTTAAACAAATCTTGATTCGGCACTTCAGGTACCTCTCTCAGCTTCAGACATTTCTCTCTGTAACTGACCTCTTGCATCAAGTTTATATTACTCTCACACTTTTGTTGCTCAGATAAATCATTTGTTGTGATTTTCAATTCCTTAGTTGCCCTTTTAAGTCTTCAACATCTGCTCTTAGTCCAGGGGTAGGCAACCTAAGGCCCAAGGGCCAGATGTGTCCCTCCGAGGCCTTTGGACTGGCCCCAGGCTGGTCCTGCCACTGCCACCACCGCTGCCCCCTGCTACCACCCGCCATGATGATATTGATTATTGTTGTTATTACTTGTTCTTGGGGTTTTCTTGGCAAAATCTCCACAGGGGTTTTGCCATAGCTTTTCTGGGGCTGAGAGAGTGTGCATGCATTTTTTTTAATTTAATTTTTTTTTATTTTTCATATTTATTTATTTATTTGTTTGTTTTTGGTGCTTCGGCCCCCCAATTGTCTGATGGACAGCAACCCGGCCCCTGGCTCAAAAAGTCTTAGACCTTCTACTTCACTCCATCTTAGACCTTCTACTTCACTCGATATTTTTTCTAGTTTATTTCCAAACTCTCCAAGCTCTCTATGTAGACCTTCTTTCATTTTTTTCCTAGACTGTTTTAATTTGTTTTTCATTTCAAGTTGTATTTTATATCTATGTTTTTGAAACTCCTCCAGGATTTGCATTAGATCTGCTTTTTCAGCCATTGTGTCAGTGGATCCTCTCCTTTGAGAAGGACCCACACTGGTAGCTGGCTTTCTAATTCTTGTTGTCATCTTCTCAATCTAAAAATTTCCCTGTTCAAGATTCTTAAATTCCCTTCAAGCTTCTTCTTCTCCCCTCCCACTCTTCTCTTCTTTGATACATCCTCTAACTTTAATTGGTTTGATTATATTTTTACAAATTGTATATCCTCAATCAAATAAAAATTCCAATTTTTATAGTTACTTTGTCTACCTATGATAATAGAGGTATTAATGATAGCTCAAATAAAATCTAAATCTGATCTCTAATTACATAATTACAAGTATAATTATAATCTGGATCAGTTAATCAATTGAGTATATTAAAACCCACAAAATTATAGATCTAATTAGCCTCCTCCAAATTCACTTATCTTAGTTATATTTCCTGTTATCCAAGATTATTAAATTGCAAATTGTATTAATTCCTTGCTAAGCGAAATCTTACTGTTTAAATTCAATTATTAACAATTATATTCAGTTATTCAGAATATTTCCAAACCTGTTACAGTCATAAATCTTGAATCAAATAATTGGTTATAATCAGATTCAACCCTTTCTCCAAGTTGCGTTCAAAACAGGTATTTATGTTCCAATCCCCTTCTATAATTCCCTTCCCTGCCCTTCTAATTTCCTTCTTGCACGTCTTCTCCTTTTAAACAAGTCTAATTTCATTCTCACTGTCCCATCCTTGCTCTTCTTCTCTGTTGTCCCATCCTCCTGTCCTCTTTCCGCTGCTCCTTTCTTTAATTAAATAGATCTGATCCCTAGTTAAAGGCTCATTGCCCCATCTTCCCATCCTCCTTCCACTGATCCTTGCTCCTATTATCTCACTTCTGCTGTCTTGTCCTCTTGTCCTCCTTCTGATGTTCTTTTTGTTAATTAAATAAATCTGGTCCTTAATTAAGGTTTCATTGCCTTATCCTCCCATCCTCCTTCCACTACTCTTTTCTCCTCTCCTCTGCTGTCTCATCCTTCTGTCCTCCTTCCAATGTTCCTTTCTTTGATTAAGTTGATCTGGACCCTAATTAAAGCCTCATTGCCCCTTCCTCCCATCCTCTTTCTACTGCTCCTTTCTTCTGTTATCTCATCTCCACTGTCTTGTCCTCCCATCCTCCTTCTGTTACACCTTTCTCATAATATTCAGATCCATTCAATTTTAATGTCTTTTATTCTTCATAACCTTTTATCCTATCTTCCTTCCATCCTGCCTTTCTATTTAGCTTTTTTCCCTCTCACCAACTTCACCCATTCACTTTCTATAATACCTCCTTTGTCCTAATGATTTAAACCGTCACCATTTTCCCTATTTTCGTCTTCTCCAGGTCTTCCTTATTGTTCTCCATCAACATATATTAACAACCTGCTCCTTCTCTTCTTACAAATTAGCTCTTATAATGTCCCCTTTGTAAAGTTACTTACTTTATTTTCATAGCTTCTGATCTCCATCACCATCTCCGATTAAATCTATTCCAGCCTGGTCTTTGATGTTGTCCTCCAACTCAGGCTGTGCACGTCTATTGCAATCAAGTTCCAATATCTTCCTCTAATGTAGCAAAACTCTTTCAAAGTCTCAGGAGTTTGTTACTGTTGAAAGAATTGTGGTATTTACTGTCTCCAATTTTAGTTCAAAGTCATAGCTAATAAAAACTAAAATAAAACAGCAGGCAGGGCTCAGTGCCAAAAAAGGCAGCCATTTGGGTTGGCTGCTCTGCAACCCTGTCTTCCCTGGTTTGAAATCCTCTCCTAAGGCACTGATCGGGGTTAGAACAAGGGTCTCCTTTGAGCCCCAATTATCACCATCCCTCCCAGAGTGAGGATGGAAAGTGATTCTTTGATCCCTTCTAGCCTGAAGTAGCAGTCCTGCGAAGAGCCCTTCATGCAGGATCTGTCCCCTTGCCGTCACTGCCAGAAGTCAGATACCCTAAAATTATGACAGCCTTACCAGGGTTGTTCTGTTTGAACCTGGGTGTCTTTCCGAACCTCTATAGTGTGGAAGAAACATCACACCAGAAGCGGCGAGAGGCTGCGCCTGAGGCCCCGGACTTCTCCAACTTGTTCCAGAGGCCAGCTGGGCACAGCTGAGCGCCTTCAGCCGCCACACCCCCGCCGCCCTGCTGGAGATCCAGAAGCGGCTATTTAAATGCCACCTGTTTCCACCACCCCCAGCCAGAAGCAGCGAGAGGCTGCGCCGGAGGCCCCGGACTTCTCCACCTTGTTCCAGAGGCCAGCTGGGCACAGCTGAGTGCCTTCAGCCGCCACACCCCCGCCACCCTGCTGGAGAGCCACACCCTGAAGGGAGGCACGGTTTGTCCAACACCCAGCACAGAACTAATTAAGCCTGCCAGGAACAACAGGCATGAGGGACCCGATGAACTGGGGGGGGGGACTCCTTAAGATCAAACTGTTATTTGGACTTATTTGTTCAATTATCCTAATTATATATATTGTATTTTTTAATGTACTGTATTTTAATAATTGCTCTTAATTTGTTTGTTGATTTATTTTGGGGGCGGGGGTAGGAATGAGGGATGGGATCTTAATGTTGTTATTTGTTTAATGTTTGGGGAGGTGGGAAGAATATTGTTTAATTTGTTGTAATGTATTATTGTATTATTGTTGTTTAATTTGTTGTAATCTAATAAGGTATCCTGTTGTTCACCACCTAGATTGGCTAGCCAGAGGGGCGGTATACAAATAAATCTTATTATTATTATTATTATTACATCATAGCCTAACTAATAACTTTCAAATCAGATAAAAAATAGAAACACACTCCTAAATCTGTAGCTATTTCCATAATGTATAGAATGATCACTGCCCTGACAATGTTAACCCTTAAGGTTCTATTAATTTTAATGAAAACATTGAGAACATTTTAAAAAATCATTGAAAATAATGAAATGTAAAAAAAAAAATTGTCAAAAGTTATGTGCACAGGACATTGGTTTCAACTGGACTTAGAATCATAGAATCATAGAGTTGGAAGAGACCACAAGGGCCATCCAGTCCAACCCCCCTGACATGTAGGTACTCTCAATTTAAGCATACCTGACAGATGGTCATCCAACCTCTGTTTAAAGACTGCCAAAGAAGGAGACTCCACCACTCTCCAAGGGAGAATGTTCCACTGTTGAACAGCCCTTACTGTTAGGAAGTGCCTCCTAATGCTGAGGTGGAATCTCTTTTCCTGTAGCTTGCATCCATTGCTCCAGGTCCTGTTCTCTGGAGCAGCAGAAATCAAGTCTGCTCTCTTCTCAATATGACACCCATTCAAATACTTAAACAGGTTGATCATATCACCTCTTAACCATCTCTTCTCCAGGCTAAACATACTCAGTTCCCTAAGTCATTCCTCATAGAAACTAAGGGCCTCGGCAGACGACTAATAGAGTCGTCTTCCGGGCCCGGAAGAGGAGGGGCAGCCGCACATTCGGTGCCCCTTCCTCTTCCTGAGGTCGCCCCTGGAAGCGCCGGCCATCCGCACGGCCGGCGCTTCCGGGTTGACCTCACACCGTGGCGACCAGGCGCGCCGCGGCGTTTGAGGCAGGGAAAGTGTGCCCACTGCTTTTGGGGTGCATTTTCCCTTAAATCTAAAAGGAGCACCAATTTGGCACTCCTTTTAGATTCGGCGGGGAAGCGCCGCGGTGAGGCTGCCTTGGCCCCGCGGTGCTGCAGACCAGGGCGTCTTGGACGCCCTCATCTGCATCCCCCCTTAAACATGTTTATTTTTCTCTGGATTGTGCCAAAGTCATATAATTTAATATGTAGGGTTTTAAAAAACCAGATTTAGACACAAGTCATATTCTGACAAGATCCCATATTAGAAGATTCAAGGTATTGACTTTAATTCTGTGTGTCATTAGGTCTAAAATGCTTTATGAAGAACAATGCCGAGATCTCATGGCACAAAGCCTGTCCATAATCAGCAAACTCCTCTTAAGTCTAATTTTTAAACTGTAGTAATTGATCCTACAGTGAGATTTATTCCGTAATCATGGAAGTGACAGCATTTACAACCAGAATAAATTAAAGTAAATGAAGAGGAAAATTGTATTCTGTGTAACATTTAGTTCATTATAGGCTTAAACAACTACACAAATCCATGTTCATCAATATAAGTTATGATGCTTGCAGACATAATTAAATAAAATGTTATCACCAAGAAACAGTTCATGTTCCACAAGCATAGAAATTGGTGCATTACAAGCGAGTTGCTTGTGTCTTAAGGGCTTATTGGCAATGCTTAGGAATATGAATGGCAGATGCAAGCATGGAATGCTCTCTTGTGTTTTGATCTAAAGGTAGAAATAATGACGCATCATAGCATTTCCTTGTTGTGAAGCATGTGCCTTGTGGGTTCCCCTTCCCTTTACTTGAAATGCTAATGCTAGTTTTCATACCCTGCTAATCTCCACTTTAGTTTGTCCTTTTTAAAAATGGTCTCTTTATTCCTTTCACGTGTTCAGAAGCTTTGCATGTATTCCTGAAACACACACACATACACCAGAGCTTTGGAAGCTACTTTTTGGATGTTTATTCATTGCTGTGATTTGTTATGTTTTAGTAGTAATTAATTTTATTGATCATTGAATTTCTCATTGCCATTTTTGTTATATTTCATTGTCTTTTCTGTAGAAAATCTGAGGACTGATAATTTCATTAACTTATACTCATGTATAAGTCTAGAAATTTTAGTAAAAAAAATTGACCCCATAAAACTGGGTCGACGTATCCATAGGTTAATGTAAGTACTATATTTTAACTCTTCCCCTTCTCTGAGTAGAATGGTGAAAGGTAAGAGTTTAGTTCATTCCAGAAGCACCCAAAAGAAGTACCAAACCCCTCTGTTCTTTCCACCATGATGCCTTTTTAATTGCTTGGGTGGGAAAATGGCAGTGGTGGTACCTCTTTGGTGCTTCTCGTCAAATGAATGCCAAGAGGAATTGGACTTAGAAAGATCTGAATAAGACATTTCTGTATGAAGACAGTAAAGTTTGTCCTTTACACCCTTTGTTACATGACCCTAAGTTTTATGCTCAATTTGTCCATGAGTCATATCAAAATTTATCACTTGCCCTCGACTTATATGAGGTCGACCTATAGTCGAGTATATATGGTATTAACAAAATGTATCTAAAAATGGAAAAATAGCCATCGTGGCATAGTGGTTTGGGTATTGGACTACAACTCTGGAGACTAGGGTTTGATTCCCACTTAGCCATGAAATCCACTGGGTGAACTTGGGCAAGTCACATGCTCTCAGCCTGAGGGAAAGGCAATAGCAAACTTCCGCTGAATTAATCTTGCCAAGAAAACCCCATGATAGGTTCATCTTAGGGTCACCATAAGTCAGAAATTACTTGAAGGCACAGAATATGCACATCCCTTGAAAGTAATTTTTAAAAGTAATTGGAAAACATTTTATTATACCTATACAATAACTTTCTTCTTATTCATCATTACACCATTGCTACCACAAAAATATCATTTAATACTAATTCATTCAAAGCATCATTGAACACCATGTCACCGAATGCTAAAATCAGAATTACCTATACTGTCATATTTCTATTTCTATTTCTATTTCCATTTCCATGTATGGTTGTGAAAGCTGGACAGTAAAGAAAACTGAAAGGAAGAGTATCGACTCATTTGAAATGTGGTCCTGGAAGAGAACTCTACAGGTACCATGGGCTGTCAGAATTACCAATAAATGGGTCTCAGAGTAAGCCAAGACTGAACTTTTCCTAGAAATCAAAATGACCAAACTAAGGGCCTTTGCAGACTGCCAGAAATAGTGCAAATTGAGTCCACTTTAACTTCCCTGACTCAGTGCTAGGGAATCATGGGAACTGGAGTTTATTGTGGCACCAGAGCTCTCTGATAGAGAAGTCTCAATGTCTCAGAAAAAATACAATTCCCATGATTCCCTAGCACTGAGCCAGGCCAGTTAAAGTGGACTCAGTTTGCACTATTTCTAGCAGTCTGCAAAGGTCCTATGGCTATTATATTTTTATAATATTATATAATGATAAAAATTTTATTATATAATGATAAAACACAATTCATTTAAAAAGATGATAATGCCTGATAAAGTGGAAGACAGTAGGAAAGGATGAAGACCACAATACAGGCATAAATAGACTCATGGGCTAAGCAGAGGGCACAAAGCACCGTCTTCAGAGCAAGGAAGGGGAGGGGCAGCAACACTCTGGGAGCCCCAACCTCTTCCCCAAAATATCCTCGAAGCGGCCGGTGCTCTGAGGATGCCTTTCTGCTGCAGCGTCCGCACATGCTGCAGCGGAAAAGCTCCTGAAGGTGCACCAGCAGCCTTTTGCAGTGCATCTTCAGCGATTTGTGGAAGGAGCACTATTTTAGCGCTCCTTCCAGGGGTGGTGAAGCTGTGCCACGGGGCTGAGGAATGGGCCCCGATCCGCAGCTTCCTGGGGCGGTCCCATGCCGCCCGTCTGCTTCCCCTTTCAATCAAGGAAGCCACAGCCCTGAGTTTGCAGTGTCCTGGAGATCTCTCATTCATCGGGCCATCCTAATCTGGAGTTGCCTTGATGGAATTAATGACAGCCATCACCAAAATATTAATGCATAATTCACAGGTAACTACATGACTTGTAGCTCAGTGTCTCCATGCATACATACATTTACTCTTGAATCCAGATACAATAGGTACTCCTGAGACAATTCAGTGGGGGTTACCTATTACTTCTTACTAAGGATGTAAATATTTGTTACTTTATTTTCACACTTAATTGTGTATTTTTGATGGTTTTCCATGAATTCATTAGTATAAAAGCTCTTATTTTGTCCATTAAGACAAATATTTTGTAAGAAGGCAGGGTATTGCACAAACAGGAAAAGGCTCAAAATAAGGGAGGGACCTCATAGAGGTCACTCATTTTCTTGATAGGGTGTCTCAGTGTGTCTAAACATCCATTCTTATTAAGGATAAGAAAATAAGAAAAGTGTTTTTTTACATCCCTACTCCTGAGGGCCCTTATCTGGGCAACAGGAGCCTAATGATCATACTGGAGGACATGTGAAATGGAAACAGAGATATGGGAGCTGTTACCATGAGAAAACTGAGACACTTGGCTGTTGAACAGTTGCCACTTAACATGAGTAGTATAGGGTGGCACCTCTCATCAAACTCATACACCCTGCCCACTGGCTGTGCACACCTCAGAAGTCCCACCTTAACCAGAAGTCCTGCCCCAGCTGGATATCCAGTCCCTCCTCAGAAGTCCCGCCCTCCCTGCATATTCTGCCCCCTGCTGGAAGTCCTGCTCTCCCTGTAAGACCCACCCTAACATGTGGTCGTGACCCTATAGGTAGGGCATGACCCCTCTACGATCATGTGACACCCCTGTGGACCAGTAAGGAGAGGTTTCAGAGGCCCTGTGACCCTGCTGGTTCAAAGCAAATAAGAGATTCTTACAATTAAGCAGTATAGAGAAAAATATATTTCATATAGTCCACCCCACACACATCATACACCCCACTCAAACCTAAAAACAGAAATGAGGGTGGTTATTAAATAATGTAGTGAGAAAAACCTTTACAATGTAGAGAAAATAATATTTTTTAATGTTGTCCCCGCACTGCCTCCCATTTTTCCTAATCACAGAAATAAAAAGGATGGTGGGCATTTTAAACAACCATTATAAAATTTACCTGGTGTGTCCCCTGCAAAAACCATAAAAGAAAAAACAAAGATGGACTGCTACATGCCCACCTGGCAACATGTGACCAGCAAAAGGTCCACCCTGGGGTAAGGGAGTATAGACACATCCTTTCTTTGGAATGAGTGGATGGCAAGTCTCAATAGCCAATCACAGATTGGCTGCCTGGAGTTTAAAAGTTCTGTAGAAAAGAGGCTCTGTCGTTTTCTGGCTGCTGTTACCTGCTGACTGCTAGACTCTGCTCTTGGTAAGTTTTTTCTGTATATCCTATAGTATTGTTTTTAAAAGAAGGCCTTTATAATTATATCTCTTTTCCCATTTTGAACATTTATTCAAATTGGTTTGGTGTGGGCCTTTATCCACACCAAAGAATAAATATTTGATGCAGAATCTATTAATTTTGAAAAAACTAATTTTAAACTTTCAAGCATAATGCATGGCTTTCTCTTTTCTCCATGGACTTCATGTAAACTTGGGCCTTGTGCTATAAAACACCAGCATTTATTTATTTTCCTACTGAATGTGTTTAATTGTTAGGATGTAGATCTGTTAAAAACAATTTAACATGAGATGAAACAAGAATTTAAAATGTTTTAGAATTCTTTTTTACTTTTCTATGTTTACTTTGGAGGCTTTGTGGGAAAATTTGATGGGATTAGGAAACAAGCTTTTAAAAGGCTGCCACATACTTGCAACCATGTGATTGGCACGTTTTTTAAAAATTTGTCAAATAAGTGTGTTTCAAAAGCACTCTTTTTATTTTTGTGAAATAAGTCTGAAACAAGGTTTTAAAATGTTTTAGAATTCTTTTTTACTTTTCTATGCTTACTGTGGGAAGATTTGATGGGCTTAGTAAAAGGTAAAAGGTATTCCCTGTTGACAAGGTTGTTAAGTTGTGTCCAACCATAGGGAGCAGTGCTCATCTCCATTACTAATCCAAAGATCCAGTGTTGTCAGAGACTACTCTGTGATCATGTAGCCAGCATGATTGCACAGAACACTATTTACCTTCTTAGTAAACAAGCTTTTTAAAAGTTTCTCTTAGGCTCCAAGGGTGTTAATGGGCTCAGGAGTCACAAATTGATTGCTCAGCAGAGTTACATTCTTTTGTATTCTATTGCAAAAAAGAAAAAAAAATGTTTGTGGGGGGAGGATTTGGATTCCTGTGGGAACCTATGAGTCACTAAAAGTGCTTCTAATTGTTAAATAAACCTATTTGGAAATCCTTTAATTTTTTGTTTTTGTTTAAGAATTTATTTTGCCATTTTTGCCATTTTTTGTCCAATAAGCCTGTTTTAAATGCTCTTTCTGTTTTTTGTTTTGAAATTTCTATTTTTTTTTTTTAGGTTAACTAGCATTGCATTGAGCATTTCTCTCTCTCTCTCTGTGTGTGTGTGTGTGTGTGTTGCTGTTAGGAATTGATGGCTACTAGTCATTTTCAAATGATTTTATTTGATGGATAGCCTTGTTATAGAAAAACAGCATACAAGGGTTTTATGCTGGGAATAACAATCACTTTAGATATAAGAGATATTTCAGGCTGTTCTTGATTGCTGTTCTCAGATTTCTGGGTATAACTTCATGATTCATTATTAATCTATTTTTCTGAAATAATGAAGGAAAAACCTGTTAGTTTAAGACAACACATTTTTCTTATTTGCCTCCCTGGTTCCATAGGGTTTCTTAAAGAATATATGTTAAAGCATGACAAACCTACCCAGCTGCCATTTTCCACCATCCAGATGCATTTCTCCATTATAAAATAGCTTGCAATGCAACGAGCAATTTACTGGATACTGGTAGCTGTGAGAGGCACACCACTGGCCTTCAACTTTTTGGCAATAACAACTCCAAATAAGAGGCTCATTACAATTCTTCCCTGATGGTTTTTCCATCAGAAAATTGAGACAAATGCGAGAAATATTTGGGATGTCCAAAGCTGTTATTATGGGTGCCAGCTTTTCTTCTATATGCTTCTGAGTTGAATTGGCTTTTTTGTTGTTGTTGTTGTTGTTGTTGTTGTAAATATACTTCCAAGCATGTGCATTATCATGGATTCAGGAGTGGATTAACATAAAAAATAAAGGATTCTTAGATCTGGAAGGCCATGATTTAAGGTACGGGTGGCATGCGTACCTATGGTACGAGAAAGCAAAAATACACCAAAGATTTAGCCATCACATATGCACTTATAAAAACATGGGAAAAAATTAAGACTAAATTTTACTGAGGAATTCCTGGCTGGATGTCACCACAGGAAGCTATGCTAAGTAGATTTAGAACAGTAAAGAATTGGTTGACATATGAGAAAATAATTATACAAGACCCAAGGAACAGGCAGATGAAATTAAAGGAACTAAGTAATATTCAAATTTTAGATCCAGACTTATCATGGTTCCAATATCATCAGCTCCAAAGTATAATAAAAAGTGATCAGAAAAATCAAGGAATATACTTATCTAAAAATAAATTAGATAAAATCCTGTTAGTAGAAAAACCAAAATTAATAATTAGTCTATATAAAATCTTAATAGAAAGGAAATTAGAGGGAGAAGTGGGGAAAGATCATATGATACATTGGGCTAGGGATATAGGTGAGGAAATATCATTGGAAAATTGGAACAAAGCTAGGAAGGTAACATATAGATTCACTACAAACCAATTACTATGAGAAAACTACTTTAAGATGGAAACATGTTGGCATTTAACTCCTGTGAGATTGGCAAAAACGTATAAAAATAATAATTATTATTGCTGGAAATGTAAAAAAGAATATGGTACATGGATACATATGTGGTGGACTTGTCCTATTATAGTAAAATTCTGGCAAAATATTCATAAAACGATAGTGGAAATAATAGACTTACCGTTTGTGGCAACACCTGAAATATATCTACTGAACATGATCCATGGAGTGAAAGGATCAGAAAATAAAAAGAAATTACTCCTGTATATGATAACAATAGCTAGAACTTTAATGGCCAGTAAATGGAAGGTAGATGGAACACCTACTATCGAGGATTGGTTGCTTAGATTGATAAATATATCAATGATGGATAAAAAAGATGAAATAAGACAAGGGAAAACATATTATGAAACAAATGAGATATGGAATCCGTTATTTCTTTATTGTGATAAAATTTGGGGAATTTAAAGTAATAAGATTACATGAATAATTTTGAAAGATCACTTTGGGGAAATTTTTCATAAAACCAAAGGAAGTTAGAATATTACAAAGAGAATAACAAAATAAAAGTTACAGAAGAAAACAATATGTAACAACATATAGACAGGATATGTCAGTATTTAATTAAAGCTAATATTGAGAAATAGCCAGATGGAAATTAATAAATTATTACTCTGCTGTTTAAATGTTATATGCGAATTTTTTTTAATAATGTAATATATTTATGTTATAATTAAAAAGTGAGGTATATTTTCTCATCTAGCTGTTCATTTGGAATTTGTCCACATACTAGATTTAAGTAAACATGAACAATGCTGAATGTCTGCTTCTCCATCTCTTGTCAGAAGCAGAAATGTGCTAGCCCTGCCTCAGTAGTATAATTCTGGGATTGTCCTATGCAGGGAGTCTTTTGGGCATGTTTCAGTATGTAGTTGTAAACTTTACACTTGCGCTAATCTTGTTTTCACCCTTAGATTCAGCAGTTCATTAGCCATACAGCACTGCAAGACATGGATAAAAAAAAATGTTCAAAATATTCCTCCAGAGGTGATGGCACAGAACACAAAAGGCATGGATAAAAAACAGTCCCAAAATCTAGGACTGCCTGCAGATGGAGAATTAGGTAAAATTTGTGCTTAATAACATTAGTGCTGTTTTGTTATTTTGGGGGGTTGTTCTTTCTGAAATGGGTGCCTATGTTTTACAGAACTGCTGTTTGCTGAAGACAGCAATGGGGGCAATGCAACACGTGAAAACACAGTGACAACATCTAAAAGTGGAGGTACAAGGTGTGTGAGGGAGAGGGAGAGGGAGAGAGCTCTAATACTTTTTGGTTTGGTTTTTGACAAAGCTATGAAAAGCAACATGAAATGTAATAAAGCAGAACCTCATTATGCTGCAATGCCTGCTTCAAAGAAGCAAAAGAGTAATGAGCAAGCAGCAGTGTCTGACGGTAACTTGTACCAACATTTTGAAGCATACAGGAAGAAAGCCTCAACATTAAATGTCTGCCTTGTGGAAATGCAGAATATGGTGACCAAGGGTTGTGAGCTCCTTAGGCATGCTAAAGGCCTTGCTTTGATAGTATGGTGAAAACTATGGTTATAACTTTTTATAAGCAATGAGAGGCAATATAGGTAAAGGTATTATTAGCTGTGAAATCTAATAATCTCTCATCCAACAGATCTCTCATCCGACAGAACTTGCCTTAGGATGCATCTTGACTCCTATAGGGAGGCTTTACTCGCAGCGCAGAAATCTTTCTGTTCTGCACGTATTGTGTCTGCAGAGTCTCGCCCAGCAGAACTGTTTAGGGTGGTGGGGGATCTGACAAAGGTACTTCCTGCGCCGAATCCCCTACTTAACCCTACGACAGCCTGCTGTGAGGCATTTACATTCACTTTGCAGATAAAATCTCTCAGATAAGAGCCGATTTGGACACCAGTGTTTTGGCAGAATCTGTAGATGAGGTATCCAGTCACTCCGTTGATGGCATTTTACTGGATCAACTGCAATCTGTGAGTACCGATGACATGGACAAGTTGCTGGGAAGGATAATGAAGATGACTTGCCCCCTCGATCCATGTCCATCTTGGCTGGCTGTCCAGGGAGGGGACGCACTGAGAGTGTTTCTCCGGGACACAGTCAATGCATCCTTCAGGGAAAGTAGTATGCCATCTTGTTTAAAGGAGGCGGCAGTTAAGCCACTCCTGAAAAAAACCTTCACTGGATCCCCTGGACAGAAACAATTATAGACCAGTCTCCTTGCTACCTTTTCTTAGCAAGGTGATCGAGAGGGCAGTTCCTTCCCAACTCCAAGCAATCTTGGATAAAGCCGATTATCTTGATCCATTTCAAACCAGCTTTAGGACAGGATTTGAAGTTGAGACTGCCATGGTTGCTCTGACCGATGAC
>CM034708.1:144242829-144274980 GCA_020142125.1 Phrynosoma platyrhinos | reverse complement strand
AATAGCAGCTTGGCAGAGGCAACTAAAAGCTGGAATCATTGTCTTCTCCTTATACATTCTTTTGGGCCAGGATGTTATTCAGGGAAGGCCTGCTGGGAAAGATCCATCTTTACTGCTTTTTTAAAGCAGTTAAGAGTAGTAATAAGACAGATCCCATCCAACAGGCCATTCCACAATCTGGGAGTGGAGGCAGAGAAGGTCCTCTGGGAGGTCACCGACAGCCTGGTTTTTATGGGCTGTAACAGGTTCTTCCCGGAGGACCAAAGTGCTCAAGGAGGGTCATAGGGAAGGAGGCGGTCCCAAAGATAAGTTGGACTCAAGCCATGTAGAGCTTTAAAGGTCATAACCAACACCTTGTACTGTGCCCAGAAACTAATCAGCAGTCAGTGGAGAGACTTCAGCACTGGAGTTATGTGCTCTCTCCTAAATGTTCCTGTGACCAGCCTGGCTGCCATATTTTGGACCAGGTGAAGTTTCCAGATTAGGTACAAGGGTAGCCCCATGTAGAGAGCATTACAGAAGTCTAGACATGAGGTTACCAGAGCGTGTACCACAGTTTCGAGATCTCTACTTTCCAGGAAAGGGCACAGCTGGCGTATCAGCCGAAACTGATAACCAGTACTCCTGACCATTGCATTCACCTGATTTGTCACGTGAAGTGATGAATCTAGGAGTACCCCCAGACTGTGAACACAGTCCTTGGACGAGAGTGTGACTACACCCAGGACTGGGAGTTGTATTCCCAGACCTGGTTTTGGGCCTGTGACTGTTAGTGCCTCTATTTCAGGGGTAGGCAACCTTTCCCCTTTAAGGGCCGAGGGACTTCAGCTCCCAGAATCCCAGGAGCTATTGGTCAACATGGGACTATTGGCCAACATGGCTGAGGCTTCTGGGAGTTGAAGTCCCTTGGCCCTTAAAGGGGAAAGGTTGGCTACCCCTGCTCTATTTTGTCTGGATTCAGTCTCAATCTGTTTTTCCTCATCCAGTCCATTACTGCTTTAAGACAATCATTGAGAGGAGAGATGCCATCTGAAGTCTGAGCCAATGACCGGGTCATGGAGAAGTATATCTGGGTGTCGTTAGCATACTGAAGACACCCTGCTCCATGCCTCTGAATAATCTCTCCCAGCAGCTTCAGATAAATGTTAAATAGCATCGGGGATAGGATGGCTCCCTGAGGGATGCCACAATTAAGCTCTATTTTGGAAGAGCAACTGTGCCCGAGCCTCACCCTCTGGGATCTGCCCAAGAGGAAGGAACGGAACCACCGCAAAGCAGTGCCTCCGATTCCTAACTCTCAGGTGACCCAAGAGGATGGAATGGTTTATTGTGCCAAAGGCCACTGAGAGGTCCAAGAACACCAGCAGGGTCACACTACCCCTGTTGATACCCAAGCGGGGAGGCTTTACCAGGAGATATTTCTAAATATCTCAATCTTTTTCTCATCATTTTCTTCATTATCTGTGTTTTTATATAATATCTCAAAAATTTTTGAAAAGTTTTTTGGATCTTTTCTTGGTCTGTATATTTCTTCCCTCCTCCTCTTATTTCTGTGATAAGTTTTTTTGTTTCTTTCTTTTCTTATTTTATTAGCAAAGATTTCATCCGGTTTATTTCCTGATTCAAAATGTTTTTGTTTTATACTTAATAATTTGTTCTCCATTTCTTTTATTGTTAATGCTTTCAGTTGTTGTTCTAAAATTTGTATTTCTTATTTTAAATTTGTATTTCTTTTATTATTCTTTTCATGTTCTTTAGCTTTTATTTCTTTTAATATCCTGTTTTCTTCTTCTTTTTACTTTCTCTTTTCCTTTATGTTATGTTTTATCAACAAACCCCTGGCTACTGCCTTTCCTGCATCCCATGTTGTCTTTTGTGTTATCTCTTCCATTGTTTTCTTTATAATAGTATTCAAGTTCTTTTTAAAAAATTTTAACAATCTCTTCATTTTTCAATAGATGTTCTCTTAATTTCCAATTAACTTCAGCTTTTCTTTCTTTTATCTCTAAAAGTATAGGATAGTGGTCTGATAAGATCTTAGGTAGAACTTCCATTTTTGTATCTTCAACTGAAGTATTTTTGTTGCTATAAACATATCTATTCTCGACATTGAGTCATGAACTTCAGAGAAAAATGTGCAGCTTTTTTCTTGTCCATATTTAGTTCTCCAGATTGCTTTCATATCTTTTTCCTCTATTAGTTTAAAAAATGACCTAGGGAGTTTGCCTTGATTTTTCCTAATGGTTCTTTCTTTGTTTGATATTCTGTCTAATTATGGATCAATTACAGCATTAAAGTCTTCCATTATCAATATATTATCATATTCCAATTCATGTAATTCTACTGCAATCTTTTTTTTTAAATCCCCTCTTTTCTCCAGAGGTGCATATATCCCTACAACTAAAAATTTTAGTTCCTTCATTTTTGCTTCTACCACTATATAAGAACCACCAGGGTCCTTAAAGATCTCCTTTGAATTATATTTCTTGCCTATGTATATTACTACACCTTTCTTTTTCTTTTTTTCCATTGTAGAGTTATAGCAATTTTGTAGTTTGGGATTCTTTAAATATTTTGAGTCCTTTTCTCTTATTCTTGTTTCTTGTAAGCACATGACATTATTTTTGCCTTCCTCTAAATAATGAAAAACCATGTTTCTTTTATATTTAGAGTTCAGTCCTTTCACATTCCATGACAGAATTTTAATTGTCATGATGGTAATTATGTTCTTGATTCTTTGTGTTATGTTGTCTTGTGTTCCACCCCGTCCCCCCTTTTGTGTTTATTTATTTATTTGTTATATGTTAAATACTCTTTTCCTAATTTCTTCAATATTTTTCAGTATTATATTGTCTGTTCTTCTTCTTCTTCTTTCTCCTCTTTGCTTTCTTCCTCTCCTTCCAATTCCTGTTCTCTGTTTTGTTCTACTTCCTGTTGATTCCTTGCCTTTGTCTTCCTATTTATTCTATTTCACTTTTGGCTCTATTTATTTCCTGTTGCTCTTGTTCTTTTTTCTTTTGCTGTGCTTTGAAATGAGTCAGTTGCGTAGGTCTTAATTCTTCTTCCTGGTTTTCACTTTCTTTCCTTTCTTTTCTCATTAATCTATTTTCCATATCTTTTGCTTTTCCCACAGTGTCAACCTTGTATCTTTTTTGATTCCACATGAAGGATAATCCCTCTATCCTTTCCCATCTATAGTTAATTTTCTTTTTCATCAAGAGCTGAGTCAAAGGTTTATATTTATGTTTTTCAATCATAATTGCAGGGGGTATATCTTTAAATATTTTAATTTCATTGTTTTCAATCCATAATTTTGATTCATAACTTTTTTGAATTATGAGATCTCTTGTTTGTGTTCTTGTTAGACATAATTTTATATCTCTTGCCATTCTTTTCTCTCTTGCATAGTTTGAATTTACCCTCAATATCTCGTCTATTTCCCCTTCCAATTTTATGTCCATATATCCTATATATTCTGCTATTGCTGTTATCATTGTTCCATATAAATCTTCATTTTTGATTTCAGGCAGGCCTCTAAATTTAATGCATCTTTCTCTGTATCTCATTTCAATTGACAGCTCCGCTGCTTTTTGCTTTTCCTCTTTTTGTTTTATTTCCTTTGATGTTTTCTTCCAGCGTTTCATTTCTTCTTTCCATTCTTCTACTTCTTTTTGTTTTTTGTGTAATTCCATGGATATCTTTTCCATTCTTCTTCCAAAATTAATAATAATAATAATAAATTTTATTTATAACCCGCCACTCTGGTAGGCAATCGAGGCAGCGTAAAAAGTTAAAACAGAACAACAATTAAAACAATTCCATCCCCCCCTCAATCCCTAGCCTGTCCACCCCACAAAAATCGAATTAAACTAGTACAATAATTAAAATACAAATTAAATCAAGAATAATTAAAACACTAGAAGAAACAGTGGAGGCAGGGAGCAGAGGCAGCGATAGGGCCAGGGAGGCCTGAGCAGCTCCCTTAAGAGGCTGCTTTTTCACCACCACTACCTGGCAGTGGAGCAGCTATGGCAGCGACAGGCCCAGGGAGGCCTGAGCAGTTCCTTTAAGAGGCTGCTTCTCCACCACCACCACCTGGCAGCAGAGCAGCTGCAGTGGCAACAGGGCCAGGGAGGCCTGAGCAGCTCCCTTAAGAGGCTGCTTCTTCACCAACATCACCTGGCAGCAGAGCAGCTGCAGTGGCGACGAGGCCAGGGAGGCCTTGGCAACACAGCAGCGGTGATGGCATTGGGAGCCTTGGCCTTGGCCGATTGTTACTCACCCCTAATTACCACCACTTGGGGTGGCCCAGCAGCAGGCACGACAGCTGTGAAACTGAGGGAGATCACTGGCAGATACCAAAAACCCCTCCCAGGAACATCTCTCCCTTGGCAATACAGCAGCAGCAGCAGCAGCATTGGGGGCCTTGGCCTTGAAGGACTGTTACCTGCCCACAATTTAACTCTAGAAGGGCAGAGAAAGAGAGACTACATAGTGCAGCTGTTATTTAGTTAGATCACACTATGTTAATAGTGGAAGAGCTGTTAAAGATAGGATGAGAATCAAGTCCTGATAGAACTTCTAATCTTCTCTTTCTCAAAAATTAAATAACACTGCCCATTTTTGCTGGGTGGACGGGAACTTAACTGGACTTTTTGTTACCACTATCAATTCTTTTTCCAGATCTTTGTTCAGATAGAATTCTTTTTTCATATATTTTTTTATTTCAGTTCTCATCTCTTTTGTATTACCTCTTAACTCCTGTCTCATTTCTTTTGATTCCTCTTTCATTTCAAGTCTGATTTCCTTTATTTCCTGTCTCATTTTTCTTACTTTGTCCAGTAGTACTGCATTTTGATCCATTATTCTTATTGCTTCTTCAGTTGAGTCTCTTCTCTGAGTGATCACTTGGATTTGAGATTCTGTTAATCCTTTTTTTTTTCCAGATGCCATTTCTTCTCCCTTTCTTCTCTTCTTGATTTATTTAATACAGACTTTATTTGCTATCTTATTTCCTAAAGTTTGTTAATCAATTATTTCTAAACATCCATTTAACACAATATATATTGAAAAAGGGAAGAAGGGTGGGGTAAAAGAGGGAAGAACCCAGTATTATTACTATGCAATATGCAATATGCAATATGCAATATGCAGTGTACTATATTCTATATTTCCAAATATTGGAAATATAGAACCCAGGCATATTTTGAAAGAATATCTAATACTGTTAAAATGTACTTGTAACTCCAGTTATACTTAGAAAATTGTTGCATGTCAACTAAATCAGCCTGCCATTGAGAATCCACTTTAGATACAACAGTTTTGTTTCTTTTAAAATAGACCCTTCCTGGCCTACATAGTATATAACTGTCCTTTTTGGAAAGCCATCCAACAACCTCCCACTTCTGGATGGTTTTGCTTTGTTTTTTGGCCTCTAGAAAGAGAGGACAAACACCCACAAAGCTTCCACCTTTTTCAGGGTCATAATATATTTTGTTAGGATTTTCTCATGTTCTCGCATTTTGTCAGGTTTTGTAAGTATGAACACATAGGTATAGAACAAGCTATTTTTATTGCAAATTACATGGAACACATCTAATCCTCAGGATTAAAAGAAACATATGAAATACATGATATGTTTACATTGTGAGTTTCCAATCTGAAGATTCTTCACTTCACTTTCATGCACACCAGCCTCCTGTTAGCAAAAATATTTAAAACACCTTTTTAATATTTGTTTTAAAAAAGGCTATGCCTGCTACTCAACCCCCCTCTTTTAAAAACTAACACCCGCTGAATACTAAATCCTCATAACCCGCATCTGTCTTTTCAAAGTTGTTCACCAAGGCATTGCGCAACAGGTCATCAAGGAGTAGCTGGTAAGTAGACCCAGCTGGGTCAGTCTCTCCCACTGCACTCTCAATCTTCCGAGGGTCTGTCTTACAAACACACCACCACCTACCTCTTCTGGACCAGAAACTGAGAATCTTCCCATCTTTGGGAAAAGTGCTTTCAGATCACAACCACAATCACACTCTAGGTCAGTCCACCATCCACTGGGTTTTAACACAATGGCTGAGGCCTGCTGAAAAACCAACAATAGGTGAATCCTCCACTGCAGCCTCTTCCTCACCAATACTGGTTTTCAGGTCTGCAGGAGTTAGCAAGAGACTTTTAGGTTTCACAAATTCTGCCCAATGTTCATTACAAAAGTGTGTCAGAAGATTGGAAAAACCCACAAGGCCTGGAGGAAGTGGGGTAAAAAAGGAGACTATATGGGGCCCCATGGCCCTTGACTTATTTGTAGGATGCTTTTTTATTGCTGCAGAGGGTCTGGGAAAACCCTCAGAACTCAGAGGAGTGGTTGCTGACTCCATGGTGTCTTCTCCCAAAGGCTTCCTGTAAAAGGTGAGGCCCAACCCACAGAGGGGGCAATGGGAATAGTCCCATGAGGCTATTCCCACCCCCAATGACAGTCCCAACCAATCAGATAAGTTGCTAAAAATTGCTTTCCAATTGGCTCTTTCAAACCAGCAGGGTCTCAGGGCCCCTGAAACCTTTCCCTACTGGTCCACATGACTCCCTTCAGACACCCCACCTACAGATGGGGATTCCTGTTGGGATGGGACCACAAGTTTGGGCAGGATGTTCAGGGAGGCATGTCTTCTAGCAGGGAGCAGAATGTCCAGGGAGGGCAGGACTTCTGGGGAGGGACCAGATATCTGGCTGGCGTGGGACTTTCTATTAAAGCTCTTCCAGGGTGGGGCACCTATCAGTGGGCAGGGCTTACAACTTTGATGAGAGATGCCATGAGTACAATCATGGACTATGATATCAGTTTCCCAATGTTCTAGAACAAAAATATCACTATGCATCCACTGCTGCCTCCTGATTTTATTAATTATTAATTACTATTTAATAATAATTACCAGTTCAATAACCAACATTCCCTAGGCAGTGATCAATACATGAAGAAACAGAAAATACAAACAATGACTAAAAATACTGCAACAAAAACCCAATATAATAGTAGCACCAAAGAGCAAACACACCCACAACATATAAAACCAAATGAACAACATGAATGAAAGGTGCTAAGATGTAAAGATGATAATGCTAGTATTAAAATGATGATGAAAATAAAAAGGTCTTCATCTGGTGCAAAGAGAGAGAGAGAGAGAGAGAGAAACCATAACAGTGTATCTGTGGGGAGGACATTCTTTCACTACATGGCTGCCTCTTGATACTTTCCAATAAAGATTCTGCTCTTTCCATTCCTTATTCAGCAACAGATTTTTATATCTTCCAGTGAATCAGCACACAAGATGCCACTTGAAACCACAAGATAACACAAGAAGCATAAAATGAGCTCTGATTGCACAGCTTTCCTCCCCATTGAAGCTTTTTTGTGTGCTACCCCAAATGGTTCCAGAAGATCAGAGTGTGATGACACTTAATGTTGCACATTTGTCCTTGAATTGTTGCCATTTATACTATGAATGAATATATGGGGCACAGCAATGAGATAAATTAGGCACATAATGTTAAATAATTACTCAAAATTTGCAGAGAGGCACTCTGTAGAATGGAGTGTTGGCTTTTATGGGAGCTCCCAGGGCTCTTGAAGAACCCTCTCTTCCAAATTTGTTCACCACCTTGGATATTTTCCATAAAAGGAGGAGTTTCTCCCATAAAATGTGATGTGGATTCACCACTCCAAAGCAGCAGCACCACTGACCTCTTCTGATCTAAGCAAATGAATATGCCCCAGCCAGGTATGCCTTTCTGACCCTAAAGGTGATACAGTCTATCCTGGTGCCTTTCTTGATATCTACAACCACACACCACCTTGTATATCTCTCTTGAAGAGACAAATCAAGTTTACACATCTCTCAAGCCCTGTGGCTTTAAGGTAGTAGTGAGATCCATGGTGAACCCAATAGTTCTCCAAACCAGCCCCTGCATCCTGGGACCCAAGGAGATAGCATAAAAAAACCCCTTGTCTCACAAAGCTCCCTTTTGGATTAGGAGTGCTAATCCAATCACAGATCCACCCACTATCCTGTGACCAACTATTTAAAACAGGTCTGTATCCTTTAATTTTCTGAACATGCCCTTCAAGGCTTAAGCAATAAACTCCTGGCTACCATTTGTTCAGTATTACATGGAGATAGGTTGAAAATTCCTGCCCAACATTTCAATTAGCAGCTAAATCTGGCACTGAATTTTAGGATAGGTGGACATAACAAGCATCTATCTCCCAAAAATGACCCATAATGTTGGGGAAAATTGGGTGGGCATTTATAGTGCTCTGTCCCCTAACACCAGTTGTGAGATGGTGCAATGTATGCCCCCCCCCCCCCATACACACCTTTGATGAATGGGGATGAAGCCAGAAATGGAGATCAGGCCCCAGACACACACTTTTGTGAGTGAGATAAGTTGCTTTCTATGTATGCAGGAAAAAAGCAGCCCCCTAGAGGCAAATAATAGCCTTAGTAATCATTTTGAATCAGACAACAGTTGCAGACCATGATGCTGATTCTCATAATGCTACTAGAGGATGATCATAATAGGGATGCATACTTATTCAGAACATATGTGATCCAGTTGGCAACATTCTGATTAAACAGAACAGCTGTGCTGTGGGGTGATATAATTTGATTATAGTAGCAGTGATATACTGGAATGTGTTATAAATGTGTTATAGACTCACTCTGAATATTCAGAGCATGTGTAGTAAGGATTGAATTCTCCAATTTCATATTCTCTTACATATTCCTTCACAGTCATGATGAAATTTGGGAATCTGGGAAATTATTATCAATTAACACATCAAATAATATTCTCAGCTACCTGTACTGGACAAAATTCAAGGTTGTTTCCAATGTTGAGAGGACTATGTTATACTGTCTTCCCATGTAGATGTCAGAGATAAGGTCAGATCTCAGGTGAGGTCAACTTTAGTGAAAACATGCAAAAAAACACCAACATCCAAATGCAAAACAAAACCCTGGACTTACATCAGCTTGTCTGCTTTTAGCACATGCAACACAAGTCCCTTCTGCACATGAATCTGCAGTAATTATACCTTTGAAATCTGCTTTCCTATACCTCTTTATCTTTCCCTTCATCTTGCTCTACTTTCAACCATGTATTCTCTTTACCTGGGGTCAGTTCTAGTTTGGAGTGTGTGACCTGTCTCTTTTTGCTGATTTCTCTCAAATTTTTCCTTCATTTGCAGATTCACTTCCTTCCTGCTCTGTTTCCACCATTTCTTTTGGCTTCATTCCATTTTTGTCCCTGTGTGTTCCTCTGCAACCATTCTCATGGTCAGTATTTTCCTCTTCCTTCTCCACACCACTGGATAACCATGTCTCCATAGTGATGCAGTTCCCACAGTACATACCTTGAAGACCGCAGTGCAAATAAGTGGCCACAGTCATTGCAAAATGTCAGTGATACAAAGTAGTTAAATCCTGTTCATCTACTCAGAAGTGATGCGCTTCTTATGTAGAATCCTATACAGTGGGCCCTTGATATCCACTAGGGTTTGGTTCCACCACCACCCCGCCCCGATACCAAAATCCATGGATGTTCAAATCCCATTAAATATTCTGACATAGTAAAATAGTGTCCCTTATGTAATAATAATAATAATAATAATAATAATAATAATAATAATAATAATAAATTATACCCCGCCTTGGGTCATTATCAAGGCAGCTTACATTAAAAGTACAGCCCACATTTTATAACAATCATATAACCCCCCCTTAAAATTACAATTAAATCAAAATAATTTAAAAACTAACATCTGCACAGGAACACAATAAAACAAAACACTGAAACAAAGGCACTGAAACATCCCCAGTTTAAAGCAGGGGCAAATTAACCCCTCAGAGATACTATTAGAGGAAAAGGGCTCTTAATGAGAGAGGATAAAAACTAACTAACTCTCTTCTGGATATAAAATGGCAAAATCAAGTCTTACTTTTTGGAATTTATATATTTTAAAATATTTTCAAGCAATGAATGGTTGAATCTGTGGATTAAAAAAATCAATGGTTATGGATAGCTGATTATATGTCTGTGTGGAAATAACAATGGGATTCTCCACTTTTGAATTGAAGTTACATTCTTCTGAGAAATGTTCTGAAGAATCACTGCAAATGGTGATGAGGCTGAAAAGGTCCCTTCTCCCCCTCCTACTCCACTTGCAGCACTGAGCAGCAATTGGTATATTGCCCTCAAGCAGATTAAAGAGTAGGGATATTCCAGGTTTAATCTCTCAGTGTGTGCTCAGGAGTGCTAATCCAATAGCTCATTAATACTTTCTCAGAGGGTTTTTTTTTTTTTTTGCACAATGGTGTAGATATGACCCCAGAAGAAATCTGTAGCAATTTTAACTCAGCAGCACAAGTATAGTTGAATAAAGAATTCAGTGACAGATTTTAAGACGGAAGCACCCACAGTCTTCAGCGAGGGATGGTAAAACTGACATTTACCATTTCCTCCATATTCAATTTTCTTTTAATCTCATTTTTTTCTTCTGACACATTTATTGGAAAACATTAAAAGGTCTTATTAAAACAACAATGAAACAATTCTCATTCATTCTTAGTATGTATCTGCATGATTCTACTAGGATATCTTCACAGGACTGCAGTTTTTGGCAGAAGTAGGTAGTCAACATTCTTCTTACAAACATAGTATAAAGAAAATTTATGACATGGAAATATTGTCTGTGGTTGTACAGTGGATTTGTAGTAACTCTACAGTTACAACAAGGAAGATTTCAAATTAAAAATGTATTAAACTTACAATTTTGATTAATAATTACATCTATGATCATACACACTATGCAGTTATAGCCACTGAACTGTAAAATTTGGTTCATTTTTGTAGTCTCTGCTTTATCAGATGTTTATGTTAATAAAATAATAATTGCTTGGGGCTCCATAGACTCTACCATTTTCTTTCAAACAGAAGTCAGGGGAATGACTCTGGAAACCAGACTCATTTCCAGTGTGTTTCTTTCCATGACCATATTTTCAATGTGTTTCACTTTCTTGGCTATACATGAATAGACATTGATACTTGATTTCCAGTGTGCTTTCTTTTGTTTAGAATTGCAGCTGATGGGGAAAAAAGCTAAATTAGATGGGCCTTTTGCCTGTTAGATCACTGCTTTTATTAGGTTCTGAGATTTTCACTAAAATAGATTGTCTTAAATTTGTTTGAAAGTGGGCAGAAATGAGAGCTTTTGAGTGGATATTTGGTTTTTAAAAGAGTACAGCCTGAAGATTTAATTAGTTAGAATTCATTGGGTTTAGACTCTCAAGGATTATTCTTATGGGATTTTTGGTACACATTCTACCCTGGAGGAGTGTAAACTGGCCCAAGAATTCATTGCCATCCTCTTCACTGCAGAATGCAACAGAGACCAATTTAAGATTCTGTTTTCAGTCTTTCTCTAGCTCTAATTAACTACAATACAAAATTCTAAATAAGTGGGACATGTATAACTAGGTGCATGCTTGATTTCTCAAGACTGATTGGCATGAATCTGCTTGGCACAAGCACTCCCTTTGGTAAAGAAGTTCACATGAATTTGAGTGAAAGATAACATCAACCATGTCTGTCAGAATATCAAGTTATTCATTAAGGGAAATGATAGTAAAATTGGTTTAGTTACTAAACAGTTGATTCATTTTTTATGATAAGTGGCATTTTTGAAACTACATCACTAGTTCACAGTTTACCCAATGATGTGATATAGCAAATGTGAAGTGAAAAAAAGAGATATTGCATTAACTACATCATTTGGTGATATCTGATTCTTTCTAAATGTTAAGCAGTAGACATTCTGTATATGTCTGTGTCTACACAAGTGAATCATGATGCAGACCATGATGCAGACCATGGGGTGATCATGCCATGCTATGATCCACTGCAGGGCTGAGGAGAAGATGGGGGGGGAACCTTTCATGCCCAGACCTAAGGGTCTGGACAATGAAAAAGGAAATAGTGCATTACAAAATAAATGATAGTATGGCTATACCTTCTGTTAAATGGTATACCATCTGTTAAATCTCAGCATACCCAAGTCTTCTATAGATAAGAACATTTATGTAATTAAGTAATGGAAAAGCACAACATATACCTTGAGATTCATTTATGTAATTAAGTAATGGCAAAGCACAAAACTACTAAGCTCCAGTTCACATTTATTCAACAAGCATTTATATACAGTTCTAGTAAAGGAAATCCCTAGCACCAAATGAAGAAAAAGTAATACAGTAGCCCCTTCCAACTTGTAGAGGATCTGTTCCAGACCCCACTGTGAAAATGAAAAATTGGCAATATTTGAGCCCCATTGAAAATAATGGAAAATAATTGTCCCTTCCCGCTTTCCGTCCCACAAAGAGTGAGATGCAGACTCCAAGTCCACAAATTGGGAAGGACGACTGTATATGGGAATCTTTGTCTCCCCTTTTTTGAGCAGCAAACTGGAGTGAGTCTTCATGTGCTTTGACATTATTGTAATGTGCAGTTAATACTATGGAGTACAAATGGGAATCTGAAGAAAAAAGTGAGAAAAATACGGGGGCTGGGGGAAACCTGTCATACAAGTCAATTTAGTCAGGCTTATTTCAAAAGCATGGAATATAGTGATCAGGAACATAATGAAAGCTGGTCCTCAGAAACTCAAGCATTTTTAGAAATAAATGCTAATGAGAATTCTTCTGAAGTAGAAGAGGAGGGATTCACTGGCATTACTCAGGATAAGGGTAGGTTGAACTCATCAACTCATATTCCATTGCTTCATTGTGAATTAATTTGCCTGCACTCTATGAAGCTAAAACTGTTGGCAATGCAATGAATATCAAGCCAGAATTTACTGAAGAATGCATCAAGAAGACATCATTTCATACTGAAACTTAAGATAAGGTGACATAAGCCATCCATATGATCTATTCAAGACAATTTTTTAAAAATGTTGTCAGTTATTTAATTTCCAGCATATAAAATGTAATGAAACTATCATGCTATATGAGAAATTTACATTTCTGTGGTAATACAGAATGAAAAAATCAGAATGAAAAAACTCAAAACAAACCATGCAGGTCAATTACAGAAAGTGCCATGTTAATGTCACAGTAAATGTGTGAAACAGTGAAATATCTGAAAGGAATTCACTTGGATGATTTTTAAGATGATGCTTTGAAATCATTGAACCTCTTATATGAGATGAATGACATTTTAAACTTACTTCTATGTGTTTGGTTCTACATATATTTTGTGCTCCACCAGTACTAGGTCAACTATGTGACAGGAGAGCTTCAAAGGTTTCGGAATACTGACAAAGGTTTCGGAATACTGACCATTGAATCAAAACTTGCAAGTAACCTAAACTTTGACTATATAATTGAACACTTGCTAACAGAAAAGCCTGAAAAACACTGTCAAATGTGCTGAAGACACACAGATTAATGATCAGCCTCAAGTAGTATGTTTTCATTCAACTATACAAACACTACTAATGAAGTAGTTTAGTGGTGCAATAGTAATGAAAAAAGCTTATTTTTATTTGAATTTGTGAATTCTGCTATTTTTAATGAACATACAGTCAGACCTCCATATATGCAGATCTTGCAGATCCTGAAGTTGGCCTTAGGGACGGGATCTCTATAGGGATCAATCATTCATAATTTGAAAGTATTTTTTTTTAAAATCCAAAAAGCAAACCTTGACTTTGGCTTTATATAAGGGACATCATGTTACTACAACATTGTATATAATGGGACTTAAGCATCTATGGATTTTGGTATCCACGGGGACCCCTGGAATGAAACCCCAGTGGATACCAAAGACCCATAGTCTTAACATTCTGAAAAGTGCTTTTCATTTATTTCCAATCCCATTCAGCCTGGGTTAAATCTAAGAGATTTAAAAGTTTACCCAAAACAGTACAATTTAAATTGTAGAAAGATTTAAAGAAGAAGGATATTGCAGCTTGCCTTGAGCCCAGTGCCAGCTCTCATTGTTTCTGAACCAAAACATATCCCATGGCATGATCCAGAGGATTCACATGCTGTAGTCATGGACAAAACACAAATAATTCAAAGCTACTCTTTAACATAGGAGGGAAGATTATACCTGGACCAAATTCTCTTCAGCAGCTTTCATGGAAAGGATGGAAAGACACCCCCCAACAAGTCGGGAGGGGTTTCTTGTTGTGCTGGCCATATAAGGACACGAGAGGCCTGATTCATCAAGTGTGCAGGGATATTAGAGCACCTGCACGCTTGGTCCAATCAAGTTGCTTGCCTGTGTCTGGGAAGTCTCGTGGTGACTGTAAACTTGCAAGAATTATGATGAGAGTTTGTTCTTTATAGCTCTGTGCTGCCACGTGGCAGCAGCCATTTTAGAGCTTGAACTGAGTGACCCAACCCACCCATCCTTATTTAAAGAGCTATGTTGGTTACTCTCAGGCTTAGGCTGGTCACCTTCGGGGGCCGGGAGGGAATTTTTTCCCAGGGAGTTACTCTGGGTTTTTTGCTCTCCCTGAGATTAATGAATAATTTGATGTTGGGTATGGGTCACAGGATGATAATGGATGTGTTTTTATGTTATTATTAGCTTTGTCACAACTTAAGGTTAGGGTCTATAAATTAAAATTTGCTTGTCTTTGTATTGGGGGTGGGTAATGACCCCCACCCCACAGGAAAATTAATCTGGCTAATTAAATTAATTGGGGTAAATTTAGAAAAGGTTAAATTAAAGGAAGTGACATATGCAGTTAAATGCATGACATCATTCTTTAATGATGTCATACTATGTCATATGATGTCATTTCCAGTGGGGAGGGGTTTGTAAATTTGTTGTTATTTGTTTACATATTTGTCACATGTGGTGAAGGACCATCCATTTGGGTGGGTCACACCATCACACATACATGTGATGAAACTGTTGGAAGTTTATTCCTTGTAAATAAACCCTGTACAGCAAAATAAAAGTTGTGGCCTGTTGAAACCCAAAAAGAGGAGTCTCGTATCCTTTGTGCCAGTGCAACAGCAATGGATCTGAGGCTTTTCTCACTGAATGCATGGACTTTCAGACCTTGCCATTCAAAGGTTAAGCCCTGGCCCTGAATAGAAAAATCTGTTAATTTTACATTGTCCCACATCAGAATGTTTATATCATGTTCTTTTCATTTCAGATATAAGGACATTTGTAAAAAAAAAAAAAAAAAAAGGGGGGGGGGAATATCAATGACAATCTGAAACAAAATTCTTGCTAAGCTCTAGTTAGGAAACAACAACAACAACACAGTAAGATCTGAGATAGATGCTGCAGTACACCAGACAACTGCCAGAATCTAGTCAATTTGTTGGAAAGAATCCATAGCCTAAACTAAACTGTATTCCTCAGTCATCCTATGAGTCACAAGCTTTGCTTCTTCTTTTTGAGAAAGCAATGGTTGCCATGAGTTTATTTTTGAGTTTTTCTTTGTGGTGTCAGCATCCTGTTCTTTGACATAAGCAGTGTATCTTTTATCAAGTTTAGCCAACCGAATATCAACCTAAGTTTAGCCAATAAAATAGCAAATATAATATCTACATTTTTCTGGTCATGTTTTGTTTATGATATAAATTTACAAAAGCAATGATATGGAATGTGTTAGTATACTATGTTCCTTTTCTGAAGCTGGCCTTAGGGATGTGATCTCTATAGGGATCTGTAAGGTATCTAAGGTGATCAGTGGTGCAAATGCCATTAAATCACTATTGGTTGACCATTTTGTGAGAACTTTGGTGTCCCTCAATACCTCCCTCATTAATTTATCTTTTCCTCACTTCTCTCCCAGAAAAATAAATAGATGAGGACTGCAGTCAGGAGGGGCAGAATATTCAGGTTGATTTCTATATCTTACTTTTCCCTCATCCAAGTATTGATCATGCCAGTTTAGAGCACTTTTTTTCGGGAGACAAAACTTACATGTATTTTTGTAGACATTCAATTAATGAATAATGAATGTGTACTGTAGTGGCACTGAATATATGAAAACTGAATATCTTTTCATTAATGATGCATTAACAAATATGTGCCTCCTGTGAGCTATGGGTTTGTGAACCTTAAAGATCATATGCACTGCATGGTGTACATTTTTGAAATGTTTGCCTGGTGTCTGGCTTTTCTTTTCTTTTTTCTTCCATGAATATTATTACATCTCTGAAACTTTAAGGATTTTTGAAAAACCACTAATTGTGGTAAAGATTTTTGGTGGTAAGGAATTCTGGCCACAAATTGTGCCCAGTTCATTCCAGGTAGTGTGGAATTGACTATTTTTTTTTAAAAAAAAAATCTTCAATGGGTTGAATTCTTCACACATCACTAAAATGCAATATAACTCAAACATTTGTTGAGCAACATATGTTTAACTGCCACCATCCATTATATCATTCTGTTTCAATCTTGCTAAGCTTTAAAACTTTTTTTCCTGTTAAAATGGCAAATTGCATGCTCTCTTTCCACAAGAGCTTTAGCAGTTCTTGCTGTGTGCTTGATCTGTTGTATGGTGACTGAGCTTGATTTTCTTTGCTACAGATGCTACAGTGATTTGAGAAAGACATTGCCTTTCCATAAAAAACATTCACTTAATTGCAAACCTGAGAGTATAAGGAAATTAACAAAATTAATAAAACAAATTATTGGAAACCAAGTACTTCACAATGAATTGAATGAACAGTGATTAGCATAGAGGAAAAAAAGTGATTACTGAGCTTTTTAGAATTAGAAATGGCCCAAAGCCAGTATATCATCAACCAACTAAGCAATGGATTGAATCCAATTGCTAGTCACAACAAGAGTAGACCTTCTGAATTAATTGCTGAATAATGTCAGCATTTATGCAAATCCCACAGGCTCAGTTGGTCTAGCTTAGCTAGGACTAGCAATTGGGCTTAGTGAAAAAGCTGTGGTTCCCTTCCCTTACCTCTTTAGACTGAGGGATTGAGGGTCCTTTGCCATTTGTCAGCTAATCTGAATTCTGATTTCCTGGCCACTTGGATGTCCAACTATGATGATGGTGGAATACAGACAGGCAGAGTTAACATCAACACTCTGCTTAAGCACTCTTAAGTATTGGAATCTCAGGATATTTATATGGGAAAATAAGCAAGCTCTTTGGTAATCTTCTAGGCTATTTATTATATGCAAACATAGATATACAAACATATACAGTCCCCTTGCAGGAAAAAAAAAACATAGACATTTTAATGTCTGAGCATTTTGTTCACATCACATTGCATTGTATAGCATGCAAGGCATCATATATTCCTTACATTGCAGTTTTGGCAAAATGTTGCACCTTAATAAGGACTGCACCTTTATCTCTGTAGCTCTTTAGCAGGCTTCTCTATAATGAACACATAGAGGACCATTATCAATTTAAAAGTATAATTTAGCCATTTATCAATTTAAAAATACTATTTCATCTGATGAGGAACCATACATCTCTAAACAGACATCCAAGGGAGTTAATACCCTTGGGCATTGTCAAATCTAACAGCATCCATTATCTATCTAAAAATATTCATAACAGGCATAAATTACCATTATAATGGAATGCAATGGAAACAATGAGACTATGCTTATATATATATATATATATATATATATATATATATAGTCTCATTGTTTCTCTTGCTGGAAGAATCTATCAGCATGCCTGGGTAGTTTATTAATTTCTCAGAAACAGTCTGGCTTGGAGTCTACATTGCAGCCTCTTATTCATATCTCGTAGATAGCCAAAGTAGTCTGATTGCTATCACATCTTGGCTTCTTTTATTCTCTCCCTAGCACATCAGCTGTCATGTATGGCTCAATCAAAACAAAGAACACTTCTAGAAATGCAAGCAAATTCTAAGTACTGCATGGTTAGTCTTTATGGGTCTTGGAAACAGTGCTCATTCAATATAGAATCAAGTGACATTTGATGGATGGGTGTAATAATAAGTGGAAATTCAGGAACTGCACATCATATTCAATTGAATGTTTCTATATATATCCATTTAGGATTTATTAGATACCTTTATGGGAAGTTGTCCAAGGGAAGAGATGTGTGTTGTAATTCAGGCAGAGTTAATGAACTGTAATGTCCACTTAGGTAGAGTTCAGTTTCTCCTTTCCTTAACTCTTTTTAATTGGGAGATCCTTGTTGCAGGCTTGTGTCCAGAGCCTGTTGTGAAACTGTTTATAAACCTATTAACCTGGTGCCAATGTACAGTTTAAACAAGTAATGAAGATTTAATCAACAGTGCAGCATATGTTTTTTTTTTTAAAAAAAATCAGTAAAATAAAATATTTAGGATTCATGCTCATTTTACACAAATGGAAGTTTTGGACACATTTTTTTCATCCCTTGGTTTTAATTTGTGCAGTTATCTGTGTTGCTGCACATCAGAATGGAAGCATGGTGCATGGTACTGTTGTGACATCCCTAAAGCAGACAGAATTATTAATTTAAGCATAAATTTATTGATATTCTGTTACCTAAACAAAAGTAGACAAAATCCAGCCCACTCATGAAATTAACTGAAGTTAGAAAGATGCTTTTCACAATAAAATGTAGCCTCAAATGACACAATGTGAATCTTGAATCATTCTAGAACTGGGTTGAGGAACAGAGTTACATTTCTTTTAGTTCAAAATGCCCTTCAAGTTTGTGCCAGATTCAAGCACTACATTCTCATGGTGGAATGGGAATTGTTGCAGTATTTCTTTTAGGTCATTATCAATGAGAGAACTTTAGAAGAAAACAGCTCAACCTGTCTCCTTTATAACCTTCTTAGACCCTTTTTTTCCGATCCAGAGGAAACTCTTAACTTGCTATTTTAATGGCTAGGGTTAGAGAAGCTAATTAACATGCTACTATCAAGATCAATGGGGGAAATAATTGCTTTTCTCTTTGTATACCCATCATCAAATAATAGGGCTTTGGTAGAAGTTGATGGGATATGGAGTGGAGGAAGGAAGGTGACTTCATTTTAAAAAGAGAGTGAGATGGTTTTATCATTAGGTCTAAGCAAATCAATATTTCACCATACACTTCAGAAAGGAGATTCTCCATGAAAAGAAATGATATTTTGTCAGTGTGATTGCATGGGTTGTGGAATTCAGCATAAGATAGAATCCAGGTGAGAAAACCACCCAATTTACCACCACTATCCCTCTGTCTTCCCCATCATTGTTATCAAGTGAAAGGTTTCCCTTGTTGCTTCTACTAAAGCAGCTTATTATCAACTGTGACTTGTTTCTCTTCCTTCTTTTTCCATCCAATTCACTGGAATAGATTGGAAAGGCCATTACATGTGGGTTTTGGAGAATACAATGAAGGTATCTGACTGAAGTTCTGAAAAGCAACTGACATTTATTGTGATGACATTCCTGGGGAAGACATTGATTTTGAAACAGTTAATAGTAAGAACAATTAGTATAATGAAAATAGCATGGAAAAATACATCAATTTAAACTTGCTTGTGTTGTTTCCCTACTTTAGTCAAGGACTAGCAATAATATGGTTTCTTTCAGCTTACTTCAAGTCCACTAGTGGTGAAGTTTCCATCCGTCTTATATTCAATTCCTTTTGTTCCTGGAGTCTGGCTCTATGGAGCTTCTGTTAGCTACAATCTTTCCCTCTCTCTGTCTCTTTCGTTTATATTCACTATCCCAGCTCACCCAGCCAGCCTTTAGTCTATCAGAAGAATAGTAAAGTTTTTCTGTTAACTAGGTTTCTCCCCTGCTCATTTTCATTTTCATGCGATAACCATCAGTACCTTCTACAATATGTTGAACCCTCTATTTCATATTTATATTGAGGATAGAAAGAACCTGAGATTTGTTTTAATTGAATGTTGGAGAAAAAGAAACTGACAGATTTTCCCCACACCAAATGGAGAGGAAAGTTAAGGAAACTTTCTGGCCATCCTTAGTTTTTGTGGTAAAGTGATTTCAACTTTCATGAACCAAGTCATTTTTTTCACCAGGCAAAGTGACTTTTAGGAGTGGAGTGATTTGCAGAAAACAAGTGGATCAAAGCTTCTTTGGAACAGTAATAAGTCCAAAGCAAGAATGATAAGATCTCGGCAACCAATGCCATGAGGAGAACAAAAACAAGAAATCAATAGAAACCAGCAACATCCAACAAGAACAACTGGGTATTCATGCACTTTAATGTAGGGTGTTGTTTTTTTTTTTAAAGCTAGGGCATAGCCAAAAGAAAATCTGCACAGCTCAGTTTTGCTTGTGCAATTATCTCAATTCAAATCTAAATACAAGCCTAAAGGAATGGGCTTTCCTCCACCTGGGGAAAATGATTAATTAAACAGAGTAGACCTCTGAGCCCCAAAGTCAGTCAAAACATGGGTTTATTTCACATGACATAGGGTCTTTGCAGACTGCCAGAAATAGTGCAAATTGAGTCCACTTTAAGGGTTAGGGTTAGTGCTAGGGAATCATAGGAATTTTTTTCTGAATCATTGAGCCTTCTCTGTCAGAGAGCTCTGGTGCCACAATCAAATACAGTTCCCATGATTCCCTAACTCTAACCCTAACCCTTAAAGTGGACTCAATTTGCACTATTTCTGGCAGTCTGCAAAGGCCCTTAGTTGCAGTGCTGCAACTTGACTTGGGTTTAATAGTTTGGTGAAGCACTAGAGCTCTCTAGCTGAGAATTTTAAATACCTTTCCCTAAACTGCAAATCTCACAGTTCCATGGAAAGCTGGTATGACAGTTAAAGTGGAATCATAGCACTATATCTCTGTAGTGTGAAAGGACCCATGTTCTTCCTGTAGCACTGAGGTTTGGGTAGCTGCAGAAAGCCCTGGAGTATGCAGCTCTTTAACCACTTGTATTCAAAACTGTTGCTTGATTGGTTGTTCTCAAGTACATTTTCCATTGTGAGGAACTCTTTTCATTGTTGACTAACTGAAGTTATACTGCTGATCCCTTAGCCTGTCCATGTGATCTGATACAGATTGCCAAGGAGGTTCACACTCACTGAATTTCATTATTCTGGTCATTTTCCTCTGCATCTGGTGATGTCATGGCCAGCCCTCCATACTAAACTACATGGAATACCACTTGTTCTTCTGAATGCATTGAACTCTCCCTCCCCCCCCACACACACATGCAGATGTCAGTGAGACTCCTGTGAACACAGCTGACTGCCAGCAGAGATGGTCTTATACAGTAATATCTGCAGTACCACACTTATTTTAACACAGTGTATTCCCTCCCTCTATTGTCACTTTTTTTCCCAGAAGGTATGTTATTGTCCACAGCAGCAACAGAGAGAAAATCAGACACACAAAGGTAGTATGTCATGTAGGTATAAGATGGTTGTTGCTTGAATCCTCAGTGAGAGGACTGAGAAATGTCAGGAATAGCATGCACGAGACTTTTACCTAACTGAGCTTTCTTACTACAATACACTATCAGAATAGACTCAAGGAATACAGGACAAGCAGTAACATACTAATCAAACCTTGTAGGCACACATGGGTATATCTTTATGTCTAGGAATCTTATGTGTGTGAGTGCCTCCATGTTGCTGGTCATCTTATGGTGACCCCATGAATTTTCTAGAGTTTCTTAGGCTAGGAATATTCAGATGTGGTTTTGCCACTTCCTTTGTTGGTTATCTCTCATTCAAGTACCAAACAAAGCTGACCCTTCTTAGTTTCCAAGATCAGACAGGATTTGTTGTAGAGTATTATAAAACCTCATAATCATTCACCAGTCTACAACTGTGTATCTTTCTCATCTAGACCAAGTTCATACAACCTGGAACCATTTATTTTGAAAGAGATTTTTGGATCCCACAGCATTTTCCAGAGGTCAACGTAATACTGCTTTTACAGCACACAAATAAAATATTATTGAAGTGAGATTTTGCTGTTGTTTAAATGATTTTACTAAAAATAATTGTCCCTTTAAAGAATCTTAGGGTCTAATACCATCTGGCTGCAACATTAGTTCTGTGTTGAAAACAGAATCCAACTATTATTTCTTTCTGTCAGCTGTCTATGAAGATGTATGTCAGTTAGTTAAGTGCTTAAAAAAAAGAGAACGTTCCAAGAAATAATGATTAGAGACAATTGTTTTTTCAAAATTACAAACTTCTGGAAAAAATGCTTTAGAGGGATGGAAAGGAACAAATCAACTACATTGTGAAATATGCTATATCACTTTTAAAAAATCACAGAAGACACTTAGTCCAGTTCCAGAAACTCTTTTATTTCTTTTCTTTTCTTTTCAAAAAAGAAACTCTGCACAATTCTGATATTTTGACAAATAATTCCCTCCCAATGTGAATTAAAAGCACTTTGGTTAAGTGCTTAAAAATAGAAAGTGAAGTTTCTAAGCAAAAAAAAAAAAAAAAGATTAGAGAGATAATTGTTTGCAAATGTATAGCCTGTAGAAAAATAAACAGTTTAATGTGCATTTCAAGAAACAAGTACTCTGCAGTGCAAAATTCACTGTTTGTTAATATCAAAGAAGATGCTTAGTTCAATTTAAGGTAACTTTTCTTTTTTCCTTTTTGTTAAAAACTTATCCAACTGATACCTTGTAGGCTAAATTCCATCCCAGCAGGAATTAACATCACTAAGTAATTTTCCAAGCCCTCTGAAAAAGGCAATAATTATAATAGAGCAGTGCTAGGAGGTATAACTATAATTAGCTTTTAAAGAATGGAACTGACAATAAAATAACAGGTTTACAGGGTAACCCTACTGTTGTGTCAGAACACTGTGACATATTTTTAACCTTGCCAATTTCCTGCTTCTTTCTTCCTCATTTTTCAGAGGGAGGAGACTGTTTCTCTCCCAATGTGAGTGATAGGAGGAAACATTGAGACCAGCTCTTGGACTGATACAAATCACCTCCACATTTAGAATACAATAGAGAACCAGGAGGGTTGGGATCAGATCCTTCCCCCATTTTTCCTATGCTGTGTCCTCAATCCAGCCACTTCATCTCATCCATTGCTGAGAAGATGAGGTCCATGGAAAACTCCACAGGGTCAAAAAGAATATTCTCTATCTCTCCAGATACAGGGGGGAAGCAGACGGGAGCTTCCCGTGTGCCGCGGGTCAGAGCGCCGGCGGAGCTCAGCCTCCGCACCGCGGCGCACCTCTGGCGAATCTAAAAGGAGCTCCAAATTGGTGCTCCTTTTAGATTTCAGGGAAAGTGCGCCCTAAAAGCGGCGGGCGCACTTTCCCTGACTCAAACGCCGCGGCGCGTGTGGTCACCGTGGCGTGAGGTCATCCCCGGAGCGCCAGCCGTGCGAACGGCCGGCGACTCCGAGGGCGACCTCGGGAAGAGGAAGGGGCGCTGCTCGTGCGGCTGCCCCTCCTCTTCTGGGCCCAGAAGACGGCTCTATTAGCCATCTGCCAAGGCCCATAGTGTGTGTGTGGGGGGGGAGAAAACCAGTCTTTCCTATGGCCTCAGGATAGTATTCCAGGATTGCACTCTTAGTGCACTCTGACAAAATTTTCTGTCTCTCTGTTGTAGGTAGGAGGCTTTCAACATCTCTGTGTCTATATGTGTCTTATGGTGACCCCATGGATTTCCTGGGGTTTTCTCACAGGTGGTTTATTATTGCTTGCTTCTGAAATATAGCCTACAGCACCTGGTCCTTGGTGGTCTCCCATAGAAGTACTAAGCATAACTGAACCTACTTAGCTTGTGGTAAACTGACTGAACTGTTGATTATGAATGTAATAATCTGTATTTTTCTTCCATCAAGAAACTTGAGATTTCTTGTCTCAATACATTGAGATGCAGCAGTGTACTCTCAACCATGCAGACTATTGAATAACCAAAGGAAAATCTCAACCCATTTTTTCCCCAAACAAATCCAAGCTGACATCTAACTACTGCATCAGACTGACACTCACCAATGAATAAACCTTCACGTGTACTTCACATATTTGTACTGATGAGACAAAATGCTGATAATTCTCTCTCTGGTGTTTTGTAGTCTTGAAGAATAGAAAAATATATTGTAGCATATGACATCCTGTAGAATGAAGTATTAGTGTGCTTTCACAATACCCCATGTTTAGGATCCTAAGTAGTATTTGGTAAGGATTCTTCCATTCACAAATGGGGCTGAAATCTATCTGAGAAACCTGAAGCAGATTTTCCTGGACCTTTGGGGCCCAAGGGAGAAAAAGAGTGCAAGAGAAAAGTGGCAGATGTCACCTGCCCCTGGCTCTTCCATTGTCAGAACCATTAATGAATATCTACATATGGAATATTCTAAACAAAGAATGCTAATTTGTATAACTGTATGATCCCATGAACCTTACACTTGTGGTATTAAATGCCTTTCACATCTGTTCCACTTGAACTCAGATATACAATATCTGAAGGGGGAGGAATCAGGACAGATCCAGACACTTACAGTTCTGAATGCAATTGGTCCTGGTTAGGCAACCAAAGTGAGTTAATGTGTCTAGAAATGTATTAAACATACACAAACATCATCATGTACTATCAAATGAATTGCAACTAGTCATGGGGCTCTGGTATGCATCCTAAGGCTGTATGATGTAGACCTTGTTAGGTATTTCAGTGAGGCCTGGATGAGGGGTTTTACTCCTTAATACACCATACACAATTCCATTCCCACCCCATAATCACATATGTGCTATGTGTTATTAATCACACAAAATGCTTGAATGCATCCAACTATTTCTGGATCAGCAGTGTTGGTCTATGACACTGGAGACCAAAGTTTGATTCCCACCCAAACATGAAACCCACTGGATAATCTTTGGCCAGTCACATGCTTTCAGCCTCAGGGGAAGGCAATGGCAAATCTTCTCTGAACAAATCTTGCCAAGAAAACCCCATGATAGAGTTGCCTTAGGGTCACTGTAAGTTGGAAATGACTTGAAGGCATACAACACACACACACCATGGAAACATGCTGCCAAATGGATGGTGGAGTATAGTGAGCCCTTGGTATCCACTGGGGTTTGGTTCCAGGACCCTCTGTGGATACCAAATTCTGTGAATGTGCATGTTCCATTAAATACAATGGTGTAGTAAAATGCTGTCCCTTATATGAAATGGCAAAACCAAGGTTTGCTTTTTAGAATTTTATGTATTTTTAAAAAGTTGTGAAGCTGTGGATGGTGGAATCCATGGATAAGGAACCTGTGAATATAGAGGGCTGACTGTACTGATATTCTGCTATACAGAAATTAAGTAGTGGTTAATTTCAGGTATGGGAAACAGCCTGTAGAGATGGTGGTGCATGATAATGTATACTATTCCTAAATATATATTATATACTATTCCTAGATCTATCTATCTATCTATCTATCTATCTATCTATCTATCTATCTATCTATCTATCTATCTATCTATCTATCTATATTAAACACTGATATTTCACATGGCTGTTATTGCAAAGTGATCTTTTTAGTAATTACCACTTGACCAGTACTAGGAAAGCAACCAGGACAGGGTCATTCCAACTTTGGAGGTTTCAGGGCCAAAAGGTCAGACCTAGGTGTCATGATGTGACAGAGGGTGAGCCCTAGCAATATGCCAGCAGGTAGTTCCTGGTGATGTCATTAAGTATGATACATTAAGTATCAGCTACAGTGGCGTATAGTATGTCATTCAAATACAAAACAAAGTTTAACAAATGAGACTTTATTTCCCAAGCTGGAAATTAAGACCAAGATTCTATACATTTTTAGTCTAATATAAATATACTCCACTGTCATCTTAGTAGATCATACAATCACAGAACGAATGGTGCAATGAATGCCATAACCTTCAGTTCACCCTATGCACAGGTCAAAGTGTGTAAGAAGGTATGCATGCTTGCAGAACAATTGGCTGCACTAGGAATCCACAATCTGTGAGAAAATACAACTATTTGTACAACTTATAGTTCCATAGTGTTGCAACAGGATTCCTGTTCATATTTTCCAACCTGTATATTGAAGGGGGGGATGGGACCCTCAAACCTCTCCTTGCTTTTCAAAGTTTTGCAAATCCTGGTTTTAAGAACATGCTGGTGGTATATTCCAACCAAAAATAGTTTTGGAATCCCTGCTTTGACAAGACAGCCTCCATGGGAATTGTTGTGCAACCAAGGAAACTTGGCAAAGCTAAAATAAAACTTTCTAAACTCTGCATCTAATGAATTGCTTCTATTAACTAATGTTCCTCATTAGCCATTTATTCTTTGTTTGCTTTTTCAATATTTAGGTTGTGGGGAACTCCCTCATGCCCAAAATAATAATCAGTGAAGTTATAATAATCCTTATCCTTATATAGATAATTAGGGGACATGGAGATTATAGTGATAATGAAGATAAGTTTACAGCTTTAAAATGCTGAGAATTTAACATGTCTGAGTCTTGCCTTCAAAGTTTTGTTTGGGTGAGGAAAAATGGTTGGAAAAACAGATAGAGATAGGAAAATACAGAATATGATGAGTCTTACTACTAGACATGGGAACAGAAGAAGATGTAAACTAGGAATGGGGAAAGATGAAAAAGATGAATGGAGCATGGTCTACATTCCAGGTGGTGGGAAAGAGGTGAGAGATGGGGGCAAAGGGTGGGAGAGGTAAGGAGAGAGTAAAAAAAGAAATAAAGGGGGGAAGCAGACAGGTGGCAGGGGGCCGCTCCAGGAAGCTGCCCTGTGGGGTTGAGGTGTCCGCACACCTTGGCCCCGCAGCGCAGCTTCCCCACCCCTGGAAGGAGTGCTAAAATAGCGCTCCTTCCACAAATCGCCGAAGGTGCACCACAAAAGGCTGCCGGCACACCTTCAGTGACTCTTCCGCTGCAGCGTGTACGGACGCTGCAGCAGGAGGTCATCCTTGGAGCACCGGCCGTGCAGAGGGCCAGCTGCTCTGAGGACATTTTGGGGAAGGGGTTGGGGCACCCAGCGTGTGGCTGCCCCTCCCCTTCCTGGCTCTGAAGATGGTGCTTTGTGCCATCTGCTTAGCCCCAAAGAGGAGATAGAGAAATGAAGAAGACTAGCTAGGAGTTGTAAATAAGAGATGGGCAAAGGAGAAAGAGGAGAACAAAAGTGAATGAAAGAGAGCAGGGGGAGATATTGAGCATGGAGTTGTTTGGAGGATGAAAAGGAGTAAATAGATAGGACAAAGAGAAAACAAAGGAGAAAATTAGTGTTGGCAGTGGTAGGAGAGGAGGTGAGGGAAATAAAAAAGAACAAGAGGGTGAATAGGATGGGATAGGAAAAATGTTTAGCCTCCAGTATGGTAACAGAATGAGAGAGAGGGAGAGAGAGAGAGAGAGGGAGAGAGAGGGAGGGAGGGAGGAGGAGGAGGAGAGAAAAAGAGAAATGAAATTATGGAATTGAAAAGAAGATTTAAGCTCCAAACAGAACAGAAGAAGAAAGATTTTCATTCCATATTTTTCTAATAATGGTGCAAGCTAAGTTTAAGTATAAGAAGAAAATAATTTTTACTGAAATGGTTTAGGGCAGTGTTTGGAGGGTGAGAAAAGAACTGGGAAATTAAGAACAAAACAGATAAATCCACAAGCAGCAACAGAGGCCTCTGGTGGATCCATTGTCAGGGGAGTAGCAAATCTACTCTCACTTTTATAGCTACCATTATCATAGTGTCTATGGACCTTTTCACATGGGCTCCAAAGCAGAATGATTCCAAACGAAATCCCGTCCTAATACGTATTATTTTTCCGTGTGTTCACACGACGTCGCACAGAACCACTAAGAACCTGTACAGAACCCTGAACGATTCCAAAACGAATTGAGATCTTTTGAATTTCGGTTTCTTTAGGAAGTACAATTGCACGACCGGAATCATTTCGCATTTACCGCGATTCCGAAATGCATATGAACAGGCAATACGTATTGTGAAGCATTTCCCTGTCATGACCCATGGTTCCCCGCGCTTTTTCCCATGGATCTGTGTGTGAACGGCAAATACGTGTCCAGGATGTGTTTTCTTGGAAGTGCGATAAAAGTGCGATGACGGTAATTGTGTGTAATAGCCATTTACATATTGTGGGGGCTCTTTCGGTTCATTTTGGTATAGTACTGGATTTATTCTTATTTCAGTTTCTTATCGCTTTGTGGCCCGCGTGTGATAAGGTCCTATGACTTGCAGGGGAACACTTCTAGAGTTGAACCTATGCTAAGATTTTGGTCCAGCACCTGGATAGTTGTCATGCAATCTGAAATAGCTTCAGGAGGAGTGGCCATAAAGCTGAGAGTGGATTTGCTACTCCTGAGCATTTACTTAGCCCTCCTGATTTTTATCTGCTGCATACTGAAGTTGGTTTTGATGCTATGCTTGTGTAAGATAGCAAACAAATGTGGGAAAATATGCATCTCATTCAGATTTGCAGATGGAATACTTTAGTGCCATTCTCATGCATTGAAAGCAGCTGTAAAACATTGTAAAATATGTACATTCTCTCCCTCAAAATATTGAGGGACGGATTGTACACACATGCTTGACACAAGAATGATTCAGGATTCAGAAAAATGTTAATAAATATTAAATCCTCATTTTTTTACAACTTAAAAAACACACTGACACAAGTAATTGCAAATAGTAAATATCCAATGTTTTGCCTGCTGACTTCGATATATATCACTCTTTCCATCTCTTTCACAAATAAGCACATAAATCCATTTCTTTCTCCATTCCAGCTAAGACATTGATTTCAACTTCAAGTCCAGAGAGCATCTCTCTTCTGTTCTATTTCATCTATAACTTCCTATATTTAATTACAACCCATGATCTATGGCTTAGAACTGAAACTGCACCACCAAATCTTTCAAACTCTCAAGATGAGGCAACTCTAGGGATGTTATCATTTCTCAAGAAAGTCTGGGTTCTATCCTTCTTCTTCAAAAAAGGCTCAGTAAAAAAAACTAAACTATGTAGGCATGATATTAAATGAGAAACAAACACACTATGACATCTCAAAGAAAATATAATATGAAGCCCCTCCTCCCTACATAGTTTCATATTACTATGAAAGATAGAATGCATCTTTCATAGTAATATAATTTTATAAATTTATTATATTACTCTAGATAATGTTATGTCACAGATGCTTTTGGTTCGATACACAATTTCTGTTAGATCATTTGATTAAGCTGACTTTGTAAGAGTGTCTTTGGACTTATTTCTGTTTGCCCATGGCTTTCTACCATGCTGAAAATCTGCTCCCTTTTCTGGAGATATGCACAGTAGCTATAACTGTAACAGAATTCAGAGTTGTAGCACAAACGTTAATAGAAATGATCTTCTTATCTTAGAAAGTAGACCAAGTCTAAGAAAGCTTATGTGACAACCTCTTTCACACAGTTAGGTCCTTTGCAGAGTGCCAGAAATAATGCAGTTTGAGTCCACTTTAACTGCCCTGGCTCAGTGCTAGGGAATCATAGGAACTGTAGTTTTTTTCTGAGACATTGAGCCTGTTATGTCAGAGAGCTCTGATGCCACAATAATCTACAGTTCCCATGATTCCCTAGAACTGAGCCAGGGCAGTTGAAGTGGACTCAAGCTGCATTATTTCTGGCACTGTACAAAGGTCTTTAGTCACAAAGGCACTACAAGATCCCTTTGCATATTCATAACTGTAATAAACTAAATGATTCGGAGCACCACATGGACAAAAGTATCTCCAGATAGATGTTGCTTCAAGACAAGCTTTCCTATGGATATAATATAGATGTTTTCTAGACTAGTTCAAGCCTTTCTAGATTTATAGGCAATGATACATAAAAAAGAATTGGATGATCAGCCATATGCTGCAGATTTAGATTACAAAACACAGATTAACCTCAAATTTCCTCAAGCCTTTGGTTTAACAGAAATGTTTCAGTGTTGTAAAAGATACCCAGGGTTAATGTGAATAACTATCTTTGGAAGAGATTATCACCATTTGGTATTGCCAAAACTGATAGTCCTGATCATCACATGAATGCACATTGTTGCAAATGGCAATCTGTATGATCATTGTCTTTGTAAACACTTTCTCAGTAAATGAGAAATGGAAAGCATGTCATTCTTATGCAGACACTCTCCCTATGACTTAAGTGGTGCTTCAGTATTAATTAATAGGAATATAGATCCTCTGTTATCTTACTTTCATGTGTAGGGATGAGAAATTACCAATTTTTCTCCTTTTCTGCAAACTGGTGAAATTTTCTATTAACCTCAAGAGAGTTTTCACATTTAGAAGTGTGATGTATTTGCATAAATTGTGCAAATTGCATAACTAATACTATAGCTACTGCCATGTTGCATGCATGGACTTTTAAACATTAGAAGCTAGGTCCTGGAGGGATTAGGCAAGCCAGTGTAGTGTAGTAATTTCAGCATTGGACTATAGAGACCAGGGTTCAAATCCTCACTCACCCATGGATACCCACTGGGTGGCCTCAGGCAAGTCACATTCTCTTAGACTCAAACAGCTTCCAACCTACCCCCTTTGCAAACGGCACTTTGTGACATCTTGGAGGCAAGGAAGGGGAGGGGCAGCCTCACACTGGGTGCCCCAACCCCTTCGTGAGGACGTAATCGGAGTACCCATTCTTGTACACAACGGGCGCTCTGATTACGTCCTTCCGACTCAGCGTCCAGACATGCTGAATGGAAGAGATGCTGAAGAAGCGTGCAACGCCTCTTGAGGTTCCCTTTCCGCACCTTGCAGAAAAAGAGGGCCAGAAAAAGAGTGGATCCGGGCTGAGGAGAGCAGCAGCCTTGGCCCCAATCTGCGGCTTCTCAGGGTGGCCCATGGCTGCCTGTCTGCAGAGGCCCCTAGCCTTGTCTGACTAGAGTAAATATCGCCCAGAGGACCTGAGTATAGGCTGGACCCAAACCATCTAGGGCTTTAAATGTAATAACCAACACTTTTATATCTTGACTGGAACGATTTTGGATCAGACCGGCTGGACCTGTTATAGGGTGGTATACATTCTGTCAATGTGACAAAGGTGACTGAAGTTCAGCACCCCTGTGCACCTGCACAGGATCTGTCATAAACCCACATATCATGCAAGGATTCACTGACCTACCTCCACTTCCTCCCAAGGAGTGGGTGCAGTAGAGATGTGACACTGTCTGATTGTACCATCCTGGGGGTGATGGAATGGGTTTGTCAACTGAAAAGACACTTCATCGTCCTCCTCAAAACATGTCCCACACAGATCAGGGGGGAGGGGAGAGGTACATGCAAGGGAGGTTTGTGTGGACAGACTTGATACATGCAGCTGGTGGTCATGCAAGGGACATGGTCAACAGGACACATGGGCAAAAGTTACTCCACCCCCCCCCCCATGATGCCAGGATTTGGTGTGCAGGTCTTATGCACACTTGCACACCTGCACAGAAGAGGTCACAAAGGCCTCTTTCATAAAACTGCTGTGCATGCTGACAGCAAGCGTACATCCAACAGAATAATAATAATAATAATAATAATAATAATAATAATAATAATAACATTTATTTATATCCCGCCCTTTGGAAATCCAATCAGGGTGGCTCACAACCATAAAAACAATACAATAACCAAACCAAACCCTCCCCCCCTTAAAACAGTATTAAATCTGCAAGAATTAAAATCAACAATCAACAAGAATAAATTAAAAACCCGATAATAAAACCCACAGCAATAATCCTCGCCATCCTTAGATGGGGCCACGTAAGGATCACTGGGGTGGGAGTACCCGAGGTGGGAATTAACCTGGAAAGGCCTGCCGGAAGAGATCCATTTTGACAGCCCTTTTAAAGCTGTCTAACGATGTTAGCTGATGGATCTCATCTGGCAGGTTGTTCCAGAGTTTAGGGGCAACAACAGAAAAAGCCCTCTGGGTGGTAGCTGCAAGCCTCGATTTTTGAGGCTGCAGCAGATTCCTCCCAGAGGACCGGAGTGTGCGGGGAGGAATGTATGGGAGGAGGCAGTCTCTGAGATAGCTTGGACCCAAGCCATTTAGGGCTTTAAAGGTGATAACCAACACCTTGTACTGGGCCCAGAAGCAGATAGGCAGCCAGAGGAGGGACCTCAAAACAGGAGTAATGTGGTCCCTCCTAGATGTTCCCG
>CM034708.1:144229377-144242729 GCA_020142125.1 Phrynosoma platyrhinos | reverse complement strand
CCTCTGGGACCGACCCGAGAGGAAGGACCAGAACCACTGCAAAGCATTGCCCCTGATACCTAACTCCTTTAGGCGGTCCAAGAGGATGCCATGGTCTATTGTGTCGAAAGCCACTGAGAGGTCTAAGAGCACCAACAGGGTCACACTACCTCTGTCGATGCTTAGATGCAGATCGTCGGTCAAGGCAACCATGCCAGTCTCAACCCCAAAGCCTGTCCTGAAGCCGGTTTGAAATGGGTCTAGATAATAGGTTTCATCCAAGACAGCTTGGAGCTGAAGAGCAACTGCCCTCTTGTTCACCTTGCTCAAAAATGGCAGCAATGACACAGGTCTATAGTTTGGTCTAGGGAAGGTTTTTTCAGAAGCGGCCTAACAGCTGCTTCCTTCAAACAAGATGGAACATATCCTTCCCTAAAAGATGCATTGATGATATCCGTGAGGAATCCCCTCAATGCACCCCCCCCCCCGGATGGCCAGCCATGATGGGCAAGGGTCGAGAGGGCAAGTTGTCTTCCTCACCTTACCAAGCAGCTTGTCCACGTCCTCAGTACTCACAGATTAGAGCTGATCCGGTATAACTACATCAGCGGAGTCGCTGGACACCTTGCCTAATGACTCTGTTGCAATAGTGGCATCTAAGTCGGCTCTTATCTGAGAGATTTTATCTGTAAAGAAGCTGTTAAATGCGTCACAGCAGGCCATTGTTGGGTTAAGTAAGGAATTTGGCGCAGGGGACACCTGCGTCATCTCCCTCACCACCCTAAACAGCTCTGCTGGACGAGACTCTGCAGACGCAATACGTGCAGAGGAGAAGACTCTCTTCGCTGCAAGTATTGCCTCCCAATAGGAATGAAGAAAGTTCCTATGGTGAGTTCTGTCCGATAAGAGTCGAGTCTTCTGCCACCTGCGCTCTAGTCGTTGTCCAACCTGCTTCATCCTCCTAAACTCAGGTGTATAGCATGGCCTACGGTTTGGATCGGGATGGCAAGGACGCTTGGGAGCGATCATGTCGATAGCCCTGGTGAGATCTGTGTTCCAAATATTAACCAGAGCATTGACAGGGTCACCGGCATTCCCAACCATTAACCCCTCCAAGGCTTTCTGGAATCCAATTGGCTCCATAAGCCTTCGAGGGCGGACCATTTGAATAAGTCCACCACTCCCGGTGGGGCGGAAATTGGCTCTCAGTTCCGTCTTGACCAGGAAATGATCCGTCCATGACAATGCGGAGGTACTTACCACCTCTGCCCACGGATGTTCCTGTTCCATACTAAAGACCGCATCGAGTGTATGACCTGCACAATGTGTGGGCCCACCCATGTTTGTCATGGTCTTCATGAACTCCCGAGCCGCACCTGTTAAGCTGGTCTCGAGCGGGATGTTGAAGTCTCCCAAAACTAAAAGTCTGGGAGACTCCAACAGCAGCTCAGAGACCAGCTGTGTCAGCTCAGTCAGGGAGTCTGCTAGACAATGGGGTGGTCGGTAGACTAGCAAAATCCCCAAACTATCCCTGGTCTTCAGGCTTAGGTACATGCACTCGAAGTGGACTGTGTTCCGGACAGGTATCTTGGTCAAAGTCAAGGTGTTCTTATGAACCAGAGCCACTCCGCCCCCCCCACCCACTTCCCCTCATCTGCTCACTAACAGAGTACCCAGCTGGGAGGGCCTGCCCCCATATAGCTGCGCTGTCCTCTCCCAGCCAGGTCTCTGTAAAACAAGCCAGGTTGGCATCTTCATCCAGGAGGAGATCCTGGATGATATGAGTCTTAATTTTTTTTTTTTTAATGACAATGCATTTATTGTCATAACAGAGGACAGTTGCTGGGGCATATGCGTAGGGTTAAAATTAGAATTAGAGTTCTAATATTTAAGTGCACCTGCACCAGTGCATCCACACCTGGAAGCATAGGGTGCTTTAAACTAAAGCTTGCATGATAGGATGCATGCTCTGGATCGCTGAGTCAATTTCCACCACATGTGCGACAATGCATTTATACAGCCATTTTCTGGTGCATCGGTGTTGCTGCATACATATACACATGCGAAGGTGTGCATCTTCACTGAAAGAGTGGAAAAAAGTGGCTCCTTTTTGGAGCAGCTTTTCTTGGATAGAGGGTGCTCTCCTGGAGACTTTTAAGCGTGCATCATCTAAAGGCCACGCCTACAAGTCACCCTCAAAGCACCCCTTTTTGCCTGTCTGCATAACCCCTTTATCGCTATAAAAAAGAAGTTAAATGCCATACATGAATATCACAATGGGAAGACAAAATAATCCTAACTGGTTCTCTGCAACACATATATAAGCATCTATTGCAATTCATAAGAATGTCTTCTTCCAATCTATATGAGAAAGTACTCAAACTGGCAAAATACTAATATAGTAAATGGACCTTAACTGATTCCTAATTTGCATTCCTTCATTGCACACAGTATTTCTCCCCCTGCAAATAAAAATCCTTGCCTAATATATAATATATTTACCCAACTTAGTACTCTACTGAGTAGAAGTCCTACATCAGTTCACTGGCATTTCCCCAAACAAGGCAGGGAAGATCCATTTCCTCAGGGAGAGTCAATGTTCAATGGTGACTCACTCAGCTAATAAAGAATTGGCTTTCATGGTTGTCTGATTATGAGCAGTTGCATCAGTTAAGAGGGAAGAAATTCTTTCTCTTTAATAAAGATTTGTATTTCTGTCCTAAATATTATATTTCTTTCATTCTGAGACCAAAAATATGAAGAAAGTTTCACTTTGGGGCTTCTGAAACTTAAAATAGTTAAACCCCATTCACACACACACACTTGAAATATCAGCCTACTTACCACAGTAGCCCTGCTGGACAGCAAATGAATGATATTGGAAGCAGTCTTTTTCCTTGGAGAGCTTTTAGCACACTGCTTCATGGCAATCCAAATCCAGTAATGAACATTTAAGCTGTAAAGTATTTTAGTGCACTCAGATAGGCTGTGCTCCTCGAACTGCAGGCACTTTTTTTGATAGCAAGAAAAGGGTATTATCACATACAGCTGTTCAGTCACACTTGACCACATCTTTTTAATAACTAGGTGTAGTTCACCCATGGCTTTAATGTTTATAGGTGAAGGGGAAAAGAATAGTTCTATTTTGAGAAAGAGGAAACTATCTGACAGGAGAAGACAAACTTTCACGAAGAATTTTCAGTTTTAGGTGGTGCAACTGGCTGTAGGGTAATAATAATAATAATAATAATAATAATAATAATAATAATAATAATAATAATAATTTATATCCCACCCCTCTGAGGTCAATTGGGGCTGCTTACAACAATAAAATATTACATACTATAAAACAATCAAATTCCCTCTCCCCCTTAAAACATTATTAAATCAATCCAGGTTAAAACAACGTACAATGTAGCCATAATTTAAAAACTAATCCCAGCGAGCAGCACAAACATGAGGCCCCAGAACCATCTTCTAGAGGTGTTCCTGAGGCTGGGATTATCTATCCTGGAAAGGCCTTCCGGAAGAGATCCGTCTTGACAGCCTTTTTAAAGCTGTCCAAAGATGTCAATTGACAGATCTCATCCGGCAGGCCGTTCCATAGTTTGGGGGCGAAAACTGAAAAAGCCCTCTGGGAGGTAGCCACAAGCCTAGCTTTTTGTGGCTGCAGCAAATTCCTCCCAGAGTGCATTACAGAAATTGAGACGTGAGGTTACCAGCGCGTGCACAAGAGTCTCAAGATCCCTTACTTCCAGAAAAGGGTGCAGCTGGCGTATCAGCCAAAGCTGATAACAGGCGCTCCTGATTGTCGCATTTACCTGATTTGTCATCAGGAGCGAGGAGTCAAGGAGCACCCCCAGACTGCGAACACAGTCACTGGAGGAGAGTGTGACCCCATCCAGGACTGGAGGTTGCAACCCAATTCTTGGTTTTGGGGCCGCTACTGTGAACACCTCCGTCTTGTCTGGATTCAGTTTCAATCTGTTTTTCCTCATCCAGCCCATTACTGCCCAAAGACATTCATTGAGAGAAGAGATGCCATTGGAATTCGAGGCTGATGAACGAGACCCAGAGAAATAGATTTGGGTGTTATCCGCATACTGATGACAACCAGCTCCATAACTCCAAATAATCTCACCCAGTGGCTTCATATAGATGTTGAATAACATCGGGGACAGAATAGTGCCCTGTGGAACCCCACAGGTGAGCTCCCTTTTACTGGAGCTGCTGTTCCCAAGCAGCACCCTCTGAGACCTGCCCGAGAGAAAGGACCGGAACCACTGCAAAGCAGTGCCTCTGATACCTAACTCCCTCAGGCGGTCCAAGAGGATGCGGTGATCTAGCGTATCAAAAGCCACTGAGAGGTCTAGGAGCACCAACAGGGTCACACTACCCCTGTCAATGCTCAGACGCAGATCGTTGGTCAAGGCAACCATGGCAGTCTGAACCCCAAAGCCTGTCCTGAAGCCAGTTTGAAATGGGTCTAGATAATTGGTTTCATCCAAGACAGCTTGGAGCTGAAGAGCAACCGCCCTCTCGATCACCTTGCTCAAAATGGTAATAAATAGACTGGCCTATAATTATTCATATCCAGGGGGTACTGGGAAGGTTTTTTCAGAAGCGGCTTAACAACCGCCTCCTTCAGACAAGATGGGATATGTCCATCCCTGAAGGATGCATTGATGATGTTCACAAGGAACTTCCACAATGCATCCCACCTCTGGACAGCCAGCCATGGTGGGCAAGGGTCAAGAGGGCAGGTTGTTTTCCTCACACAACCAAGGAACTTGTCCACGTCATTGGTACTCACAGATTGCAGCTGATCCAATATAATTACATCAGCAGGTAATTTAAGTTTCTTAAGGCTTCAGCCTTTGTAAAGGAAACACAAATATTTAAATATCAAAAATATCAAAGCCAAACCTGTCAGGGACTACCTTTAAAATTAGCAGAGTAGCAGAAATGTAACTACGTCTAACTTTTGAGGGAAGCAGATTGGTACAAAGATCCAGTTTCCCAGTGGACTGGGGGCATGGCATTCATACAGCAGCATACTCCCAGTCTGCAGGGATGCCACTCACCTGACCACATGTGCGGTGTATCCACGATGTTTCTGCAGCACAGCATTTAAACATGCTGTGCAGGAAGAAACACTGAAAATCTGCTGCCATGGAAGAAAGGGTGTCCATTCCTGGGCACAAAAAGAAGTGGCTTTCCATTGCTTCTTTTTACACTGGGAAAAGGCCAGGTTGGGGGCATGGCATGCAGTTGCCGTGACCCTAACCCAGTGAGCAAAGGGGCAGTGCAGAGCCACTCCTTCAGGGCCATCTGCTTTGCCCCTTAGTTTCCCTAAGAACTGAGATTGACTCTAAAAACAACACAAGTATCTTGTATTTCAAACAAAAGTTTACTAATGGCATTCATCTACAGATACATAAAGGCTAGTCTACCTAGAAAATAGTTCAGGTAAAAATAAATCTTTATCTCACCATGTTTCCAAAGAAAGTTGAGAGAAGAGAAAGATGGAAAACCCAACAATTCAGTAGAAAATCATTGAGAGAGAATGACTGTTAGTCCCAAAGGGGGAATGACCTAAATTACATGATTAGTTTGAATATGAGAGACAGAGAGAGAGAGGGGGGGGGGTGTTTGCATGCAGGAAATCTTTATCTATCTAAGGAGGGGGAAAGATAATACAAAAATCTTCCAACACTGGCTCCTAGGGATAGGTGATTCTGTCCAGCTCAATTTTGCTAATGCTCCTATTATTCTAAAACTGTGTCCCCCATCCCATCCCATCCCATCCCATCCCATCCCATCCCATCCCATCCCATCCCTTCATTTGTTTATCAATTACTATTTTTTAAATCCACCCCCAAATTTGAGCTTTTTTCACTCTGTGCATCTCAAATAAGCACATTTTAAACATGTATTTTGCTAGTTATTTTTCCCTTTATAAGGAGGTTTGAGTATTTATGTACGCACTCTAATAGGCAAATCTATAGGCATTTTTGCACAAATTTTGAACATGTAAACTTAGAAAGAAAACTTTGGATAAGTGAGTATATGTTGATGTACAAGGGCCTATGCAGATGGCCCATTTGAGGCGGCAGAGAGCTTCCCTGGGGAGCAGCGGATCGGGGCTGCGGCAACCCCATGCTGCGGGCCCGATTCTTCATTTTGCCACCCCTAAAAGAGCAGCAAAAGACCACCGTAAGAGACAGTGCTGCAGCTCTTCTGTGCCCTTTCAGTGCAGTGTGTCTGCATTCTGCGTCAAAAGGGCATCCTTATGCCACACATCATGCATATGGCCACACAGCATCAGGATGGCATCAGGCTGGGCTTCGGGTGGCCGGCGTGTGGCTGCCCCACCCCAACTCTATCCTCAGGCTGGCCCTTTGGGCTGGACTGCAACAGCCCCAAGTATGACACTTTTAAATGACGGTCCACAGTTGCCCAATATGGAAGATGAAAAGCAGGCAACAGCATGAGTCTTGGGCTCCAGCAACTGTCCAAAGTTGCAGGAAAAGAACATAAAAAGAGCAAAAATAATATAATACAGGAACAACAAGAAAAAAAAAGATGCTGGAGGCAATACACAGGAGAGTTATACAAAAGAGATGAGAGAATGAATGATATTTGGAATGAGGAGACATATGAAGATGAACCCCAAATTCTAAGAAGTGAAGTGGAATTTGCAGTAAAGGAAATGGGGAAAAATAAATCACTGGAAACAGATGATATTCCAATTAAACTGCTACAGTGCCTACAGGCAGATGCAACTTTAGTGCTAACTGAAATATGCCAACAAATATGGAAAACAAATCAGTGGACAACAGACTGGAAACACTTGATATATATAACAATCCACAAGAAAGGAGATACAAAAGATTGCAGCAACTATAGGATAATAGCACTAATCTCTCATGCAAGCAAAATAATGCTCAAAATTCTGCAGCACAGACTCCAACCATACATGGAGAGAGAAATTCCAGAGGTGCAAGCAGGATTCAGAAAAGGAAGGGACACTAGGGACCACATTGCAAACATACAATGGCTAATGGAATGCACCAAAGAATTCCAATAAAGAATCAGCATGTGTTTCATAGACTACAGCTAAGCATTTGATTGTATAGATCATAAAAAATTATGGAATGTACTCAAAGATATGGGGGTGCCACTACATCTGATAGACCTGATGAGGAATCTGTACCAAGAACAAGAAGCCACTGTCAGAACAGAATTCGGGGAAACAATATGGTTCCCAATAGACAAAGGGGTCAGGCAAGGCTGCATCCTATCACCCTACTTGTTTAACTTATTTGCTAAAAACATCATAAGAAAAGCAGAATTAGAATCAGAAAAAGGAGGAGTTAAGATAGGAGGAAGCAACATTAGCAACCTAAGATACGCAGACGACACCATAATATTAGCAGAACACATTCAGTAATTAGAACAGTTAATAAGAAAGGTCAAAGATGAAAGTGCAAAGACAGGTCTGATGCTGAACATAAAGAAAACAAAAATAATGACCACAGAAGAAATACACAAATTCAATCTAGACAAGGAGGAAATTGAAATAGTTAAAGAATTCCCATATCTAGGATCAAATATTGACCAGAATGGAGACTGAAGTCAAGAAATAAGAAGAAGACAAAGGGCCTCTACAGACGGGTGGCCGTGGGCCTCCCTGAGAAGATGCAGATTGGGACCAAGGCTGCCCCACGCCTCGGCCCCGATTCACCCTTATGGCACCTCTGAAAAGGAACGCTAAAATAGCGCTCCTTTCAGAGCAGCCAAAAGGGGCACTCCTTTCAGTGCTCCTTTCAGAGGAGCCAAAAGGGACACTAGAAGAGGCGCCGGGCACCTCTTCCATGCTCCTTCTGGCTCGGTGTGTCCGGACGCTGAGTCAGAAAGACGTCATCAGAGTGCTCACCATGTGTAATGGCAAGCGCTCTGATGACGTCCTCGAGAAGGGGTTGGGGTGCCTGGCATCTGGCTGCCCCTCCCCTTCTCTAGCTTCAAGACAATGCTTTTCGCTGTCTGCACCCCCCCCCCCCCCAAAGAATGAGAAGCGTAGCTATGAAAGAACTGGAAAAGATACTGAAGAGCAAAGACATACAACTGAGCACTAAAGTCAGAATTGTTCAGGTCTTGTATTCCCAATTACCATGTATGGATGTGAGAGATCAACAATGAAGTTAGCAGACAGAAAGAAAATCAACTCATTTGAAATGTGGTGCTGGAGAAGAATACTTAGGATACCATGGACAGCAAAGAAGATGGGTTCTTGAAGAGATCAGACCAGGGCTCTTTGAAAGCAAAGATGACCAAGTTGAGACTATCTTACATTGGCCACATAATGAGAAGGCATGGATCAGTAGAAAAAAACAATAATGCTAGGAAAGAGTGTAGAAGAAAGAGAAGAAAACCACAAACCAGATGGATAAACTCAATCAGGGGAGGGGGGTTATCAGCAAGAGCTTGCAGGATCTGGGCAAGGCAGTGGAAGATAGGGATTCTTGGGAGATGTCTCATCCACAGGGTTGCCCCATGAGTCAGAATGGACTCGAGGGCAGCTAACAAGTACAAAATAATATAATAGGAATACAACACATGTTACTACAGTGAGTGTGAAAGACTGAACAGTTGACCTGTGTGTCTGTCTTGATTTTAACTGTTGGATACAAGAGAAGATGTCTGTCTAAATGCACTCAATTCGATCCTAGCTCAGAACAACCATGACTCCAAAACTACAGAAGTTTGACACCGCTTTAACTGCCATGGCTCCATCCTATGAAATATTGGGATTTGTAGTTAGTTGTGGCACTAGAGCTTTCTGACAAAGGCTAAATACCTCACAAAACTACACACCCCAGAATTCCATAGCATTGAACCATGACATTGAGCCTTCTTTGACAAATTGCCTACTATTAATCAATTGGGGCCAAAGGAAAGCAAGACATAAATTCTAACACCAACTAATTCATGTTTGCCTCTTACATCTTAAAGAGCAGAAATGTTAAATTTCAAAATCAATAGATGATCAAGGCTATATACTGTAGATCATGATAATGAAATAAAAGTTTTTCAAGCAAAGACTTAACTAACCAAATCTAGAGAAGCAGTTAAGCGTATGTTTCTTAAGCCAAATACTGTAGATCTACATTTTATTTCAGACTCTATATATTTAGCCTAGGCCTAGATTAGAATATAGTGAGCAGCTTATTATGGATGAGTTCTTACTACTCTATCAGGTGAAAAACAATGACCTCTTTAAGTTCACTTCAGGCACACAGCATTGAGAATAATTATGAACTTGTAGCACTTCCATTTCTAAATTTATAGCAGCAGGAAGAATTTTTTTAATCATTAATTAATGTTCCTTATTAATAACTTCAAGATATATTGAAATATTAGACTGTAAATGGGGACTTGGGAAATGATACACATTTTCATTTTTTTGTTCATTGTATAAATTATAACTATGAACAAGACATTACTACCTGTGAAACCAAGAATTATATTATCAGAGAAGTCTTAAGATAACTTTAAAAATAGGACTGGGAATCAGAATAAAAGAAGGGGTTGTAGCAAAAGGATTTTTTTTAAAAAAAATCATGCTGGAAGGTAGAAGAAGGGGAGGGAGGAAAGGGTTGATATAGAAGTGAAGGAATGGATTGAAGTCAGTAAAAGGAGAAAAGAGGGGACACAACAAGGAAAATAAAGCCTGTGGACCAATGTTAGTCACATGGAACCACTTGCCCAGGACCCAAAGTATGCCCCTGGTACAAATTTCCATTTGTAAACTTATGCTCATTTATGGGGAGTTGTTCTGAAATCAATATTCCATTTCCCTTGTTGTACCACTAGATAATAGAAGAACTAGAGTTTAAATAATGTTCTGTTTTAATTTAATACATGAAAAGGCTGTAAAGAATTATATTGGTTTTCAGCTTGGACTGGAAGAGATAAAACCTCTGCTCATCTGTGTCCTCATGGGAGGTCCTAAGGAACCAGAGATGGTCAGGAAATTAATGGCAATGAACATGTAAACCTGTGATTCACACAACTCACTTCTTATCAAATGAAAGTTTCTTAAAGCTGGTAATGGAGTGAATGAGAGAAGCAAAGACGTATTCCACACATTTTATGTAAGATTAATATTGTAAAAAATGGAAGTGGTTCTAATCTCTAGATGAGTGATGTTTACCCACTTTGGGTTATAATTTTGTAAAGGGTTAGATTCAGAGTTTGAGGAGTTGCTACCTCATTTGCTATTTGTAGAAGCATAGGTGGCATGATCTGTCTTTTACCATCTTAGGTTGATAACTAGCTATGCCCTTCCTTGATGTGGATAATCTTGCTACAGTCTTTCATATTTTAGCTCTATTTGGGCATTTGCAGATGGGGCATCACATGGAAGTCCAGTCTCCAGCATCTTTGAACAGAAGAATAGATGCTCATACACTGAGTGTGACAGTCTGAAGATAACTTTGTAACTGTATCAAATGAACACAGTAAAAATTCCCATGAGTAATAAACCAGCCCCATCAGGCTTCATGAACTTTTTGGAGCTTTGTAATCTCATCAGCCAAATTCATTTGGAGAGCACTGTTTAGGCTGTTTGTGTCCAATACGCAAAGATCTAAGTTTCTTTTCAGTGTTCAGAAACTTGGGTTTCTCACTCATGGGGATTTTTACTGTGTTCATTTGTTTTGTTGTTATTGTTAACTGCCTTCATTTTGATCTCAACCCATAGCAATCCTGCTATGAGACATCTCCATGCCCTCCTGCCCTCTACTGCACTGCCCAGCTCCTGAAAACTCATATTCGTGGTCTCTTTAATAAAGTTCATCTAGTATGTGGCCTTCCTCTCTTTCTACTTCCTTCTGCCTTTCCCAACATTATTGTTTTTTCCAACATTTCATGCGTTCTCATGATGTGCCCAAAGTATGACAGTCTAAGTTTTGTCATCTTGGCCTCAAGAGATATTTCTGGCTTGAACCCTAAGACCCATTTGTTTGTCTTTTTGGCTGTCCATGGAATTCTCAAGACTCTTCTCCAGCACCACATCTCAAATGTGTTGATTTTCCTCATATCTTCTTTAACTGTCCAGCTCTCATACCCATACATGGTAATAGGGAATACAATGGCTTGTATGATTCTGACTTTTGTGCTGAGTTGTATATCTTTGCATTTTAGGAGCTTTTCTAGTTCCCATCCTTGAAAATCTGAGGGATAAGCCCAGGTTGCAGACGAGCGAATGTGATAAGACCTGTCTTTGAAGTTAAATAGGTGTGTATCCGATCCCAAAAATGATGGGAGAAAGCATGTGAGATAATCTCCAATAACCATAGAATTTTCTGTCCAGAGCTGGACTTGAGCTCAAGGGCTAGCACAGGATATTCACATCCCTAGGCTGGCAACAAAGAATGAAAGAACCATAAGCATTTTATAGGAAAAATTATCACTAAACACTAAAAATATATAAAGCTATGATCCCAGTTTAACTGTCATGGCCACATCTTATGGAATCCTGAAGTCTGGAGTTTGCAAATCCCAGCATTCTATGGGATGTTACCTTGGCAGTTAAAGTGTAACCGTAGCGCTCCAATTGTGTAGTGTTGAAGGGTCTCATAGTTCTCATTAACATTTTCAGCCAATCAAATTCTTTAAAGATCTGTACTTTCCAGAACTCATGCTTCTCACACTTCTTTCCTCTCTCCTCAGCTGAATAACACTCCTTATAATTAGCAGAAGCTTTGGGCAAACTTCTGTCCTTGGTACCATCAGGACACATTGTAAATAACACTAATAAGCCAAGTACAAAAACTCTACCTCCTTATTATTTCCTATCATATGTGAACCCTAAGGAAAGTGTAATTGAATTTAAAACAAATAAAAGCAAAACAGGCCCAAAGCAAGGAACTGTATTTTTTTAACAACAATGATCTTGAGCTTCATTGATTTCATTGGGTTTGATGTTAATTTACCTTTATGTTCCTTAGAGAATTCACTTTGTGAGATGATTATTTTAAATACTTGATGATCTTACATCACCAACCTAGTTATTAATTAATAGACATAGACATGTTAGTCTGGAATATCAGTATGCAAAGAGATCCTATGATGGCTATTGGAGCACACCAAGGAATTCCAAAAGAAAATCAGCATGCACTTTATAGACTATAGCAAAGCCTTTGACTGCATAGATCATGAAAGACTATGTGATGCCCTTAAGACATGGGGATGCCATCACATCTGATAGTCCTGATGAGAAATCTGTAATTAGGACAAGAGGCTACCATCAGAACAGAACATAGGGAAACAGAATGATTCCCAATTGGCAAAGGGGTCAGACAAAGCTGCAACTTATCACCCTACATATTTAACTTATATACAGAACATATTGTAAGAAAAGCAGGTTTGGACATAGAAGAAGGAGGAGTGAAAACAGGAGGAAGGAATATCAACAATCTAAGATAGGCAGATGACACCATAATACTAGCAGAAAACATCATAGACCAGGAACAACTAATAAGGAAAGTCAAGGAAGAAAGTGCAAAGGCAGGCTTACTGTTGAACATAAAGAAAACAAAAATAATGACCATGGTGAATCTACACATATTCAATCTAGCCAATGAGGAAATAGAAATCGTAAAACAGTTCTCATATCTGGGATCAAACATTGAGCAGAGTAGGGACTGCAGTTAAAAAAGCAGAAGAAGACTAAGAATGGGAAGGGCAGAACAAGAACAAGAAGAGATCCTAAGATGCAAAGATATACAACTGAGCACAAAAATTAGAATTGTACAAGCCATTGTATTCCCTATTAACAGGGAACTGTCCAGTTCTTGTTTAGATGCAAGAACTGGATAGTTAAGAAAGGGGATAGGAAGAAAATCAATTCATTTGAGATGTGGTACTGGAGAAAAAAGTGCTGAAGATTCTGTGGACAGCCAAAAAGACAAACAAGTGGGTTCTAGAACAGATGAAGTGGAAATCTCCCTGGATGCCAAGGTGACTAAACTGAGGCTGTTGTATTTTGGTCACATCATGAGAAGGCATGACTCATTGGAAAAGACAATAATACTAGGAAAGGTGGAGTGAAGTAGAAAGAGGGAAGGCCACATGTTAGACAGATGAACTGTATTAAGGAGGTCAGGGGTATGAAGTGACAGGAGATAAGCAGAGCAGTGGAGGCCAGGGGGTCTTGGAGATGACTCATCCACAGCATCACCATGGGTCAAGATTGACTTGAGGGCAGTTAATTACAACAAAAGGGATCCTGTAGTATCTTTGAGATTAACTGTGAAATTAAGCTGCTTGGTAAGGTGAGGAAGACAACTTGCCCTCTTGACCCTTGC
>CM034708.1:144215583-144229277 GCA_020142125.1 Phrynosoma platyrhinos | reverse complement strand
GGGGCGGGGTATCAAATAAATATTATTATTATTATTATTATTATTAACTGTGAAAGAAGTTGTAGCGTGAGCTTTTGTAGACATAGCCTACTTCCTTGGGTGTGTATGTTCATTCTATACACCTGAGGAAGTAGACCAAGGAGATTATCACATGAGCCCCCATTCTTGACACAATCACATTAATTAAAGGAAATAAGCAGTCCTTTTTGCATGTCTTCAGCGGCAGGACTATAGCTCTTTTGGCCATCTGGGACTCTCTTTACCAGAGCTTAACCCCACCTTCTTAGCCCTGTCTCCTTGTCCTATTGCTCTGGCCAGCATGTCTTTTAATTTGCATATTTTTATTTCTCTCCTCATTTTTTTAACACAGTTTAGACATTATGGCAATTCAATTTAGGTGGTGGGGAGGGGAGAGAAATGAAAAGAGATTTTTTTAAAAAAAATAAAATAAAATAAAGTCAGCCTGATTGGGGACACTGGGGAAGGGGTGAGAACGAAACTGAGATCACATGACTGGCCAGTACCCGGGCTGTTGTTGGAAGCATGGGAAGGCTAATGCCATAGCAGTAATATTGGCAGCTACTGATGGGCAAAATCTATCAGTGAAAAGGTTTGTGACAGTTATGGATGGAGGACAAACCAGCTATAGTTCAGCTATGCTGTTATATGATAAGGTTCAGCCATAGATGCAACTATCCTGCTTTAATTCCACTTTTTAGCCTCGTATGATAATTTCCCCAAACTAATAAAAGCTTATGCTATAACTTTGTTTGCATAGTCTGTCTTAAAGGTGGTACAAGATTCCTTTGTATACTAGTTATGAATGTGTAAGTAGGTCTGAAACAGATAGGCAGATGGGGGTGGCTTCAGGCTGCTCCAGGGGAATGATGTTTACATGACGCATGCCCCCAGAGCACCCGTAAGCTGCCCTGTAACCAATAAAACCAGGGGAATTAATCAGGACTGGGTGGCACAGTCAGGGATGATCTTATACATATTTATACCAAGAGTCAAGACAGGAGATTTGGGAGACAAATCCTCAATTAAATTGGTCTTTATTTAAAAGGGGAAATTCACACTCACTCAGAAACACAACCTTGCACACTCACAAGAGCTAAAGAAATTAGGTACGAAATTGGAATAGATTTAAGGCCTTCTAATGGAGATACTATACTGGCTGGGATGAGGCTCCACTTTGGGATGATGAGCACTTGAGCATTACAAAGTATGCCTTAGGAGGTGCATAAAATTGGGACTATTAACCAACCAATTCTCTTCCTGCCAAAGAATTGAAGCCATGGACAAAAGAAAGTCTGGGGTTTAAATAGGCATTTTCTCCCCTGGGGCAAAAGGACCAGGAAGATGATGTGCCTAAATAGCCCTTTACCTTTACTATGTATCTTGGTACTTTGAAGTCTGATCTTCCAAGAAAGGGAGGAAAGGTACAAAGTAGGCATGTTTCCAAGACAGGGTTACAAGATGGATAGGGAAATTCCTTAGCAAGGTGCCATTCCTTTTGATACACATATTAACACCTCATTCATATGTATGAGGCCATCTCCTGGCTGGCAACTCCAGGAATACTAGCCGTGTACATTATTTGCTTGTTTTGAGGCTATGGTGGAGGCTTCTACATAGAAGGGTCATACAGAAGGACCCATTTAATTGTTCATTACCAAGAGGGGTCTTACAACTAGATACCCATTGATGGTAAGAGCCCCAGGGTAGTGCTGAGGCCGCCTAATTTGGCCAAAAACTGGCCCCCGAAGGAACGGATCTTTTCTATTCCTATTTGGACCCTTGGGAGGAGGTGTGTTCACCATGGCCCCAGGGTGATTGGGCTGGGAGTGGCTTCTAGATGCTCCTTCTTGCCCATCTGCTTCACTTCTAAGTATCATCTTCTGGCTTGACCCCCAAACCTACTTTAACAGCTAATAACCACTCCAAGTGATGTTGGTCTATTCCTCTGGTGATCAGGGGATAGCAGGGTGATGATTCTAGTCCCCCCCCCCACCAGAAATATGCAGTGTGATGTGGAGTTGTAACAAGATCCTGCTTCTGATTGTACCAATCTCATTCACTAGTGGGAGAGGGCTGGAATCATGATCCTGCTGCATCCCAATCACCAGAAGAACCAATTCTCCATTTCTCACAGTGGGTCTTTGGAGTTTAAAGTGAGATTTTGAGGTGGGGAGCAATAGTGCCATAATCGTGAATATCTGAGTATAACTGAATATGAAGCAGTAGTGGACCTGTAACTTCAGGTTAAAAATCCATAGTGGTAGTACAGGATGCCAGCCAAGATTTACTATTGATTTATTAGTAAACCTAATAAGCTATTAGTTAACAAAATATCTTTCAAATTACTGATAGGAGTTCTTCCCTTCTATGAAAATATACCATCAAAAAATGACACAATCACTGATTGCTTATACACCTCCTCAGTTATCCATGTAAAGGGAAAAACTGTATTCAGATGCAGAAGGATAAGGCCTGTAGCTATCCACCTCAGGCTATAATGTTCATTTTGTATGAGCCATTTGGAAAGGTGTCAGAAACTTGTTGATTGGAACAGAGATACTGGGCTTTTAACAAAGAACATTTTCAGCAAGAGCCTCTCATCTGAAGACTCCTAAAGGCTAGTGTGTTTAGATTTTGATTTGACCCACAAGGTTCTTCTCAGCTTGCTTTAGGTGAAGTTAGTATAACACAGGTAATTGTCAATACTACGCTGAAAAATAAAACCCAGATTTATGTGCATGATAACTGTGTTTTTGGAAATATGATTTTGAGTGCACTGCAAATGAGCATCAAATCTGACAGGTGGATAGTTTTAATTTCAAATTGATACCTCTGGGAAAGCATGGCGGAAAATGGCTGAAGGCTTCAGCTATCTAAGCAGACAGAATTATGCATGCAGTTTATTCTTCAAGAGGTTAATGCATGCTGGTTCAGGTTCTAAGATTATGGAGCCAGGATAATTACTTTGTTGTAAAATAATTCCATTGGGAACAGAGCAAGAATAATGGAAAAACAACCAGAGTGAGGCAATTTTTGGAGGTAACCAAAATGAATTAACCAGGTTCCAAGTCTTAAAAATTAAACCCCAGTGCATTGCTATTGTTTGAGTTAGCATGAGAAATTCCACAATATTTCATCATTTTAGTACCATCAAGTTTAAGGGCCTAAATTCTGATGCATAAATGGCACTGCTGCAAGGCAACTGTAATAGAGTTTCACTTAAATATTTTTAGCTTCAGGTGAGATGTCTACTAAGATGAAAGGAGACTGCCAATCCTATTAGCATCCATGAGAAAACATAAAACTATATAGAATGTATAATGCCATGTGTCAAAAGCTTGCAATCAGACACAAAGAAAGATTAAAATGTGAATCAATATGTATAATGAGATAATAATAGACTTTAACATGTGCTCCAAACTATAGTAATGATTAAGTTTTATAAGATAATAGGCTGTTACTTACACCAACTTTATTAAACATTAACAAGCAAATGCAGCTTTGTTCTGATGAATAAATATAAGTTGAATATTTTTGTGTCACTGAAAAATGGAAGTTCTTCATCCACCAGTTCAGAACCAAAAGATATTAAGCAAAATCCCTTCTATACAATGAAGGGATTAATAGATTAAGGTCTAGATTTTAACATTGGGATGCAAATACAGAACAGATATAAAGTATGCATGGAAGAAACCTACATTTAAATATCAGAGTAAGTGATAACTTATAAATGTAGTGGTGACATTAGTGGCCATTATAGTGATACTAGAATATTGTGGTATTTTTAAAATATTTTAATACGATCTGGTGACTTTATGCTTTCATTTTCAAATTTTCTTCCATTTTGGTTTGCTTTTAGGAGAAAAGGCAGTATATAGACATCTTAATAAGTAACAATTAATACATACTCATTGAATGTGATTGTATTCTAATTTCTCTTCTTTCTTCACCTCAGTTTTGTATTTCCAGAGTTCAAGGTTACTGAACTTCTATTGTTTATCACACATGGCTGCTATACTTCAATGGCTTGGGTCCATCTTATCTTAGGGACCGCCTCTCCCCATATGACCCCCCCCCCCCCCGTGCTGTTCGGCCCTCTGGGAAGAGTCTGTTGCAGCCAATAAAAACTAGGCTGTCTCAGACCTCCCAGAGGACCTTTTCCGCAACTGCTCCCAGGCTATGGAATGGCCTGCCGAACGAGATCCGTCTTATTACCACGCTCACTGCCTTTAAGAAGGCGGTGAAGACGGATCTCTTCCGGCAGGCCTTCCCAGAATAATGTCCCTGTAACAAATCTGCGCTGGGAGATGAACTTTTCAGCTAACCTTTTCCCCATCGTATGTGTTCACTTGCTTTGGTTTTATTATTTTATAGTTTTTATCACTTATGTATTTTAACTCTTTCTTGTTTAATCCTGTTTTAGGGGTTGGGAGGTCGGGACCAGGGGATCGAGGGATGTTTTAACTTTGCTTCTTTTAATGCTGTAACCCACCTCGATTGTTGGGCAGAGGGGCGGGCTATAAATAATAATAATAATAATAATAATAATAATAATAATAACTATTAATCCAAGTTGTATCTTTTTTTTTTTTTTAGATATAGTCAGTACTCTAGATCAGCTACTTTGCTATGTAACTACCTTAGTTAGGTAGTGTCCCTTGGCCCAATCTCTACCCCCAGCAGCCACAGTGACAATGTGGGTCTGTTTGCTTGTCGATCAAGACAAAGCAGACTGTGTTCCTACCACCTTCCACCCAGTGATCTCTGGTACGATAGCCAGAATCAGTAACCCTATTGCAATTTCAGTAACTCTATTGCACCAGAGGTTACTGGAAGGAGAGGAGTAGGAACACTGTGTCTGGATTGATAGATCCTCACCACTTGCAGTGGCTACTGCCTGCCAAGTCAGGATTGGGGGCTGACTATGATCCCTATGTATTCCCTAAACTATTGAATACATGTGGATCATGAATGCGAATCAGTTATGAATGAGTAACAGGGTTCCACATTCATAACTGTGATGATGAATTTCAGCCTATGTTTTTAAAATGTGATTAAGTAAAATGTTATTGTTACTGTGAGGGTTTACAACTTAACCCATTACTTTTCCTCCAGATGAGAGGCCTAAACCCATGCTAAATGTGAAGACTTCCACAAATCACACACCACCAAGACTGAGAGATTTCCTTGCTGTCTCCTGTGGCCACCAACTGTGGGGACCTCCTAGATGCCCTCAAGGTACACGTATGAGATATTATGCAATTTCTATCCCCTTTGGACACCAGTCCTCTATGTTCACTGCTGCCACCACAGACACCTTGTCTGAATCCATGCTTTCTAATATATAGTGTTCTTGGAGGCTAAAAGTGTATAAATATGAAAACAATACTTTATCAACAGAAGTGGAACACTACTCATTAATTCCTAAACCTGACTGTCTAAAACTCACTTAACTCACTCCTCCATTCTCTCTCACTTGGCATTCACAAATCATATGCAAATCCCCTCAGATTTTCCACCAGTCACCACTCACTCTCAACACAGCTGTCTTTCACCCTCTCCCAATAGCTCTTTACCCTGTTGCCTCTAATATACAGCACAAGCATAAACATATTGCAGATAAATAGATAGACAGACAGGCAATGTTTTACATCAAAAGTCCATGACATCACATGTAAGGTGCATCTACACTGTAGAAATAATGCAGTTTGATCCTAGTTTAAGTGCTGTAGCTCCATTCTATGGAATCATGAGCTTTGTAGTTTTATAATGTCTTTAGGCTTCTGTGCTAAAGCATGTTGGTGCCTCAGAAAACATCAAATCCCAGGATTCTGTAGGATGAACTATGACAGTTAAAGTGGTGTCAAAATGCATTATTTCTACAGTGTAGATGCACCTCACTCATAACAATCATGTGCCACAATAGCAGTTAACATTGCTATTGTTTGTAATCCTCACAAAAACTTTCGTTCCACTTGATCCTATTTCAGAAGTCTCCTGAAATTTTGAAAAGAAAAGATCTATTTACTGATACAGGTCTGAATCCTTCTGTTAGTCCTTATTTGACTAGAATCATTGAATCAATATTGATTAAATGGACCTACTCTGTTGGGAGTATTGATAGGATTCAGGGCATGAATTCTTTTTCAATATTTCTAATATTTTGCTTGCTAGCCATAATATAATATTGTGTGAATAAAACATTGTCACAGTACAAATCATGCTCATTACCAGGCTTTGCTGCCCAATCTTGAAACAAGAAAATAAAATTATATTCTGATCCTCTATCCAAATTAGAATCCAGGGGATTCTTTTTTACAGTATCACAAACAACATACAGAAGTAGATTACTGTAATTTCACATCTACTGAAAAAAAGCAATGTATGGTAGGGTTTAATTTTGTTTCATTCCATAGACATGACATACCTAAATTGTTAGCTTATATGCCTCTGTTCAAAAGAAGAACACAAACAAACATATGTGTCTTCCTGAAATTGAGTCATCAATAAAACAGACATACTCTGATAAACTGGCACCATTACTCTTGAACTGGAGTGCTAATGCTGACAGATGCTCATCTGACATGGATGAATAGAGGTAGGCTTGTATCAGATTGAGCTTGGAAAATCTATGTTCTACAGATGTTGCAATCATAAGAAATGTCAATAATATTCTCATTCTAATGTGACATCTTAAGAGATGTGCACCAGTGCAGATTTGTTTGTATTGCAAAGAGTAATAGAAGTGTATATCTGTGTTTTCCTCACAGTATTTACCCTGAAATCCCAGAACAATCATTATTATCTCTATTCTTATAATTGTGTAGGGATTAAAGTGACCATGGTATGTTCTATTGAAATCTTCTCAACTGCCTTGAGGGATGTCTAGAAAGGGCAGTCTAGATATTTCAATAGTTTATTATCAATATTTGTTCTCTATATCTATCCTGTATCTATCTGCTTACATTATGTATATGTACATATACATAAACACATATATACACAAGTGCACTAAAACTGATAGGTCAAACAGAGTGTGACAATAAATTCAATATTAACTTGATATCTTACTTGTCCCTTCAGAGTCTGTAAATTATATTCTATTGATCAAAATGTTCCTTTGGAGGCAATTAATGACAGGGCATTCTATGCATGCATTTTTCCTCAAAGAACAAAATAGTCTTTCCCAGTATGTAGAGTACAGCATGTCTCAGTTGATTAATAAGCAACCTACCATGGGTGGAGTTGAATAATGAAGTGTGGGAATACTCCTAGATACATCTCAGTCACTGGATGCCCAAGTAGAGGTTCAGAGTGCTTGGGTCCACCAACTGGACCCAATAAATAATTAATAAATAAATATTTACAATATAACCATATACCATCAGTTCTAAATGAATTACACTGGCTGCCAATATGTTTCTAGTCTGCATTCAGCGTTCTAGTAATGACATTTAAAGCCCCAAATGGTTGTCAAACCTCAGTATTTGAAAGAGCACTTCTTGCCATATATACCTGCCTGATGACTCAAATCTTCTGGAGATGTCCTCATCTGTGTCCCATGAGCAGGAGCAATAAATTGTGTGAGACATGGGAGTCTCCTTGAGAAATGCTTTCCTATTGGGGGCAAAATTTCACTCTATGTGTACAGCTATATATTTTGTATTGTTTTAATATCAACCTTTAAAATTATGCATTATTTATTGCATTCAGAATGTTTAAATAATTTCTATTGTAAATATTTATTGTCTTACATTTTAAATAGTTGTAACTGATTTTACTATAAGCTGTTCAGAGATCTTACAATATTAGGAGGGATAGCAATATTATGAAATAATGAGTGAATAGACATTCAAAATGGGATGTAGGAGAAATGCCATTAAAATCTCATGGGAATCCACTGATTTTGTAGACTAATCACATTTTTCTAGTGGATATATAATGCAGGTTTGTTGTTCTTCATAACAAAACTTTATTTTCCACGTTTTATGCAAACACTGATGGTGAGTGTGAGATTTAGCCAAGACCCTGTTGCCCATGAATAAGTACTGAACAAATATGTTTATTCTCAGGGAGCATTATTCAAAAAGCTATATAAAACACACAAATTGTTTGATACAACATTACTTCAGCCTTGTGCTCATAGACTCTCAAAAGCACTTAAATAAGGAATGGTATTGACTCGTGTAGCCAAAGTATAATTAATAAACAATCAACTGTTTGCTTTTGGTTCACAGGAAACACTGCTAACTGCAAGCCTAGCACATTATAGAAATTGTTGTTTTCTATGCAATGAATGACTACAATCATGAATTACTCAAAAGAAGATTAAGTCATTTGTTTTCCTTTGTTTTATGACACACTCATTGCAATGCAATGAGAAAATGCTAGGAAAATCAGTGTTATCTCCCAGGAAAATTATGGTAATGTTATCATGAGCATAATACATAAGCAAGATATATTGTTGCTACTGAAATTCCAACAAAGGCAAAATCTGAAGTGATCCTTCAGTACAAAGATATGGTACAAAGAAGACCAAACAAATTCAACAAAAGGATCAGTCTTACAGGGGGAATTTAACACTTCCATAAAGTCTGGGTTTCACTACCAGATGTCATCGCTAGATGACCACAATATCTGATCACTCTAAAACAGGGGTAGGCAACCTAAGGCCCGGGGGCCAGATGCGGCTCCCTGAGGCCTTTGGACCGGCCCCAGGCCGGTATTGCCACTGCTGCCCCCGCCGCCCCCCGCCCACCATGATGATATTGATTATTGTTGTTATTACTTGTTCTTGGGGTTTTCTTGGCAAAATCTTCACAGGGGTTTTGCCATGGCTTTTCTGGGGCTGAGAGTGTGTGTGTGCATATTTTTTAATTTATTTATTTATTTATTTATTTATTTATTTATTTTTGGTGCTTCGGCCCCCCAATTGTCTGAGGGACAGCAACCTGGCCCCTGGCTCAAAAAGGCTGCCTATTCCTGCTCTAAAATATGGATGACAAGGATATCATACCCACCAGCTATCCTGAGTTGGCAGAGATGGTCTTGATTAATTCTCTGTCATCCTACATTTCACTTGATTTTAAAATGTCCCAATTTCCTACTTTCCTTCTTTCCACATTATCCTTGACTTTCTTCAAATGTTGCAGACTGAATCCAGAGTGCAAAAGTGGGTCTCACTCATTTAACTCAGCAGGCAGCAAAAGAGAGGAGTGGGCAGAATCTTGCCCTTCCTATCAGACTCAGGCAAAAAAATAACTGTTGCAGCCTCTAATAGCATAAGACTTCTTCCTCAGTAATAACATTTTCCATTTTAACCACACTCTAATGTTGGTTGGCCACATGTGTCCCCATTTTCATATGTGAAATGAAGGGTATAAGAAATCCTTTAAACGAGGATTAAGAATATGAAGTTTAAGGTTGTCAAAGGCTTTTAATCAGAGAATGGTAAAGTTACCTCTTGCCTGACAATTCCCAAAATCAGAAATTTTAGGAATTGTAGTTTGTGGACCCTTTTCATCCCACAGCTGCCACCACCCTTTGCAAAGAGCCACTCCTTCACCAACCTTTTCTTTTAAAACTCTTTGGTATAATAACCTATCTTGTATAAGGTTTAGCAGCGTGGATATTCATTCACACTGCAGACAAGTGTTTCATAAAGTAACAACAAAACTTTATTTACAATACAAGTAACAATATTTCACTAGGTCTTGCTGCACTTGTTATAATTTGTTACAGTTACAAATAATAATACTCTAAAACACTCTTTTCTTTGGAACACTTTCAATTACCCCCACAGGGCACTCTTAGCCCTTATTTGGGTACCTTTACCACTATTTCTTAACCATCCTCTAAGGGGGGGAAAGCAGACTGGTGGCCCTGGGCCGCCCCAGGAAGCTGCGCCGTGGGGCTGAGGTATCCCCACACCTTGACCCCATGGCACAGCTTCACCGCCCCTGGAAGGAGTGCTAAAATAGCGCTCCTTCCACAAGTCGCCAAAGGTGCACCACAAAAGGCTGGCGGCACACCTTCAGCGACTCTTCTGCTGCAGTGTGTACGGACGCTGTGGCGGGAAGGCATCGTCGAAGCGCCAGCTGTGTGGAGGGGCTGGCGCTCCGGCGATGCCTTCAGGAAGGGGTTGGGGCACCCACCATGCAGCTGCCCCTCCCCTTCCTTGCCCCCAAACGGCCCTTTGCACCATCTGCTTCCCCCGTAAGGCTATCAGTACCCCTCAGGACATTCTCTTTATTAACTCTCTCACTTGGAGTTTAGTTTGGGTTTTAGGCCCCTCTCTTCTGGACCTTAACCCTCTTCCACTCTGGAGCCTTCTCCACCAGACCCCCACTCTCTGGAATCCAAACCCTATCTGACTTCCAACTGTTCCTATGGAATTTTCCCCTTACAGCCTAACATTCTATTGGCTGTCACTAGCTCAGTCCTGATTGGTTATCACCAGGGCTGGCTCTAACCTCTCCACAGTCACTTCTGTCACTCACTTTTGAAGAGACTATTAACAGACTCTTTCTGAAGATTCTAAACAGTCTCCTCTCAGTTTCTGTTGGAGTAACAGCCTCCTCTGAGTGAGGTTAACAGTCTCTTCCTGCATCTGACTCACACTTTTTCTGTTCTGCTGATAAAAGCTGGACTCTAAAAGTTTAACTTTCATACTTGCATATTTTTGCTTCCTTTCAAAAGGGTTAACACCTTGGGAAACTTAAATTGCACCCAACAGTATCCTGATCTTTCATATGCTTAATCACCCGTGAAAGCTCATATGTATTACCTCAGACACCAGTGGCAGTATGTCTCTTAATGCCATCTGCTGGGATACATGAGCAGGAGGCTGCTTTTGTCCTCATATCTTGCTTGTGGGCTCTGGTTAACCACTGTGGAAGCAGAATACTAATACACTGTATTGTCCTTTATTCTTAAATATTGGAGTTCTTCTTGTATTATTATGAAGTAAGGGCATGTCTACATGAGCCATTTAAATCAGTTTTCCCCTGCTCTATCCATAACCTATCTTCATGATGCAAGGCCAAAGCCTCAACTCAAGTATGGACTTGTTTTCATGCAGGAAGACCAATTCCACAGTGAATCCAGGCCATCCCTCCCTTAAGATGGTTTAAAATAATTTACTTTTTGCTCTAATTGTCCAGGAAAATCTGAAGCATTCTGTAGAGATACACATGCCCTGCTGTGGCACCTAGTGTGCTAGTGTGAGTTTCTTTGTCTGAGGTCACAGTGAGGCACCCAGGCATGTAGTTAATGCTTGCCAACTTGTTTTTGACTTCAGATGTAGCAATCCATACTATGGCAGTGGCGCAATGTAGCACAGTGTGATACATGTGTAGACAGCTGTTTGGTATCACTCCAGAGTGCCCAGGTAATGGGAGGAATTCAGGGCAGCTTTGGGGCCATAATAGTCAAGAAACAACCTGGAGTATTCTGGTCAGTGTAGACCCACCTTGAGTTTTTCACTAACAGAGCAAACCAAAAAGGAATGAGATTTCATAGCAAAGAAGCCACCACTTACAGTACTCTGCTGGACTGAAATGAATATGGCAAACTGTGGGGGAAGTGGTCTTTTTAAACTTAAAATATGTACATTAGGCCCTTGATATCTGCTGGGTTTGGTTCCAGGACCCCCCACAGATACCAAAATCCATGGATGCTCAAGTTCCATTCTATATAATGGCATAGTAAGGCACTGTTCCTTACATAAAATGGCAAAATCAAGGTTTGCTTTTTGAAATGCATATATTTTTTAAAATATTTGTAAACTGTGAACACTTGAATCTGTGGATAAAAAAAATCAGTGGATACAGTGGGTTGACTGTATTTTAATGCTTATTTTTCATCTAATGGAGACAATGGAAGACAAGTTAACTATAGGAGATAAACCAACTATGCCATCTCCAGATTTAGTGTGGTTTTCCACGCATTCTCATGTCAGGGCTCATCAGGAGACTGGGAAGTCTTTGGCTTTAGAAGCAATGCTTCCTAGTATGCAACAGAATTTCTCCTTCTCTGCCTTGAGAGGTCTGACAGCAGTAGAGGGCCACATTTGAGCCAATATAAGCATGAACAAATTTACATGGATGCAGAAATGAAACTGAGAAAAATGATGGGAGGGGGGAACATGCAGTAATGTCATGAATTAGAAATAGATGGACCCTTCTTTCTGCCTGCTGTCATCTTTATCTTTAATAATAATAATAATAATAATAATAAATTTTATTTATAACCCGCCCCTCTGCTCGGCAATCAGGGCGGCGTACAACAGAATTAAAAATACAACAAGTAAAACAATGTCTACCTCCCACCTCTTACCCACCCACCCCTTAAAACTGAATTAAACCATCATAAATTAAAACAGCCGAGGTAAAATATAGCACAGTACAGCAGAACACCTTCACAATATCACAATATTAACATTACAATATGTCAACATATCAGCATCAACATTCCATATATCAATATTGAAATATTGAAATATTTCAACACTTCAATATTTCAGGCCGGGCGGTTATTCCGAGAAGGCCTGCTGGAAGAGATCCATCTTTACTGCCTTTTTAAAGGCAGTGAGAGTGGTGATAAGATGGATCTCATCCGGCAGGCCATTCTAAAGTCTGGGAGCGGTTGCAGAGAAGGCCCTCTGGGAGGTCTGCGAGAGCCTGGTCTGCAGCAGGTTCCTCCAAGAGGACTGTAGTGTGTGTGTGGGATCATATGGGGAGAGGCGGTCCCTAAGATAAGATGGACCCAAGCCATGTAGGGCTTTAAAGGTTAAAACCAACACCTTGTACTGTGCCCGGAAACTAATTGGCAGCCAGTGGAGAGAATTTAGCACTGGTGTTATGTGCTCCCTCCTCGATGTTCCTGTGATCAACTTGGCTGGCATATTCTGTACCAGTTGCAGTTTCCGGGTTAGGCACAGGGGTAGCCCCATGTAGAGTCCGTTGCAGAAATCCAGACATGAGGTTACCAGAGCATGTACCACAGTTTTCAGGTCCCTCATGTCCAGATAAGGGCACAGTTGGCATATCAGCTGAAGCTGATAACAGGTGCTCTAGATCACCGCATTCACCTGACTAGTCATGTGAAGCGATGAATCTAGGAGAACCCCCAGACTGTGAACACAGTCCTTAGAGGAGAGTGTGACTCCATCTAGGACTGGGGACTATATTCCCAAATCTGGTTTCGGGCCCGTGACTGTCAGTACCTCCGTTTTGTCTAGATTCAACTTCAATCTGTTTTTCCTCATCCAATCCATTATTGCCCTAATACAGTCATTAAGAGGAGAGACGCCACCTGAAGTCTGAGCCAATGATCTGGTCATGGAAAAATATATCTGGGTGTCATCTGCGTACTGATGGCACCGAGCTCCATGCCTCCGGATGATCTCACCCAGCGGCTTCATATAAATGTTAAATAGCATCGGGGACAGGATGGCACCCTGAGGGATGCCACAATTAAGCTCGATTTTGGAAGAGCAACTGTCCCCGAGCCTCACCCTCTGGGATCGGCCCGAGAGGAAGGAACGGAACCACTGAAGAACAGTGCCTCCAATTCCCAACTCCCTCAGTTGACCCAAGAGGATGGAATGGTCTATAGTATCAAATGCCACTGAGAGGTCCAAGAGCACCAGCAAGGTCACACTACCCCTGTCG
>CM034708.1:144178149-144207785 GCA_020142125.1 Phrynosoma platyrhinos | reverse complement strand
TTTCCCAGACCTCCAGCCCAACCCATATTGCTGACGTCCTTGCCCATGCGACCAGCCATGCTTGCATTGTGTGTTTTGGTTAGGATGCATCCTTTTCCCAAAACACACTAGTGTTTTCTTCTTTCTAGTTCCATTGTTATTGTCTGGTGTGACACCTGTTTTTTGTCTGTCCCAAACATGTTTTTCCAAATCTCTTCCCACAGGAAATTTGCCCATATATCTTTTACATTTCAAGTCTGACTGTATGTCTCATCTCTGACATAAATGTCTTTAAAATTGTATTTAACTTGTATTTTAGCTATTTTTTTTATAAAACACAAATCTGCCTTAATTTAACTTTTGCCACTGGAATCCCTACATTACCACTTACTTAATATAACATTACATCTTGGGGTGAAAAAGACGGGCAGGAAGGAGTGGCCAGAAGCCACTCCTGGCCCGATTACCCCTGAGCTGCAGTGAACACATGCGGCAGACCTGAGGGCACCTCCTGCCATGGTCCCAAATGGACTGTGGCAAGGAACAGAAAAGATCCACTCTTTGGGGGGCTGATTTTGGGCTGCCTTAGGCAGCCCCAGCATGGCGATGGGGAGGCACGAGGGTGGCTTCCAGGTGCTCCAGGGTTGTGTGTCATCTAAACGCCATGTCCCTGGAATAGCTGGAAGCTGCCTCCATCTGCCCATCTGTTTTGGGCCCTTGTTAGCTAGCAGAGGTGCTAAGAAATTGCAAAGATGTATATTGGAACATTGGCAAGAATGCCTGGTGAACATTTGACACTAGTGTAGTAAAATTCTCCATTAAATGGTCTCATTCCTGAAGAGGCAGGCAGGAAATTTTATGACTCTTCTCACTCTTCACAGAATGAACTATTTCTATATTTTATTGTTCCTCTCAGGGCAAGGTGACACACTCCTGACAAATTCTTGAATGATCAAAAGTGAACATTTGCTCAAATTACAGTATGTAGGTGCTAATGCTATTTGCATTATTCTGTGCCTGCACCTTTGATCTCTCACTCTCATTCAGAGCAAAATGGGCTTGAGCAGCTGACAAAAAATAAAATAAAATGGGGGGGACATATAACAAAAGTAAAACAAACACAGAACAAATCCAGAGATACAGTACAAATAAGGAAGAAACAACCATTCTTTTATTGATTTTCATCAGAGTCTGTGAAAGTTACATTTTTTTTTACTACAACTCTTTGAATCTCAGAGCCATCATGCCCAGCATGAGGTTATATTTTTTCAGAATAAACCTTCCAAGCTCCGCTCTTCTTACAGCTGCATATAATATGCTGCCACAAAGTGGAAACTGTTAGGTCTGCCTTGTGGCTCCTTCCAGTTAAATTACAATTTCCATCATCTTGAACCACCAAGCTATCGAGAGTTGTACTTCAACACAATAGGAAATCCCTGTACTGGGGAAGATGTTAGATTTTTTGTGTGACAAAAGTAGTGTTGTTTTAAAATAGACTGTTCAGCATTCTTGTTTCAGTATTGGTACCACACCGCACAAAAACAGACAGACAGCTTTTGACCAAATTTCCACCCACTCACCCTGCCTCATTTCCTCTGAATTTAGCAGCAATTCTCAAGCACCAGTATGTTGATGTGAGGTTTGTCTGTTGTGGGGTAGGCAACCTTTCCCCCTTAAGAGCCGAGGGACTTCAACTCCCAGAAGCCTCAGCCATGTTGGCCAATAGTCCCATGTTGGCCAATAGCTCCTGGGATTCTGGGAGCTGAACTTCCTCGGCCCTTAAAGGAGACAGGTTCCCTATCCCTGTATGCAAAGTTATGCTGAACTTTACAAATGACCTTCTCCAGTAAAGACAAAAATGCAAGAACTGGACACAAAGGTCCATAACATTAGAGGAATATGCAAAAATAGCACAATGATTCCTGTTCTTTTCATTAAAGGTACATTATAAAGTAACACACTGGTCCAAAAGTTGCTGAAAATGAATCCCATTTGGCTTTTAAAAGCTGCATATTCAATACTGACTCAGGAAGACCAGGATTTGATCCTCGCTTGGTCTTGAAAACCCCCTGGGTGTCCCACTCTCTCAGCCTTAGAGGAAGACAATGAGAAAATCCTGGCTGGGGGATTCTGAGAGTTAAAGTCCAAAACAGTATGTTTTCAGAGCTCTGCCTGGGACAAATTACTTAATAAACATCAGCACATAACAAAACACAAATATCAACATTCCCTCTATGCCATCTTTGATCATTAATCAATATCATGTGAAGAAGTGCTGCACATACACTTATCCCTCCCCGTTGCGGACTTCTCGTTTGCGGTTTTGAGTTTCCTTGTAACGTAACAGCAGCATTCTACTAGATACAGATTTTGTGAAACTGACCAATTCTAATTCCTGCACTCAGCAGCCCAGTTATGAAAATGTCACTCCCTTGCAGGATTCCATTTTGTATTAATGGGTTTTCAGTTGTTTTTGCTTTTAGATATTTGTAAGTTGCCACACTCTCTCAGCTCAGAGGGTGGGAATGGCAAACCCCCTCTAAAGAAAATGGCCAAGTAAACCCCATGTTAGGGCCTTTGCAGACTGCCAGAAATAGTGCACATTAAATTGAGGCACTGCCCTGGCTCAGTGCTAGGGAATTATGGGAACTGTAATTTATTGTGGCACCAGAGCTCTCTGACAGAGAAGGCTCAATGTCTCAGAAAAAAATACAATTCCCATGACTCCCTAACACTGAGCCAGGGCAGTGCCTCAATTTAATGTGCATTATTTCTGGCAGTCTTAGGGTCACCTTAGGGTTGCCATAAGTCAGAAGCAACATGAAGGCATACAACAACAACAACAACAATAACAACAACAATAACAAGCAGCTTTGAATCTCATTTTGGGACAATGACAGGATATAAATTATCTAAATAAATGAATTCATAAATGCATTTAAATTCATAAATACACTTACATATTTACATTCTGTTTTTTTTAAACTTTGTAAAACCAACTCAATCTGCATTGCAAAAATAACCCAGTGTGATATGACTTTAACTGCCATAGCTCCATGCTATGGAATTCTGGAAATTACAGTTTTCTGAGACATTTAGCCTTCTCTGGTGCCAAAACAAACTATAAATCCCAGAATTCCATAGTATTGAGCCATGGCAGTTAAAATGGTGTCAAACTAGATTATTTCTGCAGTGTGGATGCAGCCTTACAGTACCAATTGAGTATTTACCCACCACTTGGTAACTGTACTATAGTAGAAATAGCTCCAAGTTGTAATACTAGTAGACGCTTTCTGTAAATATCTGTCATCAAACAACAGAATTTTCATCATAAGAAGACCTGTGACAAGGTTAAACAAATATTCATTTGGTCTGAAAAGTTATACTTTGACATCTAGAGCCATATTATGGATGACATCTAGAGCCATATTATGGATGTATAGCCAATTGCATCGAGACTTGCCTTAACTTGTTCTGTGGAGCAAAATATTCTTATCCGTTTAAGGTATATATTCCTCATTATCTCTTTCATTTCACTTCCATTCTTCTGTTGTGTCAGCTGATGGCACATTTTATAGAGAAACCACATTCTTTTGCAGACCAAATAAACCATACAACCGTATGCCATCAAAATGAGGAGTCATATTGTAGTTTAGATCTGCAGATAAAGGATGTCACATCTGCTTTTAACAATTTCCAAAGTTCTTTCTCAAACTGCCTGGAATCAGAATGCCTAGTGAGGGATCCTGAATTTAAAAAAAATATTGCAAGATTTATATAGCATCTCACAAAAAAGGAAAATCCTTGGTGACATTTAGCCAGTAGTTACTTCACTTCACTGTTTAAGGCAACACCAGGGAAACTTGGTTTGGCCGATGTTTTGGACTTCAGCTCCCACAATACCTTAACATCAGTCATACTAGATGGGGCTGGTGGGATATGTGGGCCAATATAATTTGAAATGCCAAAGATTTTCCATCCTAGGGTTAAAAAGCAGCTATATTAAATAGAAGTGCAACAGAGGTAGTTTTGACTAGTTATACACATAATTCTCATCAATCTGAGTTGTTAGCAGAATGCACCCCAAAATGGTGAGATCTGATAACAATTGTACCAGAGATGATTTTAAAACAAAACTTGGAGAGGCTGGGAAAAGAGGAACAAATGAATTTCCAGCAGTGTAGTGCTAAACATGTCTATTCAGAAGTCAGTTCAAGTGAACTCATTGCACCGGCACAAAGGACACGAGATGCCTCTTTTTGGGTTTAAACAGGCCACAACTTTTATTTTGCTGTACAGGGTCTATTTACAAAGACTTACAATTAAACACCCCACTCTTTGTCACATGTGTATGTGAAGGTGTAACCAACCCAGGTGGGTGGTCCTTCACCACATGTGACAAAGTATGTAAATAAATATCACCAACAAATTTGTAAACCCCTCCCCACCGGAAATGATGTCATATTTCGTCATATGGCGTCATTGCTTAATGACGTCATACAGTTAAATGCATATGTCACTTCCTGTAATTTAACTTTTTACCAAATTTACCCCAATTAAATTTAATTAGTCAATTAATTTCCCTATGGGGTTAGGGTCATTACCCGTCCCATTACAAAATACAACCAAATTTCCTAAATGCAAACCCTAATCCCTTAGGTTGTGACAAAGCTAACGGTAATATAAACATACCAGCACAAGTTTTGTTATCCTATGACCCATACCCAACATTCTGAGTATGCATTAATCTCAGGGAGGGAAAAAATCCGGGGTGACAGCCCTGGGGAAAAATTCTCTCCCAGCCCCTGAAGGCAACCAGCCTAAGCCTGAGAGTAACCTAACATAATTCTTAAATAAGGGTGGGTGGGTTGGATCGCTCAGTTCCAACTCTAAAATGGCTGCCGCCATGTGGCAGCCTAGAGCTATAAAGAACAAACTCACAGAGGAAATCTCGCAAGTGTATGAACACTGTGAGACTTCTTTAAATCAAACAAACAACTTTATTGGGCAAGTGTGCTGGAACTCAAGAGATCCCTGCATGCTTGGCCAATCAGGCCTTTCATGACCTTATATGGCCGGTTCAACAAGAAACCCCTCCCAACATGTCGGGTGGTGTCTTTGCACCGGCACAAAGGACACGAGATGCCTCTTTTTGGATTTAAACAGGCCACAACTTTTATTTTGCTGTACAGGGTCTATTTACAAAGATTTATAATTAAATACCCCACTCTTTCTCACATGTGTATGTGAAGGTGTAACCAACCCAAGTGGGTGGTCCTTCACCACATGTGACAAACTACGTAAATAAATAACAACAAATTTGTAAACCTCTCCCCACTGGAAATGATGTTATGTTTCATCATATGACGTCATTGCTTAATGATGTCATGCAGTTAAATGCATATGTCACTTCCTTTATTTTAATTTTTTGCCAAATTTACCCCAATTAAATTTAATTAGCCAATTAATTTCCCTGTGGGGTGGGGGTCATTACCCACCACAAGAGCGGGCCAGCCTAGCTAGACATCTCCTCTCCCTCCCCGCACAAACAGCTTTTGTTAATATGTTCGGAGAGCGCCTGAACATAAATCTCCAAACCTTCTGCAGGGAGGTGAACCCCATCCCCCCTGTACAGCTGGGGACTATCCAATTTGATTCCTGAATGTTCAGTTATAAAAATACCGAGTCTTGATAACTGTTTAGCCACTGAACGATTGAGCCACCATCGAGCACCATTAAAGGTGCCATCTTTGCGAGCTCCAGGCCAGCTACACCTTGGCAGCAACTTAGTTCATAGCAATATAGCTCCAGGTATGATTTTTCTAATTTCCTACAGGTCTTTCACCATCTGCTTCGCTAATTGGAGACAAGGGACTTTCACTGTCATTCTCCCCCAGGTGTATGACTAAAACCCGGGGTTGTGGATATGACCTTGACAGCTGAATAATCCAAGGAAGGAGTGCTGCCCACATCATACCCCTCCAGCCAAACCATTGAGTAGCGCCATGTTCGCCAGGCCCAAGTTAATATCACACTGGTGCTCAAGAAGGTGGCATTCTGCCCAAAAGACTAGATTGTGACCCACGATCCAAATCTTGCCATGGAAAAAGCCAGCTGAAATGCAAGTAAAGCAATTAGTATGATTAATCGGAATTGTTGTTTCCCAAAGGTCTAACGTAAGACTGAAAAGCCTTAGAACGCCACCACCCCATTCAGCGAATATCGTCTTCACTTAGACCGTGTGTGGTCGCAACTGTTGCTGCGCCGATATGGAAAGAGTGAGAAGAAAAATAAGCCTGGGGCAAATTAGCTCGTCTTAGAGTCTCCTTCAACACCACCCTTAATTGAAATTGAATTAAGGGCATGCCTGATATGTGGAGAAACAAATAACCTGCCAATTTCAGCCTGACCCTTAGATAGTTGGTCATTGCTAACACCGGGCAAATTTGCCTACTAGGTGTATTAGCTAAGGAAATAAATTGGCCTTTCACCAACTGATCAATCTTGGAGCGCCTAATGCAAATCTGAATCCCCTGCTCTGTTAAGATAACATCTGAAATTAAAAGCACCCTACCAAACTGATCATTGCGAGAGCTAGGTACAATCTCACTAATTTGCAGGGCTGCAAAAAAAGCAATGGCAAATACTGCCTTGAACAAAGCCACTTCATCAAGTGAATAACATGCATTGGCTAATTGTTGCCATAACTTAGCCAGGACCATGCCTGTTATCAGCCATCATGAGTCCCTTACTGCAGGGGATTCTCTAGACCAGCCTTCCACAGCTCTTTTAACCCCAAAGTCTGTGGTAGAATCAAAACAACCTGGCCACCTGGAGCCCATCCCGAGGTGGGCCAATTAGCATGTGCAAGATTAGAAGGAGACAAACCTGATGTTGAAGCTTGCTGGGAAGCATCACCAGCCAACTGCAGAGGTCACCCAAAGTGTGGCCCCGCAACAGCTCGGGTGTCAGGTAGAGATGCAGCAGCTGCTGCCTGATCTCTCCTCTGTGCTTGGGAGGTCTGCTCCATTGCACCACCACCTGGAAGAACCACTCCTCGTAAGAGATTATATAAATCTGCCACAGTGGGCTGCTCAGATACAGGGGCAGTAGCTCCCTGAATCCTCACACCAGGGACTCTTTTCAGGAGTTCCCAAACGTCAGCTATAGTTGGTTGCCCAACCTCCATAGCTGAAACCACCGAAGGACCTGGTGTTGCATAAAATATCTGAGAGTCAGGTGTAGAATTAAGGGGCAGCACTTCTGTGTCAGGGTTAACAGAAATGCTGGCAGAAGGGCTGGCGGCTGTTGCCTGAAGCCCTTCTGGGCAAGCTGGTTACATACAGCAACACAGGCCTGCACTGTTTTGCCCAGTTGTGTTAGCTGTGCAACAATCTCATCATCTCTGCTGGCCGATTGTGAGGGCCTCTTTGGAGCAGAGTGACTAGAGCCTGTCGCAGCCGTGGCTGCGCACCTCTTAGATTGGGCCTTACTGTGGGGCATGAATCCCAACATAAGTGTAAGCGTGGGTCCTTGAAACAATCACCCAACTTGGATGACCACCACCAGGCCAAAGGCCGCCCTTCCCCAAGTCTCAACAAGAGACACAAATAGCCAGGAAGCATCACTGGCAACCATCAACAAGGGGGGAAGGTGTCCACAAGGGTCCTAAATTAGGCACCCCACCCAAAGACAATTGATGCCTTCACACACTCCACCGCTGGGAAGAGGTGTAAATTCCCTCTCAAACCAAGCGATGTGGTCCCGACCTTACCAGTCCGGAGTAACCGGGGTGCCGCTGGGCCTGAGATCGAGCGCAGGGTCCGCACACCCGGCGGAGGAAGCCTAAGCAGCACCCGCCTCGGTCTGGTGTAAAGCGAACCTAGTGTTGGAGATGCGCAGGCCACCCTCCAGGCCCAAGGCGACTGGCCCGCAGGCCTCGCCTGGCCTTTTTTGCCAAAAAAGCATAGGAGGCTCAGATTAAGAACTCCCACTGTGCTGGCAAAATGAATAATCAAGATGAATAACCAGCAAAAGCCAAAATTCGCTAGGCCCAAGCCAAGCAAATAGCCCAAGAATGGAGCAGAGCGAAATGACTTGCTCAGTTCCAACTCTAAAATGGCTGCCACCACGTGGCAACGTAAAACTATAAAGAACAAAATCAATGAGCAAATCTTGTGAGTGTATGAGCACAGCGAGACTTTCTTGAATCAAACAAACAACTTAATTGGGCAAGTGTGCAGGAACTCAAGAGATCCCTGCACGCTTGGCCAATCAGGCCTCTCATGCCCTTATATGGCCGGTGCAACAAGAAACCCCTCCCGACACATCAGGGGGTGTCTTTATTATTGCATAGATATATATAGGGTTGTGCTTTAAGCAAAGCTGTAGATAAAGAGTTAATAAAAAAGGTGTTAAAAGGAGTGAATATAGAAAAATTATTTATATTCTATTTCTCTTCATAATCCCAGAGTAATTATTTGATAGCCTCTAGGAATGAGACATGCAAAATTCTTTGACAAGCAAAACCATTTCTATTTACTTTCTCCAGTCTGCAATGTGGATCAGTGCATAGGAAGTGTCACATAATATTTCCCATTTTGATGTTGTAAATTCAAATGTAGAGGCATAGAACCATAGTGTTAATGTGTTTATTATTTCAATGTGTTTTGGATAAGAAAAAAAGTTATAGAAAAAAAGAAAATAGTTATAGTGTTGATTAATTAATTAATTAGAATTTTATCCCCCACCCCACCCCCCAAAAAAGATTTGATTAGCTATACACTTCAGTTGGAAATTTTGCAGAATATTTATTTTATATTTCTGCTCACTTTCAATTAGCTTCTGCCTGAGCCTCTTAAGTAGATCTAGAGTTGCTTTTGATAAAATGTAGTACTTTTTACTGGGATAAGTAAACTGGCATTTTGTGAAATGACATTCTCGTATGATAATGAGGAGTGTGCATTTTCAAGGCAAGGTCTACCTAGTCTTGCCTTAAATTTTAGGAAGCTCAAAATGGAGGCTTTCATGGAGAATCTGATTCTAGCAACATTATTTTCCATCCCTGCTGACCACTGTGGATACAAGATACTGGACTTTGTCCTTATTGAAGAGAATGGCAAGTAAATTTTCACCCCTATTCAGTTGGATTGTTGTAGAATGTGAGTTTAGAAGAGCCTTTGGTCTGACTTTGGATTTACATTGTAGAAATAATGTAGTTTGACATAAATTTAACTGCCATGGCTTGATCTTACAGAGTCCTGGGATTTGTAGTTTTGTGAGATACCAGCACTCTGGCAGAGGCAAAACTACAAATCCCAGGATCCCATATGATAGAGTTGCAGCACTTAAAATGGTGTCAAACTGCATTATTTCTGCCTTGTGGATGCACCCTGAGCAGGCCTCTTCTGAAGTTCTTACATTGTCTATTATCACACGGACACTGGATAGGGACAGGATCGTTCTCCTGTCCTTATCCTATCTATGACCCGAGTGATAGTCTGACATAAATATTGGGAAAGATTCTGGAGTAGATCATTAAACAGAGAGTCTGTGAACATCTGGAAGGTAATTCCATAATCACAAAAAGTCAACATGAGTTTCAGAGAAACAGGTCATGCCAGACAAATCTGATCTCTTTTTCTTTTTTTTTTTGATAAAATTGCCAGCTTGGTAGATGAAGGAAATGCTTTGGATATAGTATATCTTGATTTCAGTAAGGCCTTTGACAAGGTTCCCCATGACATTCTTGCAAGCAAGCTGGTAAAATGTGGGCTAGACAAAGTAACTGTTACATGGATTTGTAATTGGTTGACTGGCCAAACCCAAAGGGTGCTCAAGAACAAGTAATAACAACAATAATCAATATCATCATGGCAGGTGGCAGTGGCGGCAGGGGGCGGCGGGGGTGGCAGCGGCCCCCGGGTCTTAGGTTGCTTACCCCTGTTTTAGATAATAAAACTTTCTTATGCATTATTTTTTCATTACTTTTCCCTAGACTTTTCTGTTTGCCATCCTTGCTGGTCACCCTGTTCTGGAAGGTTCATTCCCCCTCCCTTTCTTCTTTGTGTTCTCCTGGCTGGATGGTTACAGAAATTTGTTCCTCCTTTTTTCTTCCTTGCTTGGAAATTTTTCCTGTCTCAGTTCTCAGAGAGATGGCACCTTCTTCTTTTTTTATGGCATCCTGGAGGGTTTATAAGTTTTTGAAGCTTTTGTAAAAGAGTAGGCTCATAAGCTAACTGTCTGGGAGAAACCCACCTCAAGTCTTTTACAGGATTATGGAGGAGTTGGTTCTGCAATTGTTGCTCTCATATATGTGTGAGAGAGAAACACACACACAATATAAAAATTGTTCTCCTTATAAAGAGCCAAACACAGTAGAGCTAAACCAGTCTCAAACTGATGTTCTCCATAGATGCCTACCTGTTTATAGTTTGCAAAAAGCTAAAAAAGAAAAGCATACAGAAAAACATTCTGGGAACATCAGTTTGAGACTAGCTTAGCTCTAACATGACAGCTTTTTATAAGGAGGGCCATTTTTATATTGTGTCACTTGAAATTACAAGTATTCTAAAGTCCCATCAAGATTGGCAGGCAAGCTAAGCTATTTCTTTCCACCAGATGCAAAGAGCTTCAACTGCCATTCCACTTGCTAACAAGAGCTGCTTTCCTTGATTGATTCTTAGGCACAGGTTTGGATCCCTGTACTCATGTGAATCATCATACTCCACAAGTAGCTTTACTGAGATGCAAGATACTCTTCACCACCGATAAGCTACGCTGATTGTAGACTGAAGCATTATTCCTATTTGCAATGGGAATAATGCAATCCCTCTTTCTTAAACTTCTGATATAGTTTCAATTATAATGCACAGCAAACTTCACTCTTATACTCAGGATAACAGAGAAAGAGAGAGAGATCACTCCTAGAACAACATCAAAGCTTTTTTTTTTTTTTTTTTGCAGGTATCTGAAAGGCTGCATCTTCCTCAAAGAACCCTGTTGAGTAAATTTGGTGGAAGAGGGCATTCTTGGAGGCTGCTCCCAGGCTGTGGAACTCTGTCCCTAAGCAGACAAGAATAGTCCCCTCCTTGTTATTCCATCAGCAAATGAAAACTTCTATTCTGACAGACTTTTAAGGAATTGACTGCAAGGTCTTTCAATGATGTGTTGTTTAGCTGATTTTTAATGGATTTGTTCCAAAGGTTTTTTTTAATTCTATGTATTATTTGTGTTCTAATAATACATTTTAATCTGTTTCTTCTTCTCATTTTGTAACTGTTTTTCTTTGCATTTATTTTAAATTTTGTAAGTCACCTTGAGTCCTACTGTTGGAGAAAAGAGGGATATAAATGAAGTACTGTCTGTTATCCTGTTTTGTTGTTTATTGCTGTCAAGTCAAATTTGACTTATGGTGACCCTATAAATGAGAGATCTGCAAGTTACCCTGTTATCAACCGCCCTGTTCAGTTCTTCTGATCTCAAGACTGGGACTTCCTTTATTGAGTCTCTCCATCAACATTGTCTTCCTCTTTTCCTACTACCTTCTATGCTGCCAGGCATTGTTGTCTTTTCTAGTGAATCATGTCTTCACATGATATATCTGAAATATAACAGTCTCATTTTAGTCACCTTAGATTCTAGAGAGAATTTGGGCTTGATTTACCCTAGGACTCATTTACTTGTTCATGGTATCTGTAAAACTCTCTTTTACATTTCAAATGAGCTGGTTTGCTTCCTGGCAGATTTCTTCACTAGTATCCTGTAAGTAAGTTCTGAGTCTGCCTTATGACATCACAACTCAATTTTTCTGTCACTGAGTAGTCATAACTTTCCAACCATGCAATGGCCAAACCCCACTCATTCTATCCCACTTTGTAAGTTGCACAACCACCCCAATACATCCATTGTTGAATTGTCAGAGAGCAAGAGGATCAGTGGCAATGGATCCAGCTATTTACTTTTAGGGGGGATGTGCTACACAGATGTCATTTGCAGGACCTCTCGAGGATGCCTGGAAATCCCTGCTAGTACCTGTTGCAGCACATTCAGTTACAGAAACATAGCTGGATGTGTCACTCCCTGATAACCCAGACGTAGCCATGTTGGAAGGGGGGAGCTGCATGGCTTGCAAGATGAGTTTGCATGTAAGTATTGGGAGATATAGGTATGGAGATATAGCTACATGAAACTCTTATTTCCCAATGAAGGATCTTGGCCAATAATAATAACAGTCATCATCATCATCATCATCATCATTTTTAAAACCTTATTTCTGGATCTGAGGAGGTTATCAGATGTACTTACTTATCTTTTTTTGGAGGGGGTGTGAGAGTGGGGAGTGGAGAATAAATCCTAAAGAACACACACACCAAGACAATGTTCATTCTTAGTGGCAGAAAATGTTGACTGACTCTTGGGGGAGGAAAAGGAAAACTAAAGGACAGAGGGTTAAATGAAATGGAGTGGCTGGAATTCTCAATGCTGCAAAATTTTGTCTCAGGTCTCATTGCCATGGGGATTGTGCTTGTTCACAGTAATACAGCTGGATTTTACTTCCTCCTTTGGGATGATGTCACTCTCCAGTGAAGGCAGAGGGAAGTTGAATTCAGTACTGCACTTGGTCTTCCCAGTCCCAAGAGATGTGGATAGATTCATTTATTCAAGACATAACTTGGTGCTTATCACACTATGCTATTTGGTGATGGCTTCCTCAGACCAATAAGTGATGATTTTGCTGTAGGAACACTCTTCAGAATGTGCCCAGAGTTAGACTTTGCATTCTACGCCAAATTATGAACAATTCTTTGGGGGGGAGGGTTATTTTAAGATGTTAAAAAAAATATTTTTTTAATGGCTTGAAAAACCAGTACTTTTGCATTGCCTGAGATCCATTTGTATTTCAGAGCAAATTCAAACCTCAAGAAAAAGCAATATCCCAAAATATGTCATTAAAGTCCCAAAGAGAACTGGATGTATTACAAGGGAAATAATTAGTATCAAACATGTAGGTTCTATTGAAGCATGACTAATAAACTTGGTGAAAGCTGAATGAAAAAGCAAAGCTTTCCTATTAGGAAGTATATTCTTTTCCAACAAACTATATTGAGGGCAAAATCAATGAGTGTTGTTTTTGTTTATACCCCAGACCTTTAAAAAAAAAAGTTATAATTTTGCCTACGGAAAGAGGAAGCTCAGAATGATTTTCAAAATTATATGGCATTTTTGTTGTTGACTCAAGCTGCAAGCTGCAGCTGTCTGTGACAAAATTTTGACACTTCATTACCAGCATGACATTTAATATATTAGCACCTTCTTTTCCCCTGCTACTGCTCCATATATGTTGAACCTATTGCTAGTCACTCAAATCTTAAATTATGTCTCAATATTCTCAGTATCAAAGGTTCCTGTCATTACATCTTATCCTGCAACAAGCACCTTTCCCTGAGATAGAATATCCATGTGACACTAATGTTATTGATTATATTTATGGTTAGCTCTTTGTATCCATGGTTTCTTTATCCACAGATTCAGCCATCCATGGCTTGAAAATATTCAAAAACAAACAAACAAACAAACAAACAAACAAACATAACTTCCCAAAGGCAAACCTGGATTTTGCCCTTTTTAAATAAGGGACTCCATTTTACTATGCTGTTGTATTTAATAGGACATGATATTTAAAAACAAACAAACAACACCCAAATGTTATGGTCTGTCTCACCATGGCCCCCTTATAGTTTGTTGTTGGTGATAAGATGTGAGGTGGCTATGGAATCAGCTGTCCATGTGCTTAACCATATTTCAGTGCAGTATACCAGTTCAATATCATTGTAGCCCAGAGGATCAAAACCTGGATCTAATTACTAGGCTCAACAAAAACAGACCAAGTGAATGAACTGATAATTGGCAAACCAACTTTTATGTAAATACCATTGATTCAGTGCATGTACCCTGGTACTCAATTGAACTTAGGCTGTTATGTTGTGCTTGGACCAGAAAGGAAACAATCATATCCTGGCTTGGCTTGATTTCACACTTCTTTTCTTCTCTTTCCCACTGTTGACTGGAAACTAGAATAACAATGCCTTTTCTTCTACAACTGTGAATCTTCATGGCATAAATCCTGGCTCTCTGAAGTAAATAATAATAGCATAAACATGGGAAAGTACACTGAGCCTCTCTTTTATTACCCATACATTTTAACAAATAAATGTTTTCACCTACTGCACAAGACTAAAATCAATGCTTAACTGAATACCATCTTATTCTTGCATATGGCAAGCTACTTATCTAGTAATTCATTGCCTTCTATAATTATGAGATATAATGGGACAAGAACAGTTTCAAGGCTGAGCAAATAGAAACATGGACAATGAGAAGCCTACCAAAGCAACCAAAGGAACATTTGCAAAAGTCTATAGAGAGCATCCACAGAACACTTTATAAATACACTCTGATGATAAATAAGGTTACCTATTCTGATAGCAAGGACATGAAACATTGTTATAGAGCTAATTTTAATTTCTCAATTGTCTCCTTTTACCTATGCTTGATTGCATGAAAATGCCGAATTGCCCTTCAGATCAAAAATACTTTTCCTTCCATTTTGTAATCAGATGTATAATTTGTATATTAAGGACAAATTGCTGATTCACACTGGTGATATTTCAGTAATACTTAGATAAGTCCCTTTTATCGGGGGGGGGGGGGGGGGGGGAGGAAGATATACACATCAGTGACTCAGCTGATTATTTAAAAATTGGATGATTTCCTTTTTTCTACTAATTAATACTCCCTGGTGATTTTTCATGCATGAATGCATCTGTAGTTATTTGGGTAATCTAAATATTTATTATAAAGCATAATTACATTATTTTCTGACCATGGAGATGAAATCACAGAAATGTGATTGTGCAATATAGTTATCCCACAACATTCATCTGGAGATCAAGAAACATAACTATAAAATTTATAGTAAGAAGCCAAGAACAATATTCTAGTCATTTTCATGAGGCTCAAAGAGAAAAGTTGCCTTATAATGGTAATTACCCAAATAAACCCAATTCAGTTCAGGGGGGTTCTTTCAAAGTTAAGAGACATATGATTACCTGTTTCTCTTCACTGTGGGCTTTATAGTGATGTATGGTCAGCACTTTGGTCCTTAAGTGTACATGTTAAACATGAATCTGGTCTCATGTGTGTTTGATGGTAACAGTGGCTGAATCTGCACTGCAGAAATAATGAAATTTGATGCCACTTTACCTGCCATGACTTAATACAATGGAATTCTGAAATTAGTAGATTTGTGATATATTTAACCTTCGCTGGTGCCAGACCCTTGTAGCTACAACAAACTAAAAATCACAGGATTCCATAGCATTGACCCATGGCATTTAAAGTGATATCACAGTGCAAATTCAGTCAGTGGCACTTACATCTCTGTTTAAAGAAATGAGTGAAACTTTGCAGTCCTCCAGCTAAAATTGGACTCCAATCCACTGGTGTGTTTTTCATAAGAGGAATGATTATTTACACAAAACACCAAATACTGTAATGCCAACCCCCAACTCCCCACCCCAAATATATCTCAGCAAAAATAGACATTGCATAAACTATCAGGATACAATATGAGCAATATGCATAAGATTACAGATTTCAGGTATCTGTCCATTTTGACAACATTCAGCCTTCTTCAGAAATGATTATCAACACAATACACACAATACAAACAATAAATCAGAACTACTGATCAACTAACACTCCTAGTCCTGGAAAACTCTCTACAAAATGCAACAGCCTAACTTGGAAAGTGTGTGTTGTATGGACTTCAAGCTTGCAATTATGAATGCATAATCCAGAGTTATGCATTTGTAGCTGATTCATGTTCAGACTCACTATGTATTCAATAATGTAGGGAATACATAGCGATGATAAAAAATTCTCAATCCTGATTTACTGGGCAGCAGCTGCTACAAGTGATGATGATCAGTCTTCCTGTCTATCAGGAGACTGATACTCCTCTGAGTGATCTCTGGTACAACAGTTAGAAGCAGGATCACTGTTGTAATATTTCCTCATACTGGAGATCACTCATGGGTCAAGAGTCTGGTGTGCGCAGTGGTTAAATGCCTGTACTGCAGCCACTCACTCATAGACCACAAGGTTGTGAGTTCAATACTAGCCAGAGCTCAGGCTAGATTCAGGCCTGCATCCTTCCGAGGTTGCTAAAATGAGCACCCAACTGTTGGGGGCAATGAGCTTACAGTTGTAAACTGCTTAGACATCCCATAGTGCGATATGAAGCGGTATATAAATGAAGCTGCTTTGCACTTCGACTGACAGGAGAACAGACCCCATTGCTCCCAGCAGCTGATGCTGAGTAAATCAGAATTGGAGGGGTCAGGAAAGAAGACACTACTAGTTTACTAGTTAAATAACTAATAGTTTAATAAATAAGTAACTAATCTAGAATTTCAGCCCTTTTTTGGCTCTACGGTGATCACTGTGTTTTGTATTTATTTTCAAAAACCTGTTTTTATTTTTATTTTTATTTTTTGTTTTGTTTTAGTTTGTTTTTGAAATTAGTATTTCCACAGCATCAGATTAGAATACTTTTACAAACAATGTTCAGATAGATGTCTGTAACATTAGATGACATTACATCTTTCCACTTTGGTATTTTCACAGATTCATAACTGCTCAGTCATAATGCAAGCTGTTTGTTAATCATTTTGTTTCAAATGCATTTTATTACTAAGGAGGAGAGGGGAGCCCTTGACACTCCAGGCATTTTGGTCTACAACACCTATCAACTCCCCATAGCATGGCCAATGGTAAAGAATTTCAGTAGCTATTGGTCAACAAATCTAGAGGGCCCTTGAATATGATATATGTGTAAGAAAGAGACATAGAAAGAGTGAGAGTGAATGAGCCAGAGATGCATAGCCTTTGCAGACTGCCAGAAACAGTGCAAATTGAGTCCACTTTAAGGGTTAGGGTTAGTGCTAGGGAGTCATGGGAATTGTTTTTTTCCCCCCTGAGACATTGAGCCTTCTCTGTCAGAGAGCTCTGGTGCCACAATAAAATACAGTTCCCATGATTCCCTAACCCTAACCCTAACCCTAACCCTTAAAGTGGACTCAATTTGCACTATTTCTGGCAGTCTGCAAAGGCCTGCAGTTGCCAAAAAAGGAGCACCAAATAAAATTCAAAACAAACCAGGTCTGATCCTTTGTCTACCTATTCCAACTTGAGGTAGTTCTTCCCCCATCGCCTGCTGTCATCCTTTTAGCTAGAGATGGCAGAAATTGAATTTGGAAACTTCTGCATGGTATTTTTTTTTTAAAAAAAATGCTGTTAAAGTGTTAGAATTGCTTAAGCATGAGGATAAAGTGCTTCCCCAATTAATCAATTCAAAATTAATTTTAAGTCCTGTACTGCTCTTACATTCTGTGCTTTAAGGTGAATTTTCAAGATCACTTTGCAGCACAAGCAGGTTAATTTTCAACATCCCTTAACTACCTCATTGTTTCATTAGATATGACTTTGAATTCCTTCCCAATTCCCCAGAGCATTATCATAATGCCACATTAGCCGACTGCTTTTTATTCAACATTTATGAACTGCAGTGTTCCAACAGTTACTATCTTGGTTAAAATCCAGCTTCCCAAAAGCCCTTGAAAGATTCAGAAACCTTTTTTAAAAGTACATTACAGGTACTCAAATTATTAAGAGAAGGGGACGGTTCGAACTTGTAAGGCATAATGACCCCATGTTCAGTCATCTTGTAAAAATCCCCTATGGACCTTTTTTTCCCCTTGCTGTAAGGAAACGTTGCAATGAAGTAGCCCATTTATTTCAGATATGAAATGTTCTGAAGCAAATAAATTGTGGCCATAGAATAACAGGAAATAATTGTTAATTCTCCTACACCTCCACAGGGACAACCATCAGTTTCACTTATACACTTTTTTATATTAAAAACATCTCAAATTCTTTTTATCTTCTTTATAAAGAATTTTCCAAATTTTGATCAATTCTTATCAAAAGAACAAACAAAACCGATTTTTCATCTGTCAGCCAAAGGCAACAGTTAAACTATTCTTATCATGGAAATTATTATTATTACTTATGAAGTTTTTAAAGATGAGGAACCTGTCCCGGGGGGGGGAATGGAAGGAAAAAATAAAAAGAAAGAAAGATGATAACCTAGATTTTGAAACCTAGAGCCTAAGCAGACGGCTTATTAAGCCTTCCTCGGTGCAGGGAAGGGGAGGGGCAGCTGCACGCTTGGCGCCCCCTCCCCCTCCCGAGGTTGTCCTTGGAGCCGCCGGCCCTCTGCAAGGCTGGCGCACCGAGGAGGACCTCCCGCCACAGCGTCCAGACACGCTGCGGCGGAAGGGTCACTGAAAGTGCGCCACAACCTTTTGCAGTGCACTTTCGGTGACATATGAAAGGAGCGCTATTTTAGCACTCCTTTCCAGGGGCGCCGATGGTGTGCTGCAGGATCGAGGCATGGGGATGCCTCGGTCCCACGGCACACCTTCCCAGGGTGGCCCACGGCCACCTGTCTGCTTAAGGGGCTAGTCTTGTAAGACCTGAGCACTCTGTCTGGGTGAATTATTTTGTCACTTCTGCTTTTTACCACATTTCTTTCTTTCTTTCTTTCTTTTAAATGTATCTTCAATTCTTTCTCCTCAATAAATGAATTCTGGCAAATTTTATCAAAAAAGGAAGGAAGGAAGAGACAGAATCAAATTTTCATCTACCCCCATTTCAGTACTTTTCTCCATTAAATTACACATGAAACATTCATTAAATTTTTTCAACATTCTGCATTCCTTAGGCTTTTATTGCCTTGTGCGCTAAGATTGGTCTATATTCTGCTTTCATGAAACCCAGCCCAAGACAATTTGTTAAGGAACATGTTTATACATGTGTGGAAAGAACACTGAATATTTTTCTTTCATTCCTCCTCCCTCCTTCAAATCTCCCCCCTCCTCATCTATCTTTTCCACTCACTGCTGATTTTTCCTCCTAGGATGAAGTTCAAAGAAAGTACAGAGGAATGCAAGAGGATACATGTATGAGGTTTTAACAGGAGTGCCATCGCATATCTCATGGGAACCCAAATAGAATGAGACTTCTAAAAACTGGGATGTACTGCCAAGTAAGAATATACAGAGAATTCTATGCAAAATACTATGTTTAAATATAATTACATAGGAGAAGACAGAAGAATGGAATCCACTTGATAGAAATCAGGAAAGGGAGTTTTAATCTAGTGTGAGGCAGAAGCTGGAAGCAAACAAAGGAGAGGAAAATGGGAACCATTTTCATTCAACATACAGCTTTAGCTGACAACTGCTAACCCAGCTCCTATTCACTTTAAACACATGAACACACTGAATTCATTCTCTTGCTGATCCTTGGATCAAAAACATGTCTATGCAAATAGTCAAACACATTAGTGATTAGAAACAGGTCCTCACTGTCTCTTTCCTGTCTTTGGCTAGTGCCTTATGCAGCTTCCTTTAAATGCCTCAGTCCAAAATGCTGTATTTTCTCATCTCAAGTCACCATAAATTGCAGTTTATGCCATTGCTCATTTACATTTTGTGAAATGTTTGGAAGATACACTGACTCTGCTCATTTGTAAGCAATAGCACTGGAACATTTCTGCACATTATGCATTTGGAATAAAATACAAAATCAGTAAAGAATATCCACTGCCTTGAGCACTTAATCTAATGCCTTTCACATTTACCTGCTTGACCTATTGCCTTGTAACTTAATTCCCAGAACTACTGCATCTGGAAGGTGATGGTTCCTGGAAACATATTTCAGGGTAGTGCAAATCAATGGTATGATAGCTGAAGTCTAATTTCTAATATTATAATATCTCATTCCAGAAGCCATATGTCCATGAATGATAATACAGAATCACACAAGACACATGCTTTTCTCAGACTGAGATGTGGAAATTGGACATGCATCTCTGACTTCAGCTTTTGCTGCTTATTCCATCCATGCTTCAACTTATTGTACCAATAACATCTCATTGTGATATGACATCCAGAAAGTTGATGTAAGTATTCATTTGGAGCAATAATTTTTACACAATTATGTGATATTATTTTCTGGATCAAGTTATGCTGATAATGGAGAATGCCAGTCTCCAAATTATGTTATTATTAAAAAATCTTAATTATACAAAATTATACAGAATGCACTTACGGCTGTTTATAACTCAGCAATAAACTAAATCATTTAGATCCAGTAGAAACCAATCTTTAAGCAGAATTGTGCAACATTTATTTAATGTAGTTATATTCCACCTTTCTAAGGTGGCTTAAATGATCCAACACAACATTAATTTACCAAAGTTAAAAAGGAATTAAACACCAACATTATTAAAAATGATTAAAAACAGCTAAAATACTAAAAACATTGGCAGCATGAGCCTTTGTAGGAAGTCAACTGAAGTCTATGAAAGCTCCTGTTGTCAATTTCTTTCTTTCTGTTAGTCTCAAAGGTGCTACAAGATCTCTCTATGTACTGATTCTACAGACTAACATGGCTATATCTTTGAACACTAAAGACATGTTTAAAACACCACACCCAAAAGCATAGCCTGATGGTAAGAAATATGTGGTGTGCTAAAAAATATGTAGTTAGGTTGAACACAAATCCACTGAATAAATGCAAGTGCACATCCTTTAGATTTACATCAAAGTAACAAAATGGGTTACCTTTTCAATGCTTGGGAGAGGCATCATTGCAAAATGAGTATTGCCAATTTATAGCCACTTCTAGGCTCATATTATGTAGGGAAATCTGTTGTAAACTGGAAGATCTGTATCTACTTCTTCACAACAAGATATAAATATGGATAATCTTTGGGAAATTTCAAAATATCCTTCAGGATAGGATCAGAATCCCTCTACAATTTCTCTTCTCTCATAGAGTAAGTGGGATATTGTTATAATAAGATCTCATTCTCTAGCTCTTATTCATCCATTCATTCCACAAAGGAAATTCATAAAGAGCAGTGTAATGATAACCTTTGAAATGTATGTGCTGATATGGACAGCTCCATAACCATGCTGCCAAGAGGAATCCAAATATTCAGGCAGCTATCTTTGACCAACATCTGCTTCTCTCTGAATATACGCATCACAGTTCAGCAGTACACAATATAATATACAAGTCAAAGAAGAGTGAGCACTCAAAAGTGGTTAGCATGCTGGACTTTTGGCTGAAGTGACCAGAGACTTCATGAAAGGGAGGAACACAACATATACCCAAACAACACAGGACCACTAGTTCAAAAATGTTCAGGCATCCCCTGTACTGCCATCACCACAGAGAAACATGTTTCAAAATAAATAACACAAGTCTAGAAGTTTTCACCTCCACCAAGAGTAGGTCATTTGTAAAAAGCCAGTGAATCTTGACTGCCCATTCCTGACCACCATAAATTTGCAACAAGGATAGCTCACATCAGTTCATTGGAAGTTCCCCATTTTAAGCCACCTTTGCTTCCAAGTTATTATAATGGTTGTCATTAAACTCAGCTTTGAGTGAGCAGGAGCAAGGAATAACAGCTCTGCCCCTACTAACCAAAAGGTCCCAGTATTTTGAGCCCTGGCTCTGCTACACCATTGTTTATAATTTTACAGCTGTCATTCATGGGACATTATAACTAAGACCCATGGTAAAGCTTGCTGCAGACTGCCTAACCTTTGGACCAGTGGGATCTGCATAGTGCTATGGGGCAATCATTATTTCTGCAACAGATTGGTTGGCATTTCTATGTTTTAATTTATAGCATTAGTAATTCAAAGAAAAACTTTCACGTTTTGCTTGTTTACCTCTATTATTTTAACTGAGTTTGCCTGACTCTACCCTAGAATCAATGGCACCTCCAGGTCACAAATTACTGCATAAATGTAATGCTGACTGCAATGTACATTTTGATTATCAAAGGTCAGGCTTAGGTCTTTGTGTCCCAGCCATGGTAACCTGGGAGCCTTTCAACTGGAGATGCAGGGACTACATGCAAAGCATATGAACTGCCACTGAGTTATGGTCCTCAATACACAAGGAAACTAGACAGAAACTGGAGAGAAAATGCTTAAATGCTGGGCTTCTGCTTTCATTGTCTGTATAACATAGCTTAGCAGTACTAAAGTGCAACCCTCTGGCATAACAGTGGCGGGAGGTGCAGGACTCCTTGGTGTCAACTGACTGCAGTGACAGTCAGGAAAATGAAAAATTCTAGAGTACATGAAGGTCCAGGAGAGTGACATCTGTTCCCTTTCCCCAAGAGCTTGACTACATAGTACCTGGGAGTTCTCTGTTGTTTTTCCACCCCCCTAGCCACTGACTGGCCATATGAATATACCTGGAACTGTCAAGCTGAAGTTTCATGCAAGGAACAGAGTTGTTGTGCAAGGGGGCATTAGATACCTCCTTTTGCAACAATCAAAACAAGTGCATACACTGGCATAATAGAGGTTAGGACAACGTATGTCACCAACAGGATTGTGGTCTCAGGCAGCAGATGTAACAGTAATATGTTGGGAGCCAGAACCACTTGTGCCATGTCACCTGCTCTGCCAAAATACACTGAGGTTGTAGTTTACTGTGGTTCCAGAGCTCTCTGACAAAGAAGGCTAAATAGTTCTCAAAAGCACAAATCCCAGACGTCCATAGCATTGAGCTATAACAGTTAAACTTGCAGGGGTAGGCAACCTTTCCCCTTTAAGGTCCGAGGGATTTCAGCTCCCAGAAGCCTCACCCATGTTGGACAATAGCCCCATGTTGGACAATATCTCCTGGGATTCTGGGAACTGAGGTCCCTCGGCCCTTAAAGGGGAAAGTTTGCCTACCCCTGAGTTATAGTGATGTTAACTGGATTATTTCTTCAGTGCAGATGCAACCTGAGCTACCCTGTGCTCCCTTGGTGTGCTGCAGGAAACATCCCCATTACCAGTGTTGAAGCAACTGCCAGTCCCCATAGTTTTACTCTTTTTTATGTTTATTTTTATTCATTAAAAACATACAGATCACAATACTAATTTTTACATCAACACATACATATTCTTAAAAGACATACAAACAGATATAGGATGGCTTTCTGAATCCTTTTTTGTCTGTTAAAAACAAAGCTTCTCTACTTCTTCTTATGAACATGCAGATACTTTGATTGTGATTTCCTGCATGGTAGGGATTGGACTGGATGGTCCTTGCGGTCTCTTCCACTTGTATGATTCTATGATTCTATGCATCTTTGGAACACTATCTGTTGACGAAATACATATCTGAATTAATCACCTCACATGTTCCAGATTTCATGTGAAACCAATAATAGCATTTTCTCCCATTCATTTTTTTGAAAAGTTAAACAATCAATTCTACAGTTCTCCCATGATTTCTCTCTTAACATACAGTCAACTTATCTATTTCCATATAATTGTACAGGTGTATCAACTGTTCTTTTGGATTTGGGCAATCGTCTCTTTTCCACTTATATGCATAAGGAATCTGTGCAGCTGTTGTCTTGTAAAATAAAGGTTTGTCGTGTTTTTTTTCTAAACTTTCATTGCTAACCATTCTGAGCAGGTACATTTTTGAGTCTAAATTTTCATTACAATTTGAAATTTTACTGACCAAATTATGTATTTGTCTCCAATATCTTTTAGTACACTTGCAAGTGCCCAGTTCTTTGGAGCACTTCCTACATTTGTTATTAGTGCCTTTATGCATTTTTGGCCAATTTACATGGTATGAGCTACTACTTATTCTACATCTTTTTCTCCTAAATCATAACTTAATGTGTACTTTAATGTCTCAGACTTGATTATATTCTACTTTTACTCTTCTTTTGCAGAAACCAGAACACTAGTAATGGGGGGAGGGGGGGACAGCAAATAACCGTGACTTTCTTAGGGAAGCTGTCAGTTTTCAGTAGAGAAAAGAAAAGTGAAATTTCATTTAGTATAATTTTATGTATTTAACACTGTTCCACTTCTTGTCATTTTGGGAAATATCTACTTAATGTGCTCAGATTCTTTTTCCTCTTCAGAAAATTCAAAATAATAATAGTGCATATTAATTCTGTACTTCACTCAGGTTCTTTATGTTCAAAATCCTAAAATGAAATCAATTTTGGTGGAGAGGCTCATCTATAAAGTGGAACAAAATGATTTCTTTGCCATTCTTTTCATATGCGTCTATAAATTTGTCAAATAATTCCAAAGAGCAATGGAATGGCAGCTTCTTTGATACATGGAGCAGTCCAAGTAGAACAGTAATCTTTAGGTGGCACAGTTTTTTCAGGAGTGAGTGACCATGGAGAAGAATGGGACAATAATATAATTTTTCAAAAGACAAATTGAGAGAGAAAGAGAGCAAGGACAAGAGCACAAACATATAAAGAACAGTAGAGATACATTTGAGCAGGAATACTTAATGATGCTAACTTTGAAATAATGTAATAAAGGGTGTTTTTGACATAATAAAATAAAAATTAAATATTTTTGAATTCTTCTGAGATGGGATTAGGAGTTGGGAAACTTCCTTTGCTGGACTGCATATGCTGACCTTTTTGGCCACTGGGAGATTTCATTAAGAAAAGTAAATTTGCAAGCTCTGACCTTGATGTTGTGGCCACATTCGTTATCCTTTCCTTGCTGGCCCTACTTTGGAATGACCTTGCAGCTCTTTGCCCTTCTCTTTTCACCTGAGATCTGTTTTCCTTGGCCCATAGCAATGCAGTTCCATGGAAAATCTGAGTCATGAATTTGCTTAGAGTTACATTTGTACAAAACATTAGTGAAATTGTACAAGGGGGCAGGCTAGCTCTGCCCCATCATTCATACACAGCCCAGGCCACATCAACTTAAATCCCAGCTTTCAACGTAGCAAAGAGATCTGAAAAAAGTATTTTCCTGTGTATATTTTTGGCAGAATGTGATTAAAATAGGCCTTTGCATTAGGCCAGGGGTAGGCAACCTTTCCCCTTTAAGGGTCGAGGGACTTCAGCTCCCAGAAGCCTCAGCCATGTTGGACAATAGTCCCATGTTGGCCAAAAGCTCCTGGGATTCTGGGAGCTGAAGTCCCTCAACCCTTAAAGGGGAAAGGTTGCCTACCCCTGCATTAGGCTGTCAAAATCGATAGAGCCACTTATATCAATAAGACTAAAGACCTTGTACAATTTATGTACAATGTGGGCCAGGACTTTTGAAAAATTTCCCAGGAGATAAATTTTCTTTTCAGAGGGGTGGGGTAAACATTTTTCAAAAGATCCAGTTTGAAAAATCAGAAAGGATTTGGTTACTTACAGATATTTGTCTCCTGAAAGCTATAGATTAAAACATTTTGATAAATTTCTGAACAGTGTTCATGTAGAATATGCTTAGGGTACAAGAATGGCATGAAACCCAATTTCAGTCCTTTCTTCAAGATGACTGAATGATTTTGAGGACTGTTAACTCCTTTTTTCCCACATGTAAATATTATAAGCTATTCATAAGCATCTAAACTGTCATTGCAAATCTAATTTCCATACACTGCTTTATGGAAAAGTGCGGTTAGAAAATTTTATACTCAAGATCTCTATCCATGGCACTGCAAACATATTATAGAAATTCCATTCAGTCCACAATCTTTAGTACTTATACTAAGGTTTTGAGTGAAAGGAAAAGGGACATTTTTATCCATGTTTTCATTAATATGAAAAGTGCTCCCTTTTGTTGACTGGGTAGATTCTATCCTGCTTTGGAAGGTCTCTAAGCACTCAGGGTCTAATTAGATGCTAGGAAATGGTCAGTGTATAGGCTGGGCCTGGAAATATCATTCTAAAATATTTTATCTGGGAACATCATCAGCAAAGATTTTTAAGCCAGTTTCACTAGGTGTGTCTGCTGAGGGGGTTAGTCTTATGTACAATGACCCAGTCTGTGAGGGGGGGAGGAGCAATGATTAAGTACAGATGTATTTCAATTATGTTTATTTTTGCCAGGTTCACCATCTCAAAAAGCTTTCACCAATATTGTGAACATGTGTCAGAGGTTTACATTCAGTCCTTCAAGCTTCTGTGCTGCCACAATCCATTACAGACACCATTTGTACTGCAACCCCATAGAAATGTATTTGGTCTCCCTTGAGTGGCCATTCCCAACCTTTGATTTCACACACTATCAGCTTTAGATCAGATATATTTCCAACTGCCTATGGCTGCCTTTTTGATAGATAATTCCTGCCTTGGCAAGTCTCTTCCCTGAGTCAAAGGCTGATAGCTGGATTGGGGCCAGTTCTCTTGCATACAGACATCTCTGGAAGGCATTCAGGGACAACTGTCAAGCCATCTGTCTTTGGGGGTGAAGAGTGGCTGACCAGCTACAGGTGAATTATTTAAATCCATTTAATGCTGATGGCGAGACAAAACATCATACCAGAAAGATCACAGAGGTGGCTCCTCCAGAATAAAACCATATTAAAGAGCAACATGACCTTCAAGTAAAATATTTAATGATAAAAACATACAGCAAAACTTTTTTTACATACCTGTTTTAACCTCATCTTACTGTAAAATTATTCCATCATCCACCTAAGATGTGCAGATTTTCCCAAAAATATTATTTTGTATGTTCTCACATGTATGTTGTCTCACATTATATTTTCAACATTATAATAAAGGAAGTGAAGAACAATTTCATGATAGCCAGATTCTGTGTTAGACAAAGTGAGGCAGTTGCCTCTGGAATCAGATGTTGGGTGTGATGAAAGGAAAGCATATTTATTTATTTAATTAATTATTTTTAATTGCTAAAGATAGTGAAAGGTGCTTGAAGGATTTTCTGGCTCCTCCACTGAAGTAACCTGATGGGTTCTGGATTTCTTTCATAAGGGCACACTGAATATTTAGAAGCATGGAAATAAGTCTGGAAAAGTATAACCAGTATGTAAAAAGTCCAGCCATGGGTGTAAAACCAATATGTTAGCGTAATATTCCAGAAAAAATCACAAAAAGTGTTAGTGGGTTCAATGTTGCACTCTTTGGGTTGGCATAAAACTGCAGCCTTGAAGTAAACATGAATGGACATTTGTCTATATAAAATGTAATCCTGGCTAAGATTCCCCTCCAAATTTAAAGAAAATCCTTATGTATGTTTCTTGGGTTCGTAAACAAATTATCTCACTAGAACACTATAGCATTCTTATAGGGTGGTATTTTATGCAACTAATTGGAATAACTAAATTATTTAACACTGTGTAAAGAAAAAAATGTGTATGCATGTGCCGTGTGTGTATGTGAGTGTGCACACGTAAGCGTGCTTTTATAAGGGCCTGCATATATTGGGAATCTCTCAGTGACTGCATGGCCAAAGGAGGAGGTGCCAACCTGTAGGTAGCCCCTCCTACCATCTGCACTAAGACCAGAAACAGAAAATGCAGGCCTATGGCTAACATCTTCAATTTTTTTTCTCCTGTTTCTCTGATGAGGAAGTCAGTGTGACTTTGAGGGCTTGCAACATGTAATTGTACATATTTTTTAGTTGCCTCAATAAAAGGTGTCATTATTTGGATGTTGTTGTACATGCAATACAATGGAATGGAATGGAAGCAATGTGTCCAGACATTGACATGTCTGTGTTTTTCCCTAAGAAGTCTGGACGTGTGTGTGTGTGTGTGTGTGATTGTACATAATAAATGAGAGCAAGCATGGTGTAGCAGTTTGAATATTGGTCTGGGATACTGGAAGACCCATGTTATAATCCCTGCTCAACCATGGAAGCCCACTGGGTGACCTTGTGTAAGTCACACATTCTCAGCTTCAGAGGAAGCAAAGGCAAAACTCCTCTGAAAAATCTTGCAAAACAGACAAACATGATAGTGTCATCTTAGGGTCACTATTTGGAAATGAGCTGAAGGAACACAGCAACAATAAATAGCATAAAAAAATTACTAAAGAGCCTGCTCATTCTCTCATATAAATATCCTGCAATTTCAAGACTTACAAAAGCTTAAGAGGAATGTTGATGTTACCACTGCTTGTCTGGTTTTCACCAGCATCACAAGTTGGATGCCTAGGTGGTCAAAAGGTAATGATGGGATCCAAAATACAGAATCTAAGTTAGCTGACAAAAGACAAGGACCTTCAATTGCTCAGTATAAAGAGATAGGATAGAGAACCATACCTTTCCATTCCTCTGGATCTTGCCAAGAAAACCCTATGATAGGGTTGCCATAAGTCAGAGTCCAATTGAAAGCATATAATAATAATAACAATTGCTATTTGAACAACTCCTAAATTCTTCCTGTAATTCAAAGCTACCATAAAGACATACAAGAACACCGTTGCATTTCATGATTCACTTTGTGCTCACCACACAAAGAATACAATACAAAGTTAATTTGTAGAGTTACTTGGCTTTTTAAAAAACCGTATCCCACTTTTAAAAATAATCCTGTTCCTCTGGAACCTAAGTGTAAACTGCAGAGTCTGATCTAAGCTTCAGACCACCATGGGGATACCAATGTGATATTAAAGATGTGAAGTATACATTTAAGAAACAAACAAATAAATATACTAACTTGCCACACTCTTAAATTTTAAGGAATTATGGAGGATAGAAGGGGGGAAGCAGACGGGCGGCACGGGGCCGCCCCAGGAAGCTGCGGATCGGGGCCAAGGCATCCCCATTCCTTGGCCCTGCGGCGCAGCTTTGCTGCCCCTGGAAAGAACGCTAAAATAGTGCTCCTTCCACAAATTGCCGAAGGTGCACCGCAAAAGGCTGCCGGCACACCTTCGGCAGCTTTTTCACTGCAGCGTGTGCGAACGCTGCAACAGAAAGGCATCCTCAGAGTGCCGGCCGTGCAGAGGGCCAGCTGCTCCGAGGACGTTTTGGGGAAGGGGTTGGGGCACCCAGCATGTGGCTGCCCCTCCCCTTCCTTGCTCTGAAGACGGAGCTTTGCGCCATCTGCTTAGCCCCAGAAAAGTCTGGATTTGCTTTTGGTTTATAGCCTCCTCTCAAAATGCAGGACAGACCAGCTATAGGATTCATAAGACCAAGACACATAAGTGGAAACCATTTCTGATCATCCACCTTCTGACTATATGCTAGCAAAGATGGAGGTGAGGGATGGGTGGAAGACAAGATAAATCCCATTAAGTCTTTCTTAATGAAACGGATGTAGATTAAAGGGGAATTTCATGCTCCTTGAACAAGAAATGAGTGGTAATCTGAACCTTTTATCAGTTCATTGTGGATAAAAATATATAGCCAAACTGCAAATTTCTTCATATTCCAGATGATATGTACTTGAGATCTTTTTCAAACAAAAATCTTTCAAATGTGGGAGGAACCAAAACTGACAAAATTGCCCATCTAGATCTGGAGACTTGGTGCTTAATGCTTAAAAAGTCTAGGTTTGAGTTCCTATACGTTGATGCAGAAGTATGGTTGCCACCTTCAATTTTCTCCCCTAGAGAGGTTCCTCATCCTTTAAACCTATGTGGAAGTAATGACAGCATCCATAGTTTTTGTGGGTTTTTTCCAGCTGTGTGACCATGTTCTAGAAGAGTTTCTTTCTAATGCTTCACCAGCATCTGTGGCTGGCATCTTCAGAGAAAACTGGAATGGAAG
>CM034708.1:144158031-144169678 GCA_020142125.1 Phrynosoma platyrhinos | reverse complement strand
CACAATAAATTACAGTTCCCATGATTCCCTAGCACTGAGCCAGTTTAAGTATCATCAGTGGTCTCTTTTTCATTTTGTCTGTTGGAGCTTTCTTTTTGGTATATATAAATAGGGATGTACATCTTTCCTTATTTTTTATCAAAAGCATGAATAAACAATTCAGAAGTTTTCTCTTTGCTGGACAAAATTATAAGAGTTTTGTTTATTTCTCTGTATAGGCGTCCTACGTATTATGCAAGGGATCTGTTCCAGTACCATTTGCACAATATGTATTCATGCAAAATCTGACACCCTATTTCCCTGAACTGAAATGTGAGAACAAAGAGGCATTGTCTCTCTCTAGGCATTGTCTAGGTCAGGGGTAGGCAACCTTTCCCCTTTAAGGGCCGAGGGACTTCAGCTCCCAGAAGCCTCAGCCATGTTGGCCAATAGCCCCATGTTGGCCAATAGCTCCTGGGATTTTGGGAGCTGAAGTCCCTCAGCCCTTAAAGGGGAAAGGTTGCCTACCCCTGGTCTAGGTCCTCCAGAATGATATGCTTCTGCCAGACATTGACTGTAAAGTTGCAGAGAAAGACCTACATATGCTTAGAGAAGTGTTCTCTCAAGGGCAGGGCTAGGCAACCTTTTTGAGCCAGGGGCCGGGTTGCTGTCCCTCAGACAATTGGGGGGCCGAAGCACCCAAAATAAATAAATAAATAAATAATATAATCATAATAATAATAATAATAAAATAAAAATTAAAAAATATGCATGCACACTCTCTCAGCCCCAGAAAAGCCATGGCAAAACCCCTGTGGAGGATTTTGTCAAGAAAACCCCAAGAACAAGTAATAACAACAATAATCAATATCATCATGGTGGGCGGCAGGGGGTGGCGGCGGCGGCGGCAGGACCAGTCTGGGGCCGGTCCAAAGGCCTTGGGGGGCCGCATCCGGCCCCCAGGCCTTAGGTTGCCCACCCCTGCTTTAGGGTTCTCTAGGTCCTCCAGTGCAACTCTATGGTCAACGTATGGTATAAACACACCATAGAATCATCTTGGAGGACCTAGAAAATTCCTAGAGAGAACATATTTTTTCCATTATGTGAAAGTGAACCTGTGTTGTGCAAACATGCATAATATATGAGCTGCCTGTATTTTCTTTTTAGGATTCCAGGACATTTTTGTGAAAAGAAATTTGTACAATAGTCCCAATATGTGGAAGTGCAAGTGATCAGTAGAATTCTGCATGATCATTACATACTATGTAGCAATATAACTATGGAGCTACGTAGTGAATTTCAACCAGACTACTCCAAGCCCTACTCACCAGTGACTGGAATCAATGGGGATCTGTTCCCTATCAGTTGCCTGATGCTCCCATCTCCTCCCATGAGCAATCTCTGTGCACCAGCCCCCACCCCAAAAAAGACACCTGTTGCAATTTTCTGTCATGCTTGAGATTGTTCACATAAGAGGGGGTTGAAAATCCAGGCAGCTGTTTCTTGATTATTAAGAGAAGAGAGCCCTATTGATTCTAGTGGCTGCTTACTGGTAAGTGGGGTTTGGGGAACATTCATGACCCTAAGTAGGAACTGTGAATACATAGCAGTTATGAAGACATAACTGTAGGTTATTTATTCATAACTGCCCAATAGGATTCCAGCCAATTTTTTAAAATGTAAAGTCCACAAATGGGGGGGGGGGGACTTGTTCTCACTGAGCTTTTTTTTTATATATATTAGTTGTCTCAGTGTGTGAAGACACCATATCTCAATATGGTTGGGAAAACAACTAGTATACAGACCTGTTTTATGAATAGGTATGCCATGTGGTGTAGTGTTTTGAGCATTAGACTAGGACTCAGGAGACCAGGGTTCAAATTCCTACTTGGCCACAAAAACCCATCAGTGACCTTGGACAATTCACACTCTCTCAGCCTTAGAGGATGGCAATGTCAAAATCCCTTCTGAAGAAACATGCCAAGAAAACCCTGTGATGTCTTTGAGTTACCATAAGTCAGAATGTGAAGAATACTTATGTGTTTTCAGCCTCAGTGAGAAATGTTCACGCATAAAATTGAGAAGTGTGTGTGTGTGTACGTGTGCATGCACGTGTGTGTGTCTGCATGCATATACTTCCTTTCAAGTCAAGGAATATTCAAAGGTGGTTTGGCATAGCCTAAAGAACCTTGCATTCTTTGATAGTCCAAGTACCACCCAGGCCTGATCCTGCTTATCTGCTGAAACAGACAGGATCTGATGCCTTCAGAGTATTTAGGCTAAGCATAGAGGAGACAGATTATTTTTTTATGAGGATAAAATGGGGATGTCAAAATCATTAAGGCCTCACTGAAGAGTAGGATGGCAGAAAACAAGAACAATAACAGTTTTTTTTTTCATAATTACCAACTATAAAACAGTATAATGAATAGAGTATAACTCTCAGGTCACAATTTATTTATTTTTAAATAGTTTTGGTCATAATTAATTTAAAAACAATCTTGGTCTATTCATCAAGCAAACAAACCAAAATATAGCCCACAATGAAGAGAACCCTCAAGTTAATGCTGGCTGTTGGGTGAAGTATTTGTTTTAATAATTGCCACCTGCTTCACTGTTTATGCAGAAAGAAGTGTGCTTGACTACTTAACTTCAGAGAGCAAAACCTGGTTGCTGTCAGTATAATCAAATAATAGTTTTGCTAAAAGTAAATATTACAATCTCCAGAGATGGGAACTGAAGTGACTATATCATTTGCAGGAGTAAGGCTTTTAGATCCCAAACTTCTCTCTCTCTCTCTCTCTCTCTCTCTCTCTCTTTTTCTCTGGTTTGGTGAGATATATGGTCATCTGGAAAGCAGATCTCAGGGCCTCTGCAGACCAGCCCAAAGGAAGGCAGAGTTGGGGGCAGGGCAGCTGCACACCGGCTGCCCCAACCTCATGCTGACACCGTCCTGACACTGCATACCATTGAGTATGGCACATGGCATCAGGAGGCCCTTCTGGTGCAGAGTTCAAACACCCTGCACTGAAAAGGGTGCTGAAGAGCCACGCACAGGCTCTTAGGGTGGCCTTTTGCTGCCCCTAAAAGGAGTGGCATTTTGCTGCTTTTTTCAGGGCAGCAAAAGGGAGGATTGGGGTCATGGCATGGGGTTGCCACGGCCCCAATCTGCCACTTCCTGGGGTGGCCCAGAGCCACCTGTCTGCAGTCTCCCTGAGTAACCCTGTTTTGGAGAGAATATGAGGACTTCTGTTTGTAGAAAGCAATCACTATGTTTCATTTCAGTGAACATGTAGGCATTTGCTCTAAAAAGGGTACTCACATAATACTTACTATTACATCTGCAAGACTTCATCGTATGAGTATAGGGGTCTTACTATAGTGTTCATGGGGACATAAGACTTATGAAACTCAATGGCATGGGTGGTGTCAGTGGAAACTTGTGGTAAAATTCTACAGGGAAATATTTCATGCAATATCTCATGACTGGGCAAGCAATTGAACCTGATCCAGTATAATAATAATAATAATAATAATAATAATAATAATAATAATAACCTATGGATCAAGGTGGGATTATATCAATAAAATATGATACAAATACAAAAATACAATCAATAAAATATTAACATTATTAATAATTCAATAAAATAGCCAGTCATCATCAAAACACCCAAAAAACCATACAATCAATCAGAAATGGTTCATTTTAACTTAAAGTCTACTATAGGAGATCAGGTGGATAGGCCCACCAGAAGAGATCCATCTTAAGTGCCTTCTTAAAGGTATCTAAGGTAGTGATAAGATAGCTCTCTTCCAATAGGCTGTTCCACAACTTGGGGGCTGTGGCTGCGAACGATCTGTAGGAAATTGTGCTTAGCTTGGTCTTATGATATTCAAGTAGGTTCGTCCCAGATGTTCTGAGAGTGCAGGGAAGATTGTGTGGGGAGAGGCATTCCTTCAAGTAACTCAGGCCCAAGCCATGTAGGGCTTTAAAGGTAATAACCAACACTTTGTACTGTGCCCAAAAGCTAATCAGCAGCCAATGAAGAGATTTTAATACAGGTGTTATATGGTCTGACCTAGATGTTCTGGTCACCAATCTGGCTGTCATGTTTTGAACCAATTGAAGCTCCTGAACTTGGTACAGAGGTAGCCCCATGTAGAGCATATTGCAGAAATCTAAATGAGAGATTACCAGTGCAAGTACTACTGCTTCAAGGTCCTTTCGGTCCAGGTAGGGACACAGTTGGCGTATCAACTGAACTTGGTACCAAGCACTCCTGGCCATTGCATCTGCTTGAGATGACAACTGTAGAGGTGAGTCCAGGAGTACTTTCAAACTGTGAACTTTGTCCTTTAGGAGAATATGACCCCGTCCAGGACTAGTTGACAAAACTTCATCCTCAGACTTGGGATACCTGTCGCAAGTACCTCCGTTTTCTCTGGATTCAGTTTGAGTTTGTTTTTGCTCATCCAGCCCATTACCGACCCAAGGCAGGCATCCAGAGGAGAGATGCCATCCTTAGTCATTGCAACACTTGAAGGCATAGAGAAAGAGATTTGGGTGTCATCAGCATACTGATAATACCGCACCCCATGTCTCTGGATGATTTCCCCCAGCGGCTTCATGTAAATGTTAAACAGCATGGTGGATAGAATGGCACCCTGTGGGATGCCAGATGTCAGCTCTCTTTTAGAAAAGCAACTATCCTCCAGCATCGCCATCTGGAATCTGCCTGAGAGGTAGAACCAGAGCCACTGAAGCACAGTGCCCCTAATGCCTAACTCCCTCAGGCATTCCAGAAGGATACTATGGTCAATGGTATCAAATGCCACTGAGATGTCCAAGAGCAACAACAGGGTCACATTTCCCCTGTTGATGCCCAGATGGAGATCATTGACTAAGGTGACCATAGCAGCCTCAACTCCGCATCCCACCCTGAACCTGTTTGAAATGGGTCCAGATAATCGGCTTCTTCCAAGACAGCCTGGAACTGGAAGGCAACTATGCCCAGAAAGGGTAGGGAGACTGGCCTGTAGTTATTTTTCACCAGGGGGTCAAGGGAGGGTTTTTTCAGAAGTGGTTTAACCACCACTTGTTTTAAGTTGGATGGAAATTTTCCCTCCCTAAAGGATGAATTTTTTTTATTTGAATCAGGTTGGAAAGGATGCTCAGGATTCCAGGTATCAACCAAGCCTTCAACAGAATCGCTGTGATTCCCAACCATACAACCCTCTAAGGCTTCCTGGAGCCTTGTGGGTTCTATCAGCCTTTGAGGGTGGACCTTTTTAATAGGTCCTCCACTCCTGAGAGGGATATGGGTAGTAGCCTTCATTCCCACTTTGACCAGAAAATGATCCGTCCATGACAGAGCAGAGGTCTGAATTACTTCTGCCCATGGATGTTCCTGATCTGTACTAAAGACCACATCAAGTGTATTACCAGCACAATGTGTTGGGCCTGACACTAATTGGGACAGGCCCATGGCTGTCATGGAAATCATGAACTCCCGAGCTGCACCTGTCAGATCTAATGAGCCAGACTTGAAGGGGATGTTGAGGTCTCCCAGGAGAAGAAGCCTGGGAGACTCCAATACCATCTCCAAGACCAGCTGTGTCAGCTCGGCCAGGGAGTCTGTTAAGCAATGGGTTAGACACTAAACTAACAAGATCCCCAAACTGTCCCTAGCCTTCAGGGTCAGGTAAATACACTCAATGTTATTTGTTTTCTGGATAGGTCTATTGGTCAAAGTGATAGTACATTTATGGATCAAGGCAACTCCCCCCCCCCTTGCCCACTTTCCCTAACTTGCTCCTTAATAGTATACCCAGCTGGGAGAGTCTTAACCCAGATCACACTACTATCCTCCCCCAGCCAGGTTTCCATAAAGCAAGCCAGGTCTACATTCTCTTCTTCTAAGAAATTGTAAATTATACGGGATTTGTTCCTCACCAACCTGGCATTACAAAGGAGCAAGGTGAGGGTCTGTGGTGTAGTTGGGATGACCCTTGGTTCTTTTGGGCTAACAGGGTGGGTGGAAGACAGGATAGATTTCAAGTATTGATCTCATCTTCCCTTATGTTTCATCCCCACCCTGTTAACGCTATATCTCCCCTTGCCCCAATCTACTCCAATTGGCTCGCCACGGCTGGTATCCAGAGTCTGGTGATTTTCCCCATTCACATCATTAATTTCCTTCACATTCCCATTCTCATCATTTTCCATTGGACCTATTAATAATTCCAATTTGGCCTCAAGTTCCCAATCCATATTTTTCCAATTTGGCTTCAGGTTCCCAATCCAATTATTCCAAGGGCAGATAGAGGCCTGATAGCCCATCCAATAGTCACTACCCTCGTATAATTCGAGCTGACAATGTCCTTCTAATTCAATGACTGCTTGTTCCAGGTAGAACACAGGAATGGGGGATATGATGTTCAGTTCGATGTTTCCAACTCTGCTTCTCCTCCTCTGCTATAATCCCCATCTCTCTATTAAAATGGAACAAATCCAGGGTTTAGCTGATGACTGATGATTTGGCATTGGGGTTGCCAATTTCCAGGTAACCAAAGGGGGTAATTCCTTTGAGGATGATTGGTAAGGCTGACAGCACAGTTGTTCCGGTGTCTGACACTGGGCTTCTTGGGGCTTGACCGGCGGGCCGGCTTTTAGAAGGTGCCGCTCCCAATGGCACCTCCCCTTCTCCTCTCCTGGCACTGGCACACACAAGCGCAGTTCTTCCAGCATCCGACATTGGTTACTAATGTTAAAATGTCTTTTGGACTAAACAGACAGGCAAAAATAGGTGCTTTCAGGCTGACTTGAAGGCATGCCATTTTGATGACACATACCTTGAAGCTGGCAGGAAAGTGAGAGGGGAGAAATGGGGAGAAAAGGCACTCCAAAAAGAGCCAGACTTGAAGAAGCAGCTTTTTTCTGCTTCTTCCTGAAAAACACACACCTTCACATGTATGTATGAATGCAACAATGCCAATGCGTCTTTAAACCCTAAACCCTAATTGTGCATGTAAATGCCTCATCTCAGGAGTGCTCTTAGAAGGGACCGAGCTGCTTTACACAAGTTGTGGAGGTGGCAATGCCCAAAAGAAAAAACATGGAACCTCTCATGGAGATGAGTACAACATACACAAAACAGTCAAAGAGGGTGCACAGGGTGAAGAGGAGGATGAAGGGAGGCATGATTGTAGCTTGGAGGCATCTGCATGGGCACACCTCTGCTCTGATGCCCTATCCCAGTGAAATGCTGCACATGTGAATGTGTGCAGGTTCACAGGGACAGCCATGCAATGGGATGGCAGTCACCGGCAGTGCACACTGGCAGTGCAATCCTGTGAAGGTGCACAGGGATGGTAGTAGGGACAGTAAAAAAAACCAAAAAGTACCCACCGGCGTGGCTTGAAGGCGCTCTGTGTGGCCATGATATGTGTACTCCAGCCACCTTGGGAGCCAGTTGGTGGGGTTTCAATGTGGCTTCAGAAAAGTCAGCTTCAGCCACTTTTTCCTACCTGTTTGTTTTGCCTCTTTGTAAAAATTGTATAATCTTATTCTGTCTGGCTAAAAGTTGTGTGAAATTGGAAGATATCCTTTATCAGGTCTTTAAAGATGTGATATGGGATTTACATGTTCCTCCAAAAGTTGTTGAACTGTAGCATTCAGCAGATATGTAGACAACACCATAGTATTAGCAGAAAACCTCACAGACCTGGAACACCTACTAAGGAAGATCAAGGAAGAAAGTGCAAAGGCAAACTTACTGTTGAACATAAAGAAAACAAAAATAATGACCACAGAGAACCTACACAAATTTAACCTAGACAATGAGGAAATAGAAATAGTAAAAGAATTCTCATACCTTGGATCAAACATTGATCGGAACAGGGAATGCAGCCAGAAAATCAGAAGAAGATTAAGAATGGGGAGAGCAGCTATGAAAGAACTAAAAAAGATTCTAAAATCTAATGATATACAACTGAGCACAAAATTATATAAGTCATTGTATTCTCTATTACCATGTATGGATGTGAGAGCTGGATAGTTAAGAAACAAGATAGGAAGAAAAACAATGCATTTGAGTCTTGCTGGTCAATCACCGAATTAACTTTTACATACATACATGCATTTGAGATGTGGTGCTGGAGAAGAGTGTTGAGGATCCCATGGACAGCAAAAAGGACAAACAAATGGGTCCTAAAGCAGATCAAGCCAGAAATCTCCCTGAAAGCCAAGATGACAAAATTGAGGCTGTCATACTTCGGACACAGTATGAGAAAGGAGGACTATTGGAAAAAGCAATAATGCTAGGAAAGGTGGATAGAAGTAGAAAGAGGGGAAAGCCACATGTTAAATGGATGGACTCTATTAAAAAGGATATGGGTATGGGCTTGCAGGAATTAAGCAGAGCAGTAGAAGATAGGGGGTCTTGGAGATGTCTCATTGATAGGGTCACTGTGGGTCGAGAATGACTCGAGGGCAGTTAACAACAATAAAAGCATTCAGCAGAACCTGCAGAGCCAGTGTAGGCAATGATGAAGAATGTTGGAAGTTGCTGTTCAACAAGACCTGGACAGCCACACAATTCCACCTTTTGATAAGGCACATCTAGCCATGTGAAAACTCTCCATTATGTTTACATTCTATTCAAAGACATTGCTGTGTTAGGCTGTATCAACACACAAAGGAATCTTGTAACACTTTTCAGAATAACTGGGAATAAGAGGTTTGTCACATAAGCTTTCATATGAAAACTTGTGCTATAAACTTCTTCCTCTCATTAGTTTCAAAGTTACTATGAACATCATTTGTATGTTAATCATATTATGTTTCTTGAAATCCCACCTGTTTTTCTTTCCCATCATTTTATCATATCAGGTTGCAAAAAAGTGTGCCTTATTCTCCCTACCTGGCAATTTGGGTGCATTTTCCACACACCTTCTTCAAAATGTACACACATATTTCTTCACATTTCCCAATGTACATTAAAAAGGTCCTAAAGTCTGCCATTAAAAAGTACATGAATAGTGTGGCTGCAATCCGGCATCACCTTGACATGATATTAATAACCATACATGGAGATTCACTATGTGAGCACTACATAACCCCCATGCAGAATAGCAACATTGTGCAATCCTTGTGAGTGACTAGGTCCCTTTACACAATGCACAGTATAAAATATATGATGCACAACTGCAATGCATAATGTACAGCATGCAACCATAACACACAGTGCAAAATGCACAACTGCAACATGCAATACACAATTACAAAATGTAGAGATAAGGCACATATGGGCATACTGTCTGAGCAACTCTTCTTCTGCCACTATCAGCAGAATAGGGGTATCTACAATAGAAACCATGCAGTTTGGCCCTACTTTAACTGTCATGGATCATGACAATTTAACTGTCATCCTACAGAATCCTGCGATTTGTAGTTTTGTGAGGCACCAGCACTCTTTGGCAGAGAAGGCTAAAGATCTTGCAAAATTACAAATCTTGAGATTGCATAAGATGGAGCTACAGCTTTAAAGTGGTCTCAAACTGCATTATTTCTACAGTGTAGATCTACCATAGATCTGCTGTGCAATAGTGACTTTTTATGGATGTGTATGTCCCTAACTGGATGCCAGGCTGTGATTGTGATCATGCTACATTGGATTTCTCTGAAGGAAGGTGACCTCATGCAAACTTACCCGCAGATTGTCTCTAAATGATAGCGAGTGTTCAAGAAAAGAAAAGAAGCATGTGTGGTTTGTGTTGCATCTTTTTTTCCATACCTCTGACTTTTCTCTACAGTATCAGAGATGCACACTGAGGACCTGCACATCATATTGTGTAAACAATGAATCCTCCCTCCCACCTTTTGTATGAGATCTAGGAGCACAGAGAGCAGAAGTGCAAAGATCTCATACATCATTACTTATTTTCCCATTCAAAGTTGCTCTTAACGAGTCCATTTTTTTATTTGTGTGAATTAGGTTGACACTATGTTACCTCTAAAATGTTTACAAAATATTTGCTCAATGTTACTTTGAATGATGGCTGCTACTTGACAGATACCAAGCATGAAGCTGGATGAAGCAATGAGATGTACTGATTCTGTGTGGCGGTTAATACAGTTATAGACTACAAAGAAGATCTAGTGTTATCTTGTGCACTCTCCTTTGAGAATTTTGTATCATTAGTAAAAAGAATAAATATATTCACTAATTCATGAGGTTTACAGCTAGCAGGCATACACAAGGTTGTCTTTAGTTTAGCTGCTTGATTAAAGATTGACTTTAAAAAGAAATCCACCCCAAAACATACTGGAGGATTCTTACCACAGTGTACATTTTAGTCAAAAATGGAAATGGGAAAAAAGTCTCAGCTTATTAAAACAGTTAATGTTCTTCTGGATCTTATTTTATGCCCTCATATTACTTCAGGCAGTTGTATTTATCTTGTGCCTGGGTATAATCCTTTTGTCGATTATTGTGGAGCTGTAAGCACGTCTCTACATTCACAGGTTCATAAATATGTTCAAATACCAAAGGTGCTTTTCATTTTAAGTGGAATGAATACTGTATCCCACTGGCCATTAGATATTCTCTATGGTGCACAAAAGTGAAAGACTGTAGCATCTTTGAAATGTAAAGCACCTTTCTCAATAGATGTATTCCTCTTATGGGGCATTCTTTTTAAAAATCTGGCTTTTGAAAGTTTTTGAGAAAATGTATCTTCTTCCTCTTTCCTAGTACTAAAGAACAGAGAGGGAGATCAGAGTCATAGATGGCTATGTTAAGTGCTGAGACAAAATATTTAGGTAAGATGTGCTCCTTTAATAAATCAGTTAACAGTTCATTATGTTGTCTTGGGCTTGGGTCTTGGGTTTTGCTTTCATACCAGCATGATCTATCTATCTATCTATCTATCTATCTATCTATCTATCTATCTATCTATCTATCTATCTATCTATCATTTTCCCGAATGCATCATGCTGTCATGAAAGCAAAACCAAAGACAATATAATGCACTCTTAATGAATGTATTGAAATCCCAGGCAGCCTAAATACCCAAAAGGCACAGATCCCATCTGATCTTGGAAGCAACGCAGGGTCACTTCTGGATAATACTTGGGAGACCACCAGTGAATACAAGGTGCTGTAGGTTATATTTCATAGGAAGGAACTGGCAAAACCATCTCTGAGTATTCTTTGTCTAAGAAAGTGACTTGAAGGTACATACTGTGACACGCATGTTTCCTTTTCTTTCATTTGTGGTCACACCATGGATCCTTTTCATCCCACAGCTACCACCACTCTATGCAAAGAGCCACTCCTTCACCAACCTTCTCTTTTAAAACTCTTTGGTATAACCTATCTTGTATAACATTTAGTAACATGGATATTCATTCACACTGTAGACAAATGTTTTATAAAGTAACAACAAAACTATTTACAATACAAGTAACAATGTTTCACTTGTTCTTGCTGCACTTGTTATAACTGGTCCGTTATAAATAATAATACTCGAAAACACTCCTTTCCTTGGAACACTTTAAATTACCCCCACAGTACACTCTTAGCTCTTCTTTGGGTACCTTTGCCACTATTTCTTAACTATCAATACCCCTCAGGATATTCTCTTTATTAACTCCCTCACTTGG
>CM034708.1:144142643-144157931 GCA_020142125.1 Phrynosoma platyrhinos | reverse complement strand
CTCATTGTCTGGAATCCAAACCCTATCTGACTTCCAACTGTTCCTAATGGAAATTCCCCCCTTACAGCCTAACATTCGGTTGGCTGTCACCAGGGCTGGCTCTAACCTGCCTTCTCTCCACACACACATCCACATAGGGAAATCCTAAGTATTCCTGCTAACCTATAATTTCATTTTTAACTTAAGGTAAAGCATAAAACTAATTGCCAAAATAAACAAGAACCATTTGAGTCTATCTACCTTGGGCCAACAAAAGAAGTGCTAAATAGAAATCTTTCCCTGCCTACATCTATTGGAATGAGATAGGGCTACTTTAGCACTAGACTTAGGGTGGTGTAGTAGTTTGAGCACTGGACTACTATGACTGTAGATAGCAGAGTTTAAATCCCTACTTGGCATGGAAACCCATGTGATAACCTTTGGCAAATCACACTCTCTCAGCCCCAGAGGAAGGCACTGCAAAAAATCCCTCTGGACAAATCTTGCCAAGAAAACCCAGTGATAGGTTCCCCTTAGAGTTGCCATATATCAGAAATGATGTGAAGGCACAGACAAGTCTACTCCTGGCATAACTTTGTACAGGCATCATGGCTATGTATCTGGGTGAGGAGAAGTTTGGATCTGAAGTAATCTGGTGTCTCCCTTATTCCAGACAGCCAGCATAGCAGTTCTGGTAGATTACTTTGTTGGGAAAAAAAAATTAGGTCAGGCAAGCAGAAGTGGGTTCTATTGGCAGAAGCTTCTGTAATCTATTGGCTTGGTTGGCTTCCAACATTTTCATTGATATCAAGAAGAATTACCCTCAGATAATGGACTTAAAGTGGGCAAGGGCTATGGGTGTCATGCATTTTAATGAAAAAATTGTTCCATAGCTTGGAGTCTAAAAACAGTGGCACCAACACAGAAAGATGAGAGGAGCAATTTCTGCTTCTGTAACAGACCACACATTCCTATTTCTCATAAGAATCATTTACATTTCAAGCTAGTTTGCTGTTAGATTGATCAAGAGCCTGTGGTTACTTCAATGGCTCAGAGAACTAGACATTTTGCACACTCTGTGTGTGCATGTGTGAGAGAGAGCTCTCTTGATAACTTCCAGTGCTGACATTATTGCGAGATAATAGGGGCATTGCTGACCAGCCTAAAGGGCTGGCCTGGGGGTGGAGTTGGGGCAGGGTAGCAGCATGCTGGCCACCCCAATCCCAGCCCGATGCCATCCTGACACAGTGTGGCCATATGCATGGTGCACAGTGTCAGGACACCCTCCCGGTACAGAGTGTAGACACGTAGTGCCAAAAGGGTGCAGAAGAGCTGCAGCGCCAGCTCTTAGGGTGGCCTTTTGCCGCCCCTAAAAGGAGTAGCATTTTGCCACTCTTTTAGGGGTGGCAAAAGGGAGGATTGGGACCACAGTGTGTGGTTGCTGCAGCCCAATCCGCCGCTAGCAGGAGCAGCCCAGAGCTGCCCATCTGTATAGCCTGATAATTACTATAAATGATCTTTCAATATTCTGTTGCAACCTCATGGTCAATATATCTAAGAAGAGGCCAAAAGAATTAGATAAAATCCAATTGGATAAAATCCTAGAGCAAGGAGAAAAACATATGATAACAAAAATTTATAAAATACTACAAGATATAGAATTGAAGGAAGAAACAATTTTTTAAAAAAAGATAAAAAGGATGCAAAATATAGGAAAGCAAATACCCATAACACGTTGGGAAAAAACATGGAAACACAATATAAAATTTACCAAATGCAATAGCCTTAAAGAAAACTTTTACAAACTATTCTATAGATGGTATCTATCCCCTTTGAAACTTGCAAAAAATATAATAAAAATAGATATAATTGCTAGAAATGTGGAAAACCTAATGGTATGTTCTACCACATGTGGTGGTTATGCCAAAGAGCTAAGAAATTTTGGGGAAAAAATCAACAAAAATATAATTGTTGCAATATTACAAAAATATCTTAGGATGAGCCTGGAGCTGTTCTTACTTAATATAACAGATCATGTGGAAGATCACCTCAACCAAGAAAAAATAAATAGTGTTACATTTGATCACTGTAGCATGCATAACCTATGCCAAGTATTGGGAGGAGGGAAGGAAACCCCTTCAATGAAAGATTGGAAAATAAGATTGAGGGAGGTAGCCCAAATGAACAAACTAACAATGTTTATCTATGGTCAGACAACCCAGCAACATAAAAAGAAATGGGAGAAATTGGACTCATTTGGAATTGCAGTAGATAATTGCCTAGATATTTTTGGAAGCATATTGAAAGTGAGACAATATATACTGAAGAGACTTAAGAAAAACAAATGTAAGATAATAGTTTTAATTGATAAAGGATGAATGGATTAAACTTAATTGTATATTTGTATATATTTAAAAAGCAGCAATAAAAAAAGATAAAGAAAAGAGAATAAGGAAAGATGAGAGGTTATATAAGGTTATATAGTAATGGGACTACAGAAGAAAATAGATGAGGAGAAAAAAATTAATTCAGTTAAATGAAAAAGGAATTTGCTGTACAATAAAATGTTATAATGACATGATGATCTAGTGGAATAAGGGATTATGATTGTGGAAACTTGTTACTTTATATGATTATAGAAAGTTGAAAGTGATCAGTGCAAGAAGTATTTTTAATAATTTGTTGAATGTGGGGCTTGTTTTTGTATGTGTTTTTTGTTCTTGCTTTTTTAAATAAAGCTATAAATTATATATCTAAGAAGAGGCCTTTAGATCTTGCTGAGGAGCAACAGCTGAGAAAGCTAAATTTGTAGACCACAGTTCCAGAAATCTCCCAGCTAGAATAGCTATATTGCTTGGGGGATTCTGTGAATTGTAATCTAACCAAGTTACTTTGCCACATTTTGCTGAATATTAATTTCCCCACAATTATACATAAAATGCAACTACCCTTATTAGCTCTAGGCATCCCAAGTCAGTTATGAGGGATACTGAGAACTGCAATTCAACATTTGGAAGGCTGTACTTTGTCCACCCCATTATCTAAAATGAACAAACTATTTACAAGTTAGATTATTTATAATTGTTGAAAAGATGGCTGTTGGCCATTGGTGGATCTCACTGCTTGGAAACCTCTCCTTAATGTTCTCCTTTCTAGTTCAGTTGTTCTGTGCCTTGAAGCCACTTTTGACTTATGGTGCACCTAATTTGAATCTATCAGAAATAGATCCAAAATGCTTATCCAAAATGCTTGGGATCAGAAGTCCCAAGATTTGTTCAGGGGGCGTCCTTTGCAGAGGCTGAGAGAATGTAACTTGGCCAAGGTTATTCAATAGGTTTCCTTGGCTGACCAGGCTGATTTGAATCCTGATATCCAGAATAATAGTCCAATGCTCAAACCACATTACACTGGCTTTAGTGTTTCACACTAAATTTGCACAGTAGGAGCTGACTTCTCCTTGTAAATATCTACACTCCAGCTAGTGTGCTCAGGCACAAATTTTGGTATCAGGGAACACTGCAAAGCTTGTTTAGACTGTGCCCATTATGCAACAAACTTCTCCTTGTATAATTCTTGAACAGGTGTTGATGCTTCTTGTTAAGAAGCAGCTATTTTGATACCAGAAGCTCAAAACAGGTGCCCCACAATGTGATTGTTAAGGGCATCATTTATGACTCAGTTCACCACAGGAAGCAACAAATGAAAGGAATTTTGTCAATTAGGAGAGCAAGGGAATTAAATTCTCTGCTGTGACTTACACAAAAGGAGCCCATTTAGCATTGAAAAGGTCAAGGAAGTGATCAAGGTATGAAGTAAATACTAGAAACATACGTCACATCTGATGTAAATGTCACAAGCAGGTAGTGCCCAGAGACACACATGTCCAATTAGCTTTTGGCAACATTTCTTGTCTCATTTTAACAGCCCATCAGATGCACAATCAAGAAATGGCTCTTTGTACAACACAGCATCCCAGTATGCCTCTGAAAGGCAGCATCTCTTTGTTCTTCTAGAATACATTCATTCCATCTATTCAGCATTGCTCTGGTTTAAATATAGGGGGAGAGGACATAAACTCTGGTGAAGCTTAAATTATTTCTGGGGAATACATGAAAATTCTATATGCCAAAAGCATGCTAATAAATCATAAGGATGGAAGGATAGGCCAGCCAAGAGAGAAATACAGGTTGAGTCTCACTTATCCAAAATGCTTGGGACCAGAAGTGTTTGGGTTTTTGGATTTTGGAATATTTGCATATATATATATATATACAATGAGATATCTTGGAGATGGGACCAGTCACATCACTAGGGTTGTCACATGGTGTGGGAACTTATAGTGTCACCCCCCCCCCCCGCTATTAATTTTCTCTCATGCCACACCATACAGGATCCTTAGCAATGGGTTTTTGTACTAATGTTACTCATGAATCTTAACTTCTGTATATCACTGAGTGTAATGGCAATAGTTGTGGCATAAACAACTAGCAAAATTAAAACTACACATTTAAATTACAATATCATATGCACAGCCTAAATGTAGGGCCAATGAAGACCGGCACAAAGGGTCAGCCTGGGTGTGGAGTTGGGGTAGGGCAGCAGCATGCTGGCCACCCGACTCCACCCCAATGCTGTCCTGATGCCGCGTTCCCATCCGCACGGTGTGTGGCATCAGGATGCCCTTTTGGTGTAGTGTGCACACACGCTGCACCAAAAGGACACAAAAAAGTTGCCACCATGGCTGAAAAGACGGCCTTTTGCCACCCCCAAAAGGATTGGCAAAAAGGAGGATTGGGGCCATGGCATGTGGTTGCTGCAGCGCCGATCTGCTGCTCCCAGGTGCGATCATGAGCTGCCCCAAACGGGCCATCTGTATCAGCCCGTAGTTGCATATGCATAGTTTCATGTGGTTGAAGCAAAACTTTGGTAAGATGTGACTTTTAAAAAAAAAAATAAAAGAATAATTTTAAAAAATATATATTTTCAAAATATTAAAAAGTAAAATTTATTTAAAAACAAAAACAAAACACTAGCCTCTCCTCTCTCCTCCCATTGAGTCTTGCCCCACTCAAACCAACTCTTCAGCATTTTAAAGGAACACAGGTGAATATCATAACCTGTTTCTGTCAAAATGCAGTTTGGGGAGCAGCAGTATCACCCCCTCCCGCACATGCCCCTAGTGACATCCCTGATGGGACCAAAGTCTAAACCTGAAATTCATTTATATTTTGTATAAACCTTGTAAACATAGCCTGAAAGTAATTTTGTGTACACTGAATCACAAGAAAGAAAAAGTGTCACTATGGGCCTTTGCAGACCGCCAGAAACAGTGCACATTAAATTGAGGCACTGCCCTGGCTCAGTGCTAGGGAATCATGGGAACTGTAATTTATTGTGGCATCAGAGCTCTCTGACAGAGAAGGCTCAATGTCTCAGAAAAAAATACAATTCCCATGACTCCCTAGCACTGAGCCAGGGCAGTGCCTCAATTTAATGTGCACTATTTCTGGCAGTCTGCAAAGGCCCTATGTCAGCCACCTACATAGACATCTTTGGATTTTGGAATCTGAATAAGGGACACTCAATCTGTAGTTCCAAGGTATTTTTTAGAATAGATGCTATATGAAAACAAAGGTTGGCATTATTAATAGAAAAATTAACAGAGACAATACTGCACTATATAAAGTGTGGGTGAGTGCATAAGTGACTGTATCCACACTGCAGAAATAATGCAGTTTGATACCACTTTAACTGCTATGACTCAATACTACAGAATTCTAGGGAAAGTAGCTTGTTGGGACACCAGAGCTCCCTGACAGAGAAGGCTAAATGTCTCATAAACTACAATTCCCAGAATTCCATAAAGTGATGTCAAACTACATTATTTCTGCAGTGTGGATGCAGCCTGTGATAGCTCCAAGATAATAAGCAAACTTGACATGGAGAGAGCATGGAGTGTTACTTGTGAGAAGGAAATAGTAATGGCCCTTATAGATTCATTAGTATAGAGATTCATTACTGCCAGCGTCAGTCCTGGTTAAAAAAGAAAAAGGAACTCACTGTGTTGGACATTAATAAAATTATCTCAATCATAACCTTTGGATTTTTTAAAAATGTTAGCCTGTTCCTGATGTCCCCCTCAACCAGGTCTGGAGGGCGCTTCAGCTGCACCTCAAAGTCTTGACCTCCTTTCTTCCATTTTTCTTACATCTGTTCTTTCTTAAACTTCTTTTAAAAAATTGAACTTTTTTTTAAAAAAAACAAACCCTAAGCCAGACCAGATGTACAGACATTTCCCAAAGGTCCACAAGCACTCTGGGAAGCCTCCTGGGATCACAAATGAGGCAGTTTCCATTTCAGCATTCTGTAGAACTATAGTACTAGAATATTTCAATACTATAACGGTTATAGTATAACATTAGAGTTCTGCAGCATGCTATCATTAGGGCATTAAGGAGACCTTCCAGAGTGCTTGCATCCTCTTGAAGAAGCCATACATGACCATCACAGTTTGGATTGTATCTAGCTTAAAAGAGGTTTAAGAATAATAAGGAAGGGAAGGTCATTTTGGTCATGGGGGAACCCCACAGCATATACAAAAGTCTCATCCTCACTGTATAGTAAAGGAAAATTTTTCCACGCCTCATTACTCTTCTCACAACAGGAAAGATGCTTCCTGGTTAGTTGCCACCAAAAGGAACTGATTCCAGGTAACATATTAGTTTTAAGCCCTAGACTTGGGCTGTGGCCACACTGCAGAACTAATAGACACCACTTTAACTTTCATGGCTCCATCCTATGGAATCCTGGGATTTGTCATTTGTTATGGTACCAGAGCTCTCTGAGAGAGAAGGCTGAATATCTTGCAAAACTAAAAATCCCAGAATTCCATTGAGCCATAGCAGTTAAAGCAGTGTCAAACTGTGTTAATTCTGCACTGTAGATTAGCTATGGATACTGAAGCGAACCTAGACTATTTTCTTTTTTTTAAAGGCTTCTCCCCCATTTATTTAACAGGATGTCAGGGAACATCTCTTTTTAGGATGAGACTGCACAAAACTGAGTTGTGAAATTCTCCAGTACTTGGGTGGAGGACGAGTATTCTCTGGAAATTCTTCTCTCAGAAAGTTCAGGTCAGCAATTCCATCAGAGACAAACTGGGTTACAATCTTTCCCTCCATTTCTTATCTCCTATGGAGTGTGCTCTGACTGTTTAGTGACTGTTCTTGTGTATGACAAATTCTACATGAGACAAGAGGAGTTAATTTGGAATCTGGAAATCAGGACATTGAAGCCAGGAATGTTCCATCTGAGAGAAATGGTTCCGGCTTTAATTATTTTCTACTCCTTTTCCAGTTTTATCATCCCCTGCCCCCATCTCATGATACCTTCAGCAGTACTACAGTGATGCCAGCTGGTTGTAGAGATTCCATTTATTATGACTAGATGGTGACACTTGGGTTTCACAGAGGCTAAATGAACTGAAACTGACCTGAACACTAGCACTAAGTTTCCATCTGAGCTAATGGGTTTGTTAAATGAAGTGCTGTGTTCCTCAACTTGCATGTTCATGGCACACATACAAAGGCAAAAGGGGAGTAATTTTCTTCTTTCTACATGAGTATTCTGTTCTATAGCACAACAACTAGGAAACCTATCAAATAACAGGGTAAGTAATAACCAATTAACATTCATTCTAACCGTTTTGCTAGCTCTTTAACCATTGTCCAATTCAACAAATACATTTTATTCAGTTAATGCCAGAACTGGCAACTGCATGTGACAACTTCTTGAATTTTACCTATTTCTCTTTTTTCCTTTCAGAGATAATTAAAAAGTATCTTTATTTACTTCTGAAAGGAAAAACTAGCTATTTGCAATGAAGGATAAATAGCATAGTCTCCCAAATTCTTATTAATATATTTAAAAAAATGTTCTATTTTCTTTCTGGGTTTCTTTTTTTACCTTATTGATTGATGCAGATTTTTTTTTCATACTCTCCTATAGTATTGGTCCTTCTGTTTTTTTCTCCAACATTGTAATTTTCCCTCTCTCCCTATTATAATACCACAAACATAAGCTTAGTCAAAGTCACTTATTTTTAAGGCTGCAATCCTATAGTCTTAACTAGAGAAAGCTCCAACACATGGGTATTGCTTCTGAGTAAGCATGCATAGTATTGCCCTTAAAGCCTCGTTGATTTCTGGAGGAGAGATTTCCACTGAAATAAAGGGGATTACAAAAAATAAATAAATGTTTAGCTTTGCTAGTGGCATGCTTGTTATTACCTAATCTGTTACTGAAGTGGCACTTCATAAGTTCTATGTGAGCAATAATAGAAACAAAGCACTTTCCTAGAATTCTGAACTAACTCACATTTGTTTCATGCACATTCTTACAAACATCTTGAAAAATGATTGTGCGAATGAGCAGGCAGCCTCGTCCAAGCAACCGAGTGTTTCTCATAATCTCCTGAATCTTGATGATCTGACCTCATTTAGATGCTGCATTGTGAAGAAGGAGACAGCTCTGGTGGCATACATAGCAATAGCCTCACCCATCAGCCAACACATGGCTGTTACTCCAAAGCAGGATCATGCTCCAAAGTCATGCATCCTCACTTCCAATCTTCCTTCCCATAAGAAGATGAAAACTAAAGCTCCTTAAGTGCCACTGCCCATTTCTCTCTGAGTAAATGTGTGATGGGATTTAGATAGGAAACACTACTTTCACCAGTGATAGGCATAATACCGGTAATACATCTATAAAATACAGCAATCAGGAAGGGGAGGGAGTTACTAACTGAAAAATGGGGAAAAGGCTCAAGAACCCAAATTCAGACTATTTGTCAACTGATTGGTTGCCATGTGTCTTATTATCATGGATGGTCCTTATTTGAAAGTTGGAAAGTTGGTCTCTTGTAGATGTGAGGTGTCTCTTATTATGAAGGATGTCCTCTATCTGATGGTTGGGAAAAAGTCCTTTTATATACACTGAACAAGATGCCAAAAGCTCCCATATTCTTTGGGCAGTGGGATTCATAAATACAGATATGTGTGTATCATGTAATTTATTAATGTGGACATGTTAATTCTACAGAAAAACAAATGGTTATGGGAAACCAATACTTTCATTTGGTATGTAGGTAGAACAAAACTTGTTAAGAGCTACTGCTTGGTTGTCAACTCTGTTTTGAAAACCTGACAACACTATTCAATTGTGACAAGCTGCCCTGGCCTGAGATGATGATCATAATGATGGTGGTGATGGTGGTGGCAATGAAGAAAAAGAAAAAGATAAGAGGGGGGAGGAAGAGGGGGAATTATTATTATTTAGATGCCCTTTATCTAACACACACTTAAGGTAGCATACCACTGCAAAACAAACAAGCAATAAAACAATATATAATACCTCCCTCAAGAAAACATTCTAATTATAATCACTTGATATAAGATAATTTAAAATTTGCCAGTTGTATCCCATTAAATACATCTTAAGAGAAACATCTTAAGCCTTGCCCTCAAAAGATCATAATGCTATGATCAAGCAGACCTTGCTCATAATTGCAAACTACACAGAAACAAAAATGGGGAAGCATACAAAAATACATCTTAAATACATAGGGATTTCAGAGTGAAAACTGGAGATCACACCTCTATGATTATGTAGAAGAGGGAATTTTAGCAGGTGTTGCTTGTTATCTGTGTGTCTGGCAAGCAACACTTACTGAAATTCCCTAGATACATAAAACTTGAAATGTATACTTAGGGGGACCTAGAGGTATGCATCTTGCCTTATTGGATGTAACATGCAATAATTAATTTTAACCTGGGGTAACATCATCAGGTGGAAGAATTCTCTAATTGGAACAAATTTGCAGTTGATTCACTCTGAAGCCAACAGAGATCATCAGGGAGAAAAAAAGTTATACAGTTGCCCTTTGTGAGGCAGTGTCCTCATGGGCACGGATTAATGAACCCTAGTAGGTGTAATGGTGTACCATGTTAATAGCTATGTCAACAGCTGCACAATCTAGTTTGACAGCTTCCCTGTATGATACTAGAGGAAAAACCAGGTTCATATTTAATTCACCATCTTGTGGATGGAGAACAAAAGGGTAGCAAAGCATGGTTGTTGTTGTTGAAGAAGAAGTGTAAAACAGAAGCAAAGTAGGGAGAGTCTTTATATGACCAATGACCTAGGAACTTTCCTGGATCAGATGGTCAAGCTATTTGGATACACAAAAGTATTTAAGGCCAATGCATTTCAATTGATAGGAAGAACAAAGGTGGTGGGGGAAAACATTACATGAAAGATCAGAGGGTTTTTTTGCATGCAGGAAATGCTGTCCTATCTAAACCTCAGTTGCTCTACCAGCAAGAGAGGGGTGTGACAGAATATTGGATTTATAGACTGGCAGAAATAATGCAGTTTGAGACCACTTTAACTGCCCTGGCTCAGAGCTAGGGAATCATGGGAATTATAGTTTTTTTCTGAGACATTGAGTCTTCTCTTTCAGAGAGATCTGGTGTCACAATTAACTACAGTTCCCATGATTCCCTAGCACTGATCCAGGACAGTTAAAGTGGTCTCAAGCTGCATTATTTCTGGCAGTCTGTAAAGGCCCTAAGATGTGTTATTCTCTTATAATAAGATGGAATTCATATATATGCAGAAGAGAACCACTCTATGGATGAACAGCATAGCCTAAATAGTATTGTTACGCTTGGATACAGCCATTAAATCCATGGAATATATCTACCTATTGACCACCCCCCATCAGTAAATGACCCAATGGTCTACTCTAAATAGGGCCAAACACAGGATTCCAGACAAGGAAGTAAAGTCTTGAATAAAGGTGTAAAACAGATGGTGGGTAAGGGGTTGTTTTACTATAATTTGTAGGCTTAATACCACCCCTTTAAGCACTAGATCGGGGCCATGGCAACTGCACACTGCAGCCCTGATCTGGCATTTTTCTGGCACAAAGAGAAGTGGCAAAATACCTCTCCTTTTTTGCACGGGAAAAAGGCATCCCTTTCGCTGCTACTGCAGCTCTTCTCCCCTCCCCTCCTGCAGCGTGCACCATGTAATTGCTGTGCCACAGGAGCATCCCTATGCTGTCCGCCATCTGGTCAGGTGGGCAGCATGATGGCAGCTTAAGGACAGAGTCAGGGTGGGAGTAGTCAGTTGTCATGCCCTCAAGCCGCCAGAATGCCAGGTCAAATTTCTGGTCTGCTCAGCCCCAAAGCATTTGTTTAAGCCTTTGCTTAATGTTGTCAGGCTACAGTAGATAGGTTCCCCTTTAAATCTGAGTATCTTTGAATTTGCAGTTGCAGAGTGCATGAAGCAACCTACCCATTTCCACCACCAGTCCCATTCTTACATTGAAAACAATTGTAGCTAAAGCAGGGGTCTACATCTGCTGGTAGATATCTGGATGAGAGTAGATTGGAAAAAATGTTTATTTGACCACCAAATATTTGCCATCAGCAGCAACAAAATAGTTCCTAACCTAGATTGTACTGCCAAAATAGAGAAAACTTGCATTAACCAGGAGTGTATTTTTATATTGAAGCATTTTGAAGATCCATTCAGCTATGGTACTCAAAACAAACACTTGGTCTCAAAACATCATCATTCTAAGACAATATCCTCTACTCCAGAGTCCAGGTGGTATATTCAAGAATTCTAGTAAAATGACAACAACAACAACAACAACAACAACAACAACAACACAACTCCTTCCCATGAGAATAAAATCTGCCCCTCTCTGGTCTAGAGGCCCATAGCTGGAGCAGATGGAACAGACAGGAGCACTAGAAAGGAGAAAGCTAAACAGGAGGACAATGGGGGGAAGCACACGAGAGCTTCCCAGACGCCGCCGGACAGAGCGTCGCGGGACCGCAGCCTCCGCACCGCGGCACTCCTGCGGCATCCCTAAAAGGAGCTCCAAATTGGCGCTCCTTTTAGAAGACAGGGAAAGTGCTCCCTAAACGCGTAGGGTGCACTTTCCCTGCGTTTTCCACCACAGCGCGTGCAGTCGCTGCGGCGGGAGGTTGCCCTCGGCTCACCAGCCGTGCAGAGGGCCGGCAGCTCTGAGGGCAACCTCGGGAAGAGGAAGGGGTGCCGCGCGTGCGGCTGCCCCTCCTCTTCCAGGGCTCGGAGAAGACTCTATTAGTCGTCTGCCGAGGCCCAATAAGGTGCCTCAGTTTCTAATATAGTAGCCCAAAACTGGGTTGCAGCCTGGCAGTCCTCTCACCATTGCCATACCTAGGAAATGTTACTTTTTTGGATTACACGTCTCAGAATCACATTATCAGCCTGGTGGGTAGGGGATACTGAGAAATATAGTTTTTAAAGTAACTTTTCCAAGCCCTAGCTGTTGGTATTGTGGTGCCAGCACTACATTCTAAAAGCTAACGCAAAGTTATTATTTGATGGGCAGATATTATATATGGGAGACTAGCATATACAATATTTTTCTCATCAAGAATGAAAATAATAATATGTGGAAATGTTATTGCCCTTATTTAGTCCTCTTGGCACATCAGAGTGCTTCTTCCAGCATGTTCCCCATTTTAATAGGAAGGGTGTTGGCTGCTGTGTGTTATTTTAATTGCCCTGTTTCATTGTGCTTCCTTAAGATGTCTGAAAGTGAAGAAAATATTTGATGAACAGGGCTCTTCATCACAATTAAGAAGACTGAGAAAAACTGAGGTCAGCTTTGTACCTGCAAAAGATTAAATGCAATCACTGGAACCAGAATCATGCAACCTTGACACTTAACCACAGACAGTAATAAATTGCTATAGTAAGGAAGAAGAACCATTAAATTGTCTGACTGATTGCAAAGGGGCATTAATTCATTCAATTAGTATTGAGGAAAACAATCAGCAAAAGAGTAGTGATAGACATACGCTTCAGGACAAACGCTGGCCTTTAATTAATAATGGAAGTATCTATAGCATAAATTATTTGAGCAGTTGGCCTTGAGCATTCCACTTTCTTAGCAATCTTTTCAATAAATATATATATGAACAGGTGAGAAAGATCCACAAACACCTTGAAGGGGAAAATACTTTGTTATTGCTGCCATATTTTATTTTATATTCTGAAAGTCAGTAGCAGTTGTCCATCCCTAAAAAGATATGGGCCATTCAGAAAGGGACATAGATACAAATGTCATCACATACAACTACCTGCCATTCTTGCACCCCTCACATAGAACAACGTGTTTATGACCATGCATTTAAGACCCAATTGTTTCTAAGGGTTCCCTATTGTGGACCACCATATGTTCCTATTTTCCTGGAGATCATTCTAAGGATGATCAGCTATATGCTTGACCCTTACTTTTCTTGGAATGTACTATAAACAAATGATAGGAAGACAATGCCCACTTGGACTCAAGAAGGAAACTGCTGCCTCAGGCAGTGGTTGGTTACTCTCTTTCTCCACTAAAAAGGGTCCAATTCATGCCCTCCTCATATTGCTTTTAGAGAAATTTTAAAAAAGGATATCAGATGTGTGATCATGAATATTCCACTGCATTTGGCCCTTTCCTGAATAGATATCACAGCCTCAAGAGTCAGCTCATCTCCCTCCCACAACTTTTGTTCCAGTTACTGCCATTATTGTCTATGTTATTCCCATGTATGTTTTTAGCTAGAATGTAGGTTCTCCATGCATATGTAAATATAAAAGCCATTAGTAAACTTTAAAAACCTGAAACTGCCTGCCTTGTTTATTTTGAGTCAGTTTTTGCATCATCATCATCATCATCATCTTATATCATGCCTTTCTCCCAATATAGGGACTCAAAGCAGCATAAAAGGAAGCAAGATGAAATTGAAGCATACTAAAAGAAGGCTGATTCCTATAACTTTTAGCTTTGGGCCTTTACAGACTGCCAGAAATAATGCAGCTTGAGAGCACTTTAACTGTCCTGGCTCAATGCTAAGGAATCATGGGAACTGTAGTTTATTGGGACACCAGAGCTCTCTGACAGAGAAGGCTCAGTGTCCCAGAAAAAAAAATACATTTCCCATGATTCCCTAGCACTGAGCCAGGACAGTTAAAGTGGCCTCAAGATGCATTATTTCTGGCAGTCTGTAAAGGCCCTCATTTTTTTTTTTTCATAAAGGGATTTTTTTCCCCCTATAAAGGGTTAAGACCCTGTAAAATTCTTGTTCTCAACAGCAAATATTTTAGATCTTGGTTTCTGTTTGCCTTGCATTCCTGGGACCAGGAACTACTGGGACTAGGACAGTTGTGTCTACTCTGACTGGCAATGATGCTCTGGATTCTCAGGTAAGACATTAGTCTACCCTTTGTTCCTTTAACTCAGAGGTGTGCGACTTCTTAATGTTGAAGGATTGGAATGGGCTCCTGAAACCCACAGGAAGTTGCATTCACACTGAATTAGCTACTGGTGTTAGTACCATCAACAGTCACTACTGAATTTTGGTGGTGTCAACAATAGTAGCTAATTCAGTAGCTAATCCACCACTGAATCTGTCCAAGTTACTATGGCTCTTTGTTTTTGTCAAAGTATAGATGGGCTATGAAGTCAAAGGTGAAATATAGAGATGTGTGTGTCTGTATTTTTCCACTTGAGAACAGCTTCTAGGCAAAGCACAAATAACTTAGTCCAGATGGCTAGAGAGACAAAACAATAGAGAAACACTAGGTGGGAAATCATCCTTGTTTACATAAGGAACAATAATAAAAAGTTGTTATGGGAAAGTGGATCACATGGTGGAAGATGAACAACAAGAGGCTGGGTTAGCATACATCACATACAGATCATCCAATCAACCTGAAGGTTAACACCCAAGAAGGTGGAGAGGGGCTGGACTAAGAAACTGTGTTTGGCATTGATATTATTATTAATAGGGGGGATGCAGACCAGGGCGTTGGGAGCGCCCTGGTCCGAAGCGCCGCGGGGCCAAGGCAGCCTCACCGCGGCGCTTCCCCGGCACATCTAAAAGGACCGCCAAATTGGCAATCCTTTTAGATTCAAGGGAAAGTGCGCCCTAAACTCATAGGGCGCACTTTCCCTGGGTTATCCTCCGCAGCGCGTCCGGCCGCTGTGGAGGGAGGTCGCCCTGAACGCGCCGGGCGTCCGGTGGCCCAGAAGCGTTCAGGGCGACCTCAGGAAGAGGAAGGGCCGCCACGCGTGCGGTGGCCCCTCCTCTTCCTGGCCTCGGAGACGGCTCAATAAGCCGTCTGCCGAGGCCCTTAGTTTCCTTTGGATCGCACTTTTTCTTCTCTTTACTTCTCAATGGATCTATAATATGTTTATAC
>CM034708.1:144117255-144133987 GCA_020142125.1 Phrynosoma platyrhinos | reverse complement strand
GGTTGGCAGAAGCTAGGACTAATGATGGGAGCTTACTCCATCATGCAATGTTTGGGCCTTGAACTGCCAACCTTCCAATCTTCTGGTCATCAGAACTGGCAACTTAACCACCAAGCCACCGCATTCCGTCACATGTGAAAGCTACTGATACAAAACCTACCACAGCATTTATAAACTAGAGGGACTTATTAACACACATGAGCTGACAATATTCTCATTCTGAAGACTTCCTTGGGTCCTTTCATTGGATCGGACACAGTATATCATCATTCCCCTCTGAGAGCAAAAGAAAGTGTGCTTCTCCCTATAAGTTCATTCACATCATGTTCATTCCCATTCAAACTGGGCAATCTCTTTTCAATGAAATGAGTTAATTAACCTTCAGGCAAATGAAGTCTCGAGCAAAAATAAACATATTGTCTCCTAATGACCAAAACAGCCCTCTAGCAAAACTCTCAGTAGGCCAGTTGGAGTCAAGCAGGCAACTTGCATACACATCACATGAAGCTTTGGCTGGTGATTTAGGAAGTCTTAACACAATTATTTTGAAGAAAAGCACACAGTAGTCATTATGGACTCATCAATACTTCTTCAACAGCCTTGATCATTAATCTGTTTTATTAAGAGAAGAAGAGTGTGTGGTCAGAAAAGCAGGGTTTTTTTAACCTACTTTTTTAAAAAAAAAAATCTTCACTTGAATAGATGCAAATGGTATGTGTATGTGGGATATCCATTTACCTTGCCAGGATGCAATGCCCTGCAACTGAATGTGTGATATTGCTTGTGTTTTCTTTTGTCGGAAATGTCCACTGCACCTGCCAATAGGACCAAACATTCTGACCCAAGAAAAAAATTCTCAGTCCATCAGATTATCAGAAATGAAACACCAATGAATAAACCCAAACCGTCTGTTTTGATCCTAGCAGCTTTTTCTAATTTTGACTTCCAAGAAAGTGGATCCCAAATGGCCTCAACTGTCTACAGAATCTCTCATCCCAGAAAACTATATACAGGTTATATGTTCAGAAGGACTTGATTTCAAATACAGCCAGCCTTAGTCACTGATGTTCAGTATACTGACACAATCCTGTATGTGTGTGTGTGTGTGTGTGTGCATTGACTCTGCACTAAATTATTCCTTTCTTTCGAACTTTTCCCATAGTTACCTGGGTTGAAAAGGTTATGGTCCAATAAAGCTCTGTGGCAGCTCTCCAGAGGCCATGAATTTTTAATACACGTATTGTTAAAATGTACTTGCCCTGTCTAGACTGTAGAAATGTGAGACTAAATACAGGTGATCCCTCATTCACCTAAATGTATTATGATAAGATGGGATTGGCTTCTCAGAATATGAACAACATCTTCTGTCACTAAGACAGACAGACAGACAAATTTAAGGTAGTAACAGACATTTCAAAATGGTAGCAGCCAATGGAAAAAATATCTATCAGTGAGTAACAATAAACCATAGGATCCTGTGTTGTCAGACTACTTCTATACATCATTATTAGTTTATAGTATCAATTAGCCTCAGATATGGTGCACTATAAGTTGTCATTCCTGGGCATTTTAGGAGTTGTAGTGTAGTACATCTTGAAGGCACTACATTGGTGTTTCATTCTTTATCTTATGTAAGGGGAGGGGGAAATCAAATCTGGGGTCTGTTTTGTTCATCTCGTTGTGTGATCCTTTGCTTTCAAAGGGTAATGGTTCCTGTCCCTGCTTCTTTCTCTTTCAAAGACAAAAATATCCCATATGCATAGATGCACTTGTGTTATGTTTTAGAGATATTGAAATAAGGTGGGCTAGGGCTTAACATTGGAAAAGGGAACAGAAATAACTGCCTTCCCATTCTCCAGTTAAAAGTTCTGATGAACCAGGGCAAGCCAACTTACAGTGGCTATTGGCTCTAGCCTCCATGTCTACTCATTCTTCTCTCTTCTCTTTCCCACCTTTTCAGAAACTTAAATTATTGTGTGGAGGAGAAACAGAAATGAAAGGCTAAGGCCAGAGCTTCCTCTCATGAACCCCTCTCATTTATATGTGCTAGAACATGATCATCCACAGAAACTTAAGAGTAGGACATTCAAAGTACAGTATGTACCACTTCATACAACATATACTTAAAACAGTCACTATTACAACAGATGTTGGTTGTTGCCAATTTGTATCTTTAAAAACAAGCTGGACAATTTCATGGAGAGTGAGGCTGTCAGTAGCTACCAGTCATGTCAGATAGATGTTCCCTCCAGTATCAGAAGTGTATGCCTCTTTGTATCAGGTACACACAAGCAGGAGAATGCAGCTGCACTCATGTCCTTCTTGTGTGTTTCCCATAGACAACTGGATGGCCATTGTTTGAATAGAAGGTTGAACTAAATAGTCCTGCCCAACACTGAATTTGGGCATGCTCCTATGATATTCTTACCACCAGAAGACTGAATGTGTAGAAGAGTAAGCAGGATTCTGGCCTGACCATACTTTCACTTATTCATTATAGTGTGTGAAATGTGGTCCACGTGGCATCATCTTAGAAACTTTTGGTTTGGCCTTAAACCTATAGCAGTATGCATGTAGGCTCTTCCTTGTGATCAGACTCAGTCTCTGCAATCAGTGTTCCTGATCACATAAAGAAGTCTAAGCAAATGCAAGACAATGTTCTTTTTCTTTCTGATGCAGCATTTTTTGACATTCTTTGCCTTTTTTGTAGGGAGGGGGTGGTTTGGTTTCAGGACAGATAGCTAAGCTTACAGTGGTACAAGCACACAGTTGTTAATTAAGGCTACAGCTTATCTATCCCCAATAAAGACCAAGAAATAACTTATTTGGGGAATATGATAGCTGTTCCATTTGCTATCTAAGCTTAGTTTTTATTGATCGATTTATTGGATTTATATCCCACCTTTCCTCAAGATGGGATTCAAGGAGGCTGGTAGGAAGGGATTATGGTTTTGTCTGATCCCAGATCAAACTAGAATACAAAAGGAGAACTAAAATAGGAAGTAACTGATGGCACAACTGGCCTTCTCTTGGAAATTTAACTGCAGATATAAGTAATGGAAGTGCTGAGTTGTCTAAGGGGTGGAAGGGTACATTCTGCATATTACTGGGGCGAGAGGGAAATGGTAATAGATATTTTAAAATATGAGGCTATCCTCTCAATATTAGAAGAGGATTTTCTGTTAATGGAAGACGACCCAACCAGTAGCAGCAACATCAAGTTGTTAGATTTTAAATTTCTCTGCCTTTAAGATTTTCAAGGAAACAATTTCATGGTCTTGTTACTCTTGTAGTCATCTTTGGTGATACTGATGGCTACCCCAATATTCTGGAACGCTTTACCACTGGAGGCTAGAGTTCTTCCTTCTCTGATGTCCATTTGTTGGCAGCAAAGAATGTTGAACATTCTTCAAACACCATTTGGGCATCTAATCTGGGTTATAGCTGAATGGGTTGTTTCTTCTTTGTATTGATGTGTTATTAATTGTGCTTTAAGCCTATTTTTGTGAAGGAGTTGTTGTTGGCTCTGGTTTAATTTTCCTTTCATGTACTATGTTGAATGCCATTTTGAGGAAGAAAGATAGTTTCAAAATCAATCTGTCAGACAAACAATAGAGGTGTTTACCTTGTTGTTTTTAAAAATATTGCCCATGGGGTTCCTTGAAGCCTTAATGGGGCTTATTTCATGAAAATGAAATACATGACAGTGAAATATGTCTGAAACACACTTCCCAGTGCCAATGTACAGCCAATGAGACAGAGCCCTATCCATTCTGACCAAACTCTTGTTCTCTCTCTCTCTTTTCACTTTTTTTAAAATAAAATTTTATTTATTCATACAAAAAATAAACATTAAATTTTATACATTTATGCACACAATACAAAATAAGAGAAATGAAAAACAAACAAAACGAATAAATAAACAAAAACATATAGAATCATACCTACATAAAACAAGACAAAGAAAAAGAAAAAAAGGAAAGATAAAGAAAAACAAAAAAGGAAAAGTAAAAATAACTCTCTTCACTTTTGTATGTTTTAAAATAATTTTATACTGTTTTAATATAATTTTATATTGTTTTAAATGTGACTATTTTATTTCTGTTGGTTCTAACAGATTTCTTATGTAAGCTGTCTTGGGTCTCACTACGGGAGAAAGATGGCATCTAAATAAAATAATTTTTTAATAAAATTATAATTTAGAACACTTCTCACAATCAGTAACAGCAGTTCATTAACAATAAAGCCAAACAGGACACCAGTGGAGATGGGAGATGAAAGTATCCTCCACCGTGTCACTTAGTTGGGAAGTAAAATTGATCTTAACACTGGTGTCAATTTTTGACTTGCTGAGTGTTTATAGTTGCAGGATTTAAGAAGGCTTTAAGAACCCACCTCCCACCTCCCAAAAATGTTCTAGGCTGGGTTCAACCAACTTTTGATCTAATGAGAATGCTGTAAGGTAAATCTTTGGCTCAGTTCTACTTTTTAAATATATATATCAAAATGTATATGTTGATTATATTTTAAATAAAATTTTAATTTCTATTCTTATTGAAAATTTTGTATAGTTTTTAATCTGTATTGCTTTTAAATATGCTGTTAGCCACCTCCCATTATTGGGAGACAAGTGGGATATAAATGAATTAAACAAGAAAGGCATTCCTATGCACACACACCAGCTTCTTAGCTGACAAAACAATGTGGCAAGAGCCTTTAAACTACAGAGTGGCTTCAGCTCAGTGACTCTTACAATGGATCAGTCAAGATGTTATCAGGATGGCTTGCCACAGTGCTTGCCTTTATCATAAGGCTTTACACTTCTTTTGGGAAGTCTGAGTCTGTATTTCTCCATTTGCCATGGTTAAATTGAATGAACTCTACATAACTAAAAACACAATATTCCAAATTTCACAAGGGCAACAGATGTTTTCTGAGCATGCCTAGGGACCTTCATCATTGCTAAAAAAAAAAAAACCCACTAAGAACAGGAGGAATGTATCTTTCTTTTCTAGATCTCTGCACTGCCTGACCCCTGCCAGAGTTGACAATATAACGAAGATGGCAAAGGGTGGTGGCAAATTTTGTTTTGGTATGTCTAAACTTTCTCAGAGAGTTCTTAAAACAGCCCATCTCATCCTGCTGTGCTCCATATGTTTTGCACTACACACAGAACATCCATGACCATTGAGTATGCTGTTTGGGGGGTCAATAGGAGTTGCAGTTCAAAAATCCACAGAAAAGGTGACTTAGGCCAGGTCTGCATTGGCTATAATACTCCAGGAGTGGCCCAGAGCATTCTGGACCTGAAGCTCCTTCAATGTCCTCTTGTTACCTTGGGTACACCAACACTGGGCAGCTGTTTGCATGCATGTCTCTCTGTGCCACCTGCCACTGATGCCACTGGTGTGAGTTACTCACTCTGAGGTCAAAACCAGGTGCCCAGCATAGATTACATGGCTGGACACCTTGTTCTGACCTCAGAGTGAGTACCTTGTGCCAGCAGAAGCAATGCCAGCCCGCATAGTGAGAGACATTTTAAGCAGCCACCCAGCATTGCAATGGAGGGCTCCATATCTTCCTGGAAGATCTAGAGCAACTGACTTAAGGAGGTATACCTTAGGTTTAGCACTGAAGTGTCTGGACATCATCTAGACAGTTTGCACTAGAACTGGGGATTGGGCCCTGCATTGTCCAGACTGATCACCATGGGAAAGTGGAGCAGATTTTTATTTGGACTATGGGCACGGCCTTAGAAAAATCCTCAACCATTCATAGCATATTTGCTCAGATCAAACCAAGTAAAAATCTTCAAATTTTCCAAAAGACTGGATGATTACAAATAAAAAGTAAGCCATTGGGAACCTTGCCCATCATTTGTTCCAAGTCTTTAGCCTCCTGACAGGAATTCTGCAAGCAGGCTGAATTCTTTTTCTGGCGCAATGCTAGCTAGCTATGTTTTACATTGTCCCTCTGAGATACAACTCCACTACATAATTAAAATGGTTGGAGAGCACATTGCACAGCTTCCTATAAGCATTACCACTGTCAAAAAATGAGCTGGTGATTTAAACCTCTATGGCTGAAATCAGCCTTGCAGTTAATAATATAAACACATATTATTTTCTCTCCTGTCTGCTCCTCAACCCCCCCCCCCCCCCCCCCCAATCTCTGGAGTCACTGAGGCATATCACATTGTTGTCACCTGAAACAGCCAACAGGCAAAGAATTACTGCTCCAGCAGCCATGTCTCTTTTGTGTGCCTTTCCAATTCTCCAAACATTTGCTTAATTCAGTTGGGCTTAAATGTTCAGTTGCTGGCTCTGATATAGTATGCTTGATGCCTGACTATGTAATGAGACCTGTGGCAAGAATGAGTGGATGAATGAATGGATGCCATGAGAACTTCAGCTGAAAGGAAAGTATATCACACATCTGTGTCACTTCATCAAAACCTTGTCACTGGGAAGGCTTCAAAAGCCAGCATTAAATTCAAGGAACTGGCCAATGATACTCAAAAGCATTGTTTGTATGCCAGGACTGTGGCTCAACTTTGCTGCTTGGATGCCAAAGTAGTTTTCACTTCTTGGCTGCTCGCTAAGAACAAACTAATGAAGAGCAGGGAGGTGATAGGCCTCCTTCGGCTCAATGGGCATTTGTCAGTACTGTCACTGAACAGCAAATATGGTGAAATATTCCCTGTACATACTGAGGCAAACTGATGACTTCCACCAGCCAAAAAGAAACACCTGGTATTATATGATGCCTACAGCCATCTTCTACAAATGAGATCTTTTTAAAAATCCAGCTGTCCAAATTTACAACCTAAACACATTGACCTGGCAGCAGTTTTAATTTATATCAGTGAGGTTTACATCTGAGTAAGCATATATACTGCTGCAGCCTACATCTACTGCTGTTGTGTGTATCTGGAAGTTTTTAACCATATTCTGACAAGCCAACAACATAACAGTGACCATATGTTGCTATCTCTGGTGTACATAAATAAAAGACCAGCTTAAAAATCAGCTTGGTAAAGAGACTCAATAACTGGCAGTTCTGAAAACTGAAGAACTTTGGAAACCAGCAAACTCATTGCTATGTTCACCTAAAATGTACTATACAGGCACTGTGTGTTATATTATTTTTGTAATTCATGTTTTTAATTGGGTGTATACTGGCCAGAGAATTTTGGTTACTAGTTGGGGTGAAAACCAATAAATAAATAAATAAATCCCTTGCCTGCCTTCCATTGTTTGCCATCATTGCATGAATAATGTATCTGCACTCTTTCTATTTCTACTTGGACTCAGGGTTCATCTACACTGTAATAATAATAATTATAATAATGCAATTTTACACCATTTTAATTGCCATGGTCCCATGCTATAGAATCCTGGAATTTTTAATTTTGTGAGATACCAGCACTCTTTGGCATAGAAGGATAAAAACCTTAAACACCTACAAATCTCAGGATTCTGTAGGATGGAGTTATAGCACTTAAAGTGGTGACAAATTGCATTATTTCTGAGTGTAGATGCACCTACAGCATCATCATTATGGTTTTGTTAATGGCTTGTGTTGAAGTTCTTTGCAGCAATCTTCACAAGTATGATTTTTTTTCTTTTGCTCTCAAGGTGTAATTGCTCTTTTGCTCATTTTTATATTTATTTTTTCAGTCTACATCTTGCCTTTCTACCAGCACAGAACCCAAGGTAGCTTCTTCCTCAATTGACTTTCTCACACAAAAACATATTTAATTATCTGAGTACACATATTACTGGAAAGCAATACTCATTTAAATCTTTTTAGTGTCAACAGTCAGATGAGCATTTTATATCCAGGGTTTCCCCCCCATGGTTTGCTTCATTATAAAGAAAAATAAAGAACCAAGCAAAACATTAACTCTACTCATCAGAACTGATCATCACATAAATATGAAAATGGTTGATGACCTTGAATGAACCCTGTGATTTCTACAGTTGTATGAACTCACCAAGCCAATGAGAATTTAGAATGTGTAGATATATACAATGTGTCCAATTCAGGACACATTTCCAGGCAGTAGAGACTTTGGAAGAATTTGTTACCCTGAAAATAGCCTTAGGAAATTACAGCAGAATATAGAGGGCTTCCAAATAAACAAGGAATATGTGATTGCATTTTTGATTTAGGTATAAGTTTTATTGACATATTTCCCCTTCTAGACCTTGTTTATAGTTGAATTTTGTGCTACAGTTGTCCCTTTAGTGGATATTATTTCAATTACAACTCTAAAACAGACAGCAAGTAGGTCTAGGGCCAGAACTACTGACCAAATAGCATGGGACAAAGTAATCACATCACAAATATACGATGGCTAATGAAGCATAGCAGGGAATTCCAAAAGAAAATCAGCATGTGCTTTATAGACTATAGCAAAATCTTTAACTGCATAGATCATGAAAAGCTATTAAAAACAAGGGAGTGCCAACACTGATAAGGAATTTGTACTCTGAACAAGAGGCTACTATCAGGACAGAACATGGAGAAACAGAATGGTTCCCAATTGGCAAAGGAGTCAGACAAGGCTGCATCCTACCACCCTAGCTATTAAACCTATATGCAGAACATATTGTAGGGAAAGCAAGCTTTGCTATGGAAGAGGGAGGAGTGAAAATAGGAAGAAGAAATATCAACAATCTAAGATATGCTGATGACACCATAGTACTAGCAGAAAACCTCACAGACCTGAAACACCTACTAAGGAAGATCAAAGGAGAAAGTGCAAAGGCAGATTTACTGTTGATCATAAAGAAAACAAAAATAATGACTACAGAGAACTTCCACACATTCAAACTAGACAATGAGGAAATAGAAATAGTAAAAGAGTTCTCATATCTGGGATCAAACATTGATTGGAATGGGGAGTGCAGCCAGGAAATTAGAAGAAGATTAAGAATGGTGAGGGTGGCTATGAAAGATCTAGAAAAGATCCTAAAATGCAAAGACATACAACTCAGCACAAAAGTCAGAATCATACAAGCCATTGTATTCCCTATTACCATGTGTGGATGTGAGAGCTGGACAGTTAAGAAAGAAGATAGGAGTTAAATCAACTCATTTGAGATGTGATGCTGGAAAAGAATGCTAAGGATTTCATGGACAGTCAAAAATACAAACAAAGGGTCCTAGAGCAGATCAAGCCAGAAATATCCCTGGAGGCCAAGATGACAAAACTTAGACTGTCATACTTTGGGCATATCATGAGAAGGCATGAATCATTGGAAAAAAATAATGTTGGGAAAGGTAAAAGGAAGTAGAAAGAGAGGAAGGCCACATGTTGGATGGATTTTATTAAAGAGACCACGAATATGAATTTGCAGGAGCTGGGCAGAGCAGTAGAGGACAGAGGGGCCTGGAGATGTCTCATCCATAAGGTTGCCATGGGTCAGGTTCAACATGAAGGCTGTTAACAACAATAAAAAATACAAAAAGCATGGACCAAGCAAAATCAATTCCTCTCTACATTGTTATGTGCTACAGTTCTGGAATTGGCTATATGAAAGAATAGTGTACACCAGTTTAAAATGTTTATGAATATTTTCCCTTAATAGCTATCAACCACATACAATATGAATATGAAACAGACAGATTTAGAATAAGTGCTCCAGAACTTTAGAACAAAACAGTTACAAAGCAGAGCAGAGTGTAACTTCCTAAATGCCTTTCAGTAGCATTTGCGTTTTTGGAGCTTTCTAGATTTCTTTCCCCTCCCCCCTTTCCTTTGATGATATTCTGTGCTTTTACAGTTGATTTCTTTCCAAGAAGTAAACAGCTTCACATTATATATCTCTTATTCACTCTGTCATGCCACCCATTTATCAACTCCTTGTTTCAAATGCATGCAATGGATCCAACTGATTTTTCTCTGAAGCTCAGTTACTTGGCAGTTGCTTTTGTGTATTGTTTAAAGCCATTCTTGAGATAACATTCTTTAAGAAAAGTAATACCACCAACAAGGAGTCCTGGTGGGGAAAAACATGACAAAAGTAAAAAGGGAAGGGAATAGAAGAAAACAAAATAGATTTTGATATCGTATTATTGGGTGAAACAGTGTTGTGGGAAAATGTTTGATCAACAGCAGTGACAAATCCATCCTGGTGCTAATGAGTTGTCCAGTAATATTTAGACTATTATTAATGAGTGAATGAGTTCATCATTTAAAAAGCTGTCTTATTTGAGCTGCAGCAATATTAGCAAAGCAAATATCAGCTTTAGCTGTTATCACAGCTTCATCTGACGAGTAAAGAAAACAGAGCCAGCTCTCCAAGCAATTCCCCAACTGATGGAGATAAAGGGCTAAGGATATAGATGAAAAAGAAATTAATTAAGATTACATTTATCAGTAGATTTACCCATTTTCTTCCTCCTGAGACATACAGGTATTCATCTTACATCAGAAGCCTACACTTTCATGAGGCTTGTAATGAATGGTGGGAATGTACACAAAGTAATCTGTAAATTTGAAAAGTGCACATTACTAAAAAATATGTGTTTGGAAACCTATGCATGAATAAATCTCAGACAGTGTTGAAACACATGGAAAAATGTGCATTTTGTGTGTAAGGAGGGAAATCTCTATAGAGCTGTCATGTGCAAATGCATCAAAATATGGAGGAATTTTGTTGCAGAAAGATGAAGAAAAGGTTTTTTATCCAGCATGGACCTGGGATGGAATGAAAAGGCCAGTGGGATGCTGAGACATACAATGAGAATGTGATGAACAGATGATCATATCTGAGGCAGGATAGAAAAAACAAGTGCCTCCCCAGTTTCCAATCTTGTCTCCCCAATGCAGCTGGATTGAAGCTGTCCCAGCATCAGAAATTTGTTTATTTTTTGTACCTTTTGAAAACTTCTTCAAAAATATAGCCACTAAACTGATGACTGGGACACGTCTGCAGAACCTAGGGATGCTTGAGGTATTCAATATTGAGGACTTTTGAAATGATCTAAACATCCCAGACAAATGTGCAGATCAGGATATAATTATCCTCTTGACTTTGCATTTCTCCCATGTTTTGAGACAAAATTTTAAGCTCAAAGAAGTATCAAAATCTATTTTAAAATGGATATATTATGAAGCTATATATTTAGCAATGCATATTATGTGGGGAAAAATGTTAAAATACCTATTCAACTACGTATAAATATCTATTCAGTTTTCTAAAAAGAAAATTTCACATTAAATGAGGGCTAAATGGTGTTATGAATAAACACATACAAATGTAACACAAAATGGAAACAGATGAATCCACACATCCCTAGTGGGAACATATCCAGAATTTCAAGGATTTAACTGTTCCATTTCTGGTGAATATCTTTAAAGTCCTATAAGGCTTAATAAGAGGCAGTGTATAATAGTCATTTCAGTACTGAACTAGGACTCTACAAGACCAGGATTCAAATCCTCACTGCCATAGAACCCACTGGGTGACCTTGTGCAAGACATTTTCCATGCCTCAGCAGATGGCAATGGCAAACTACCTCTGAGCAATATTCAGAGGTAGCAGGTTGGACATGCAGCAAAATAAAGCAAAATCCACAATCCACAAAAGAATGCTACCTTTATAGGCTAATTAAAATACACAAAATGCATCATGGAAATTTTCAAAGCTTCACTAACTTCTTCATCAGGCAAAAAATGACCACCTTCTTCTTTTCCTCCAAAGTCTGGCTCTGGCTCTGGTTCCAACTGTTCCTGCTGCTGCTACTGTTATTGTGGACTCTCTTAGCTTGCTTTGATTCAGAGAAACCTTCTGGAGAAGGGGAGGAGGAGTGTTCGTGTGCGCTTTGGTTTGTGTGTATGTATGTTGTTGTCATTCTATCTGTGTGTGTGTGTGTGTGTGTGTGTGTGTGTGTGTGTGCGTGTGCCTTGTGGGAGGGAGGAACTTGTAAGGAAACTTGGGGCAAGGCAGCTCTTCTTCCAGGTATGTATAAACTACTGTTGTGTGTGGGAGGGTCACGATCTCGCTAAGTGCAGAAGATTTCCCCAGGAGTAACCCCTACCTTGCCGCCTCTCTTCTCCTGCAACTTGTTGCAGACCATGTGTGTATGCGAAGGTGGCGGAGGAAGAAGAGGACTGAGGTCTCCTGCTGCTGCTATCCCTCAGAGGCATCCATGAGCTCTGTGGAGACCTCCTCCTCCTCCCCACTGATGATGCAATATGATTGACAACAGCGCACATCAAGTGGGAATGACAATCGTGTCAAAAACAGACACGAATTCATGGAATAATGAAATAATACACTTCCATAGTGGAAACTCCGCATTGGCCTGAATCGATTCAGCCACTTGATGTCAATGCGACTTGCAAAGTGATTTAAATGCAAGTGGGAATGGGTCCATAGAATCTTAGAGTTGGAGAGGTTGCAAAGGCCAGTTAGTCCAACCCTCTGCCATACATCTACCATGTTCCTAAAGAAATGCCCACCCAATCTCTGTTTAAAGACCTCCAAAGTAGAAAAGTCCACTACTCTGCAGGGCAATTTTTTCCATTGTCTTATAGCTCTTACAGTAAAAAAAAAAAAGTTCTTCTTAATGTTTATCTGGGATTTCTTCTTATAATTTGAATCTGTTGATTTGTGTACTATACTCTGGAGCAGCAGAAAATAAATTCACTCCATCTTGTACATGGAATCCCTTCAAATATTTAGAGATGGCTAACATCTCACCTATCAGTCCTCCCTTCCCCAAGGTTAACAATTCTGGCTCTCTAAAGCATTCCTCATAAGGCTTCATTCTCAGACCTTTGATCATCTCAGTCACCATTCTCTGGACATGTTCCACTTGTTAACATCTTTCTTGACCTATGGTGCCCGTAACTGTATACAGTATTTCACGTGAGGTCTCATCAAAGCAGAACAGAGTAGCACTATGGCTTTCCTTGATCTGGACAATGCATTCCTGTTAATGCAGCCCAGAATTTCATTGGCTTTTTTTTTTTTTTGCCACCTTGATGACTCATATTTAGCTTGTGATCCACTATGGTCCCCATAACCTTTTCACATGTATGCGAAAATACAAGAGCGTTGAGGGACCCTGGTGGCGCAGTGGTTAAATGCCGGTCCTGCAGCCACAGTGTTATAAATTCAATCCTGGAGGGCTCCAAGGTCTACTGAGCCTTGCATCCTTTCTTAAGTCAGTAAAATGAGTACCCAGCTTGTTGGGAGCAATTGGCTTAGACATTGTAAACTGTTTAGGGGGTGCTAGTTCACTGATAAGCTTTATAGAAATGTGCTTGCTATTGCTATTGCTAAATATCTCTAAATACCATGGATATAGTAAAATGATCAAGCATGGTGAAGGACAAGTCCTGATGAAAAGGAAATAGCAGGGATTCTGCTAAAGTTTCACTAATTTTAGAGGGTTCACTGAGAGTGCCAATAAATACATGGATAGGGATAATTCCCCCTAAAAAATAAAAATAAAAATACAGCCCCACATCAATGATAGCAAACAAAAATGTCATAGGAGAAGGAAGGGTCCTTTATTAATAGGTAATTGGTCAAAGGGCAGAGCAGAGAGTAGGAATAAACAGTCAGTGTTCACAATAAGGAATGTAAACAGCAAGGTCCCCAAGAATTCAGATGTGGAAAGGTACTTATTCAGAAATCATCTGGAGTTAGATTGAAATTTGTTCTGTCAGAATTTTGAGTATAATAAATCAACAAGAATGAGCTTCAGAGCTTTACTTTTCTTTGTGTTCTGTAGGCTTATTAAAACTGTAATCATCATAGTTTTTATAGGGAGGAAAACTTTTTTTCAACAGAAATAGCTTCAGACCCAGTGTTGGTTAGCCACATTGGCCTCCCAGAATGCTCAGGAACTATAAACATATATTAAAAAGAATAACTCTTAACCACAATTTAATCCTATGTCATTCATATTCAATAAGAGTTTCTTTTCACTGTTCAATACTTTTTTTTTTCTAGATATCATGTGCCCCAGATCAATGTAGCTCTGATGTGAATTTAAAGGAAACTGTTATGGTTATAGATTTAGAAGTCTTGCTATTGTGTTTGCCATTTATATTCTCAAAAGAGTTTTTGCAGTCAAACTGAAAACATGTTTCAAGAAATTTATCCCTTGATGTCCTAGCATTTTTTTCAATTTAACACCATAGATTTTATTTACATTTATCTTTATTTTGTTTTGAAAGTCTGGACAAATTCTCTCTGGTATAAGTACTGCCTCTCAGCTTACATACACAATTTCTCGCTGAAAGCTAAAATTTACATTCATCCCAGACAAAATCTGAAAATGATCCCAGGCTTATTGACACCCTGAAGAAGAAATGCAGAATTGATTATGATTGTTTTTATATTGAGATGGTTTCTTGGCACAGCAGGTACTGCAAAATTGGCATACCAAGGTTAAAAAAAGTTATATTGTAAGGATTAGTTTTTGCAGTGTGCTGTTATTATGAGGCTCTTCCTACACTGATTGTTCATGTTAGGATGGAATCAGCTGAAATGAAGATAAAAGCCATAGGTTTTAGAAATAATCATAAAATACAGTTATATCCACATACAATTGATGAACTTGCTCACAGACAGATTGTGTTGTGTCTTTGTCTGAAGAAAGTCCCAATCAATGCACATATGAAATGTATTTGTCCCAATCTTCACACCAGTATGATAGCAACAGCTAAGGAAGTGCCCTGTGGTTCAGCTGTTCAAGAGGCAGAGGCTCAATGACCCCCCTTTACAGACATGGAGTGACTCTAAAGAGCTCCCTTTTCTGACAAACAGCTCATCAGAACTACAGGATGTCCCCCACTTTCTTTTCACTATATATTTACTTCTAATATATGGATACATGATAGCTCAGAGCGGTAAAGCCAATTCCTGCGTAGTTGAAAGCAAGAAAACAAAAAGGCCAAACAAGAGTTTCTGAAGCCAGAAAGAGTTGTTTTCACAGGTACTCTAGATCAAACTATACATGAAGTGGAATGTGTCCTTCTGTGCTTAATGTAATCCTACTTCCAAAATGGGATTTCCTCAGAAATCAGTCAGCAGTGGAACATAAAAATTAAGCTCATATGCACATTCCAGTGACCAATCACAAAGTGACTCATACTAAATGAAAAATCCATAGATGAGGAAAACCACATTACTGTGATGATCAGATATTTTCCACCATGGGGAGGGGGGGCACTTGTATATATTCATATACTCTAGTTTGGTCCTCAGATCAGTAAGGAATTTCACCCTGGATACTTTTTGTATACAGAAACAGTGATTCTGCATCCAGCTACAGTAGCCTGGGGGAATTTAATCTTTGTGAATTGTGACATAAATGGATCTGTTCTCCACCTCCCAAAATAATATGTGGATTGGGACTTAGGGGCTGTACAGACAGCCCCTAAGGGGTGGCTCTGTGCCACCTCTGGGAGCACTGGATTGGGGCTGCGGCAACCACATGCCACAGCCCTGATCCAGTGCTTTGCCACTCCAAAAAGAGCTGGCAAATGCCACTCAGACCTTTGATCATCTCAGTTCCTGCCGTGGCTCTTCAGCACCCCTTTGGCCCAGCCCTGATGCTGTGCACTATGTGGCGGGGTGCGCAGCAAGATGGTGGCATAGGGATGGAGTCTGGGCAGCCGGCGTGTGGTCGCCTTGCCCCAACTCCACCCCCAGGCTGGCCCTTGTGGCCGGTCTGTACAGGCCCTTAGTTATCCACCATCTTTTGTGCTTCTCAGATGTTCTAGTGCCATAACAAAATAGCCTTTCCTAACATTTCCAAAAATAGCATCCTAAAGTCTAGTATCAGAGGAGGCAGCAGACTAAATTTGATTGGATTCTGCTACAGTTTCCTCCAACCTAGGGCCATCAAATATTTTGATCTACAGTCTCCATCATCCCCGACCACTGACCATGTTGACTTGGACTGAGTCCCAATTCACATATTATTTTGGGAGGTGGAGAACAGTTGTATACCAAAATATTTGATGGCCTTAGGTTGGAGAAAACTGTAGCGAAATCCAATCCAATTTAGTTTGCTGCTTCCCCTAAAACTTAATTTTAGGATGCTGACATAATGAAGATCTTGTGGGTTCAACAGCAAGCTAGGTTTCTCTCTCCTCAGCTTCTATGTAACCAGCCTGATGGAGAGTCCACTCAACTCAAAAGCTTGCTCACTGTTTTGCAATCTATTGATTCATCCTGATTGTCTAATTGTAGTTTAAGGTATTTTTCTAACACCAATGCATTCTGTTGGAAGATGTTTGCATTTTCTTTCCCCTTCCTTATATAGATAAAGGTAAAGATGTTCTCTGTTAACACAGTTGTCAAGTCATGTCTGACCATAGGGCGCGGTGCTCATCTCAGTTACTAAACCAAAAAGCCAGCACTGTCAGAGACTACTCTGTGATCATGTGGCCAGCATGATTACACAGAACACTGTTTACCTTCTCACTGAAGTGGTACCTATTTATCTACTTGCATTTGCATGTGTTCAAACTGATAGTTTGGCAGAAGCTGGGCCTAGTGATGGGAGCGAGCTCACCCTACCATACAGCACTCGGGCCTTGAACTGCCAACCTGTCAATCTTGCAATCAACAGAGTCAGCATCTTAACTACTTGAGTCACTGTGTCCTATCTTATATAGATAGGGATTCCTTATATAGATAAGGATTTCCTCTCTCTCTCTGGACGTTATCACACTTGCAGCAAGAGAGCGGCGAGA
>CM034708.1:144102864-144117155 GCA_020142125.1 Phrynosoma platyrhinos | reverse complement strand
TGAAATGACGCTGCTTTAGGGCCAGTGTGATAACGTCCTCTCTCTCTCACTCACTCTCTCTTTCAAACTAACCATGTGTTTTAGACCACTCCCCTTTTTGGGAAGCTCATTCACTTAAAATTTTTCTTCTGCCCTGTTGAGTTCTGATGTTTCTTCTCCACCAACTTTCTTTGGAAAGATGGTGAGATAAATATTTCTTCTTAACCTGAACTATTCACTAGCTAGATCAGGATATAGCCTCTATGTATATATAGATTAAAGTCATTAGTAAACGTTTGTTTGAGCTTCAAGCTACTTGTGTTGTTTTTGAGTCAGTCTCAGTCCTCAGGGAAATAGACAAGGACATGTTTTCTGATACTCTGCTGATTTAAAGTTAGACCCTAACAGTCTTGGCTTTGATATTTTTGATATTTAATTTTTTTCCCCTTAAATTGCTCTACACTTTCTATACTGTTGTTTGCTGTTTCTCAATAACAGTGGTCGGCAACCTACAGCCCGTGGGCCAGTTCCGGCCCAGGATGGCAGACTTACCAGCCCAGGCAGACCCCTGCCTCCGCCGCCACCACTACTGCCACGGTGCCTCCGCAGCCTGTTTTGGTCGGCGTGCAACTGAGCGCGCCGGGCCGGCATTTTGTTTATCAAAATGGTGGCCGCGACGCGTTTGGGCATACACAGGGTTTGCGCATGCGCAAACGCATTGTGGCCGCCATTTTGATAAACAAAATGCCGGCTGCGGCGTGCGCTGTTGCGCGCCGACAAAACCAGGCAACGGTGGAACCTCCGGCTCTGGCTCTGGCTCCGGCTCCACCGCCGCTGCCACTCGCTTTTGTCAGTGGGCGACAGCGCGTGACACGGCTGGCATTTTGGAGGCCAAAATGCCGGCTGCGACGTGTTTGCGCATGCGCAAACCCTGCGCATGCGCAAACGCATCGCGGATGGCATTTTGGCCTCCAAAATGCCGGCCGCATCGTGCGCTGTCACCCGCTGACGAAAGCGAGTGGCAGTGGCAGCGGCAGAGGCGGAAGCGGAGGGGTAAGTCCGGGTAGCCTCCTGGGGGGGACCCTTGGTCACGACGGGCTTCCAGGAGGCCCGTCGCTGCCAAGGGAAGCGTCCCCGCGCGCACCCTCCACCGACGCGCACGACCCCCGTACATGTGGCCACCGCCACGCCATGCACAGCGGTGGCATGTGGGGGGCCGTGTGCGCCAGTGGAGGGTGCGCGCACACCGCCATCCCCCCCCCTTGGCCCAGCCAAGACCTGGGCTATGGGAGACCGGCCCAGGTCTCCAAAAGGTTGCCAGTCCCTGCTCAATAAGATGCTCTAGCTTTGAGCAAGAAGCTGTATACCCATCATATATTTTCTGATCAACAGGTCACAAAAATAATGTAACAGTACATTTGCTCCCACTCCAAAGGCATTAAACTGGATAGAACAAGAGATAAGAGAGTGTAGGATACTTGTATATATCAATTGGACTATAATATCTTAACTGGAACTCTAATCTGTTGTATTACTATGGCATCCCTAAATGAGGTTTTCAATAGTCTGCCTCTAATCACACAGAGTCTCACTGGCTTCAACATGTAGATAGGATAAAAAACACAGAAGTTCAGAGGGGCAACTGTGCCTTTTCACCTGCTTGAAACTCCTTGGGAAAGCCTCTCATAGTTTGCAAACCATGGCATGAGAAAAAAGCGCTAAAAGTACAGAGGGAAATAACAAGCTACAGTGCTACAGTCACTGCAGACTCTCTCTCATGCACACATTCTATTTCACATTTATTTATTTATTTTTATAATTTATATTTTATTAACATATACTATTCAAACATATCTTTCAAGTTTAACATATTAATTTCTTTTTCAATAATCATATACAAATATTTACAATTGACTTCCAAAGTATCTCCAGTTTGTACTCAACCTTAGTTCAGTGTTCACTCATTGTCATTATATACAAGCATTTTTAAATATTAAATCCACTGTGTGTTATAGCAACAGCTTTAATTCTCTTGATCTTTAATAGTCACTTTTCACCTATTATTAAGTCGATTTACTAATTTAGAGTATCCCATCAGTCTATATCTCTATTCAATTAAATTTTCCTTTTTACAGTATTGCAGTATCTTGTTCAGTACTCTCTACATTTCGTTTGTTCAGTCTAGCTGTGACTATTTCACATTTATTAAAGTAAGCAAGCAGAACTGTGTGTATGCATGCATGCTTGCATGCATATGTTCCCCCTTTCTAAATTTTATTTTTATATCAAATAAATTTACAATAATACATTTGAATTTGCATTATACATTAATAATGTCTTCATCCTATTGTTGTCTACATTATATAACTCCATCTAACTGTCTCTTGCATAATACACCTTATTCTCACACTTTACTCTAGTCTTATTGTTATTCAGAATTTTCCAAGATATATCTCATATATCTAGTCAGTATTCATGAGATTTCATTTATCCCTTCCTTTTTCCTTCATTTGTGTTAACTCTTTTGATTTCCAATTGCATCTTTTTGTTACTTGTAACCTAATTCCATCTGTTATCGCAATATTCATATGTTCCCCTATGTTCTTTTTCAGACCTCTGAATCAAAATCTTAATCCAGAAATCAATAATTGTTCATACTGAATATATTTCAAGGAGGTTTTTTTCTGACTTTAATATCTAAACATACATCTTAAAAAACATGCAGGGGTAGCTGTGTTGGCCATTTAGCAAATTCAAACAAAAATCCACCAAGCAGTGATACCTTTATTGTCCAACTGAAATGCACAATATATTTGTTGCAAGCTTTCGAAGCTCCACTAGTTTCTTCATCAGGCAAGATTTTACAAACCAAACACGAGAAAAACAATTAGAGATGTTAGTTATAGGCCTGTATATTGTTTGTTTGGTGGATTTTTGTTTGACTTTAACATAAGTGTTGAGGTTAAGAAATATTTATGTATAGCCTGATGATGACAAAGTCAGTAACAAACCATTGTGTGTGTGTGTGTGTGTGTGTGTGTGTGTGTGTGTGTGTGTGCGCGCGCTCCTGAGTATGAGAGGGATGAAAAGATTGGCTATTCTTCATTTCATGCCTGAGAAAGGGCAGAGGCAATTCAAAGGCTGCTACAAAATTCTTGGTACTTTGATAGTATTCTTCTGTGGAAAATAATATGAATAAAAACATCCATGTGGTTTTCATTCAAATAATGTGTTTCCTGTATAGGCAACAGTCTATTTTCCATATAAAATTTCTATTTTCTGTATATAAATTTTTGCATTAATGAGATTTCTTGAAACAAAAATAGTGATCAGGAATTGTGCAGAAATCTCCTTATTCTCACCCAGTGATGGAAATACCAGCAGAATTAATTCATTTTTATCTGAAAGATTCAGGAACATAAAGATTCAGGAGGAGAAAATCTATAACTTGCTTTCTCCTATATTTGACTTTTTTTAAGCATCACATTCTTTCTACTCTCATGTTAAAAAAAATGGTGAATTTGGTGAAATGCTGCAAAAGCAAAACTCAAAAAAAATTCTGCCCCATCAACTCCAGCCAAATTCAACAGGCAAAGCTGTTCCCAGGATGAAGAGAACCCTTGTTGCTTTGTTTACATTTTTGTTTCAATGCTTTGTTTTAATCTTTTAATCTTATACAGTAAGTGACCCAAATCTGTGACAGAGCAAAAGTTATAGATTTTCTCCTCCTGAATATTCATGCTTTTGAGCTTTGCAGGTAATAATTAATAATTCCTCTAGGAGAAAGGTGGAAAATTACACAAACAAGCAAATATGCCTGCCTGCCATACAGCTATGAAATACAAGGCACATCTTAGAAAATATAGACATGACAATCCAAAATGATCCTAAAGATTGCTTCAAGGAGTTAAGCATTCATCCAACCCTGGATGAATGAATCTGTTCTGGTTCCCCCTACATCCAAGTTCTTTTACTTTCATGTTCTTTTCATCCTGAATATGAAGAAAGTGCAATATTGGCTTCATTCTCAACACTGAAATGAACTGAAATTTTTACCTATCCCTAGGACACACACATGTGCACATGGACATACATGATGACTACAGGCTGCCAGGCCTGAATACAGATTGAAATGGACTCTATAACTCTTGAGAATCAGGTATAATGGTCAGTGGTCCAAGAAGGGGGGCATCTTATTTCAACACATTTGCCATCACTAGGGGGTGCCTTGGTGCCGTTGCCTCATTTTCCTCATTAGAACAGTATCATGAGGAGAATGACATGGCACCACCAAGGGAGCCAAGCCCCCCCCCCCCCCCCCCCCCCCCCACCTCAGTGCTGTTGCCTTGGCACAGTTCATGGCAGCAAGGGAACATGCCCGGCTATCCTGCTGGACCACAAGTCAACACTGCTAAAGGACTACATAATGAATATTCAAATACTAAAATAATCTCCAATTGACCCTTCCTTTAAGATGACATATATGGTGATCAAGAAGGGGACTAAAATTGACCATCTGATACCCTCCTGATTTCTTGGAATTGAGTAGCCATAAGCCCTAGATGGCAATGCCATTACTTAGAGATGATTGGGTTGTAGTCCAAAACATTAAGAAGATATCAGATCACCTATTTGTCTTCTCAGTAATGCCAATATATTTCCAGAGATACTGATCTGGAGTTGCATGCTATGTCCTTTCAGTGCCAGGTAAATGGATTTTTTCAGGCCTTTTAATTTATAGTTCAATGGTTTGTTAATACTTCCAGACTCCTCAATATTTTAAAAAGCTTGTTTGTTGCTTCCGTATACTTTATTGTATTTTATAACATCCTTATTGTGTTCTTTTATAGTTATGAATCGTCTTGGGAGTTACAGCTGAACTGAAAGTCATGATAGAATATTGTAATTGATGAATAAATGCATTAATAAGCCCTTGCCTCAGCCACAGTGATTTGCTTCTTGGAATATCATTACCACATGTCTCTAGAATTAGCCTGTGCATACACAAGGACCAGAAGCACATGACAAATATACGGGTCTCCCCTGTGGCAAATGTAGTATCATAAAGGGAATTGATAATAATGGAAAAGGGACGGGGTGTCAAGAAAATAAGAAGGCATCACAAGTTTGTGATTGGTTCCTGAAAAAGACACTGGGAAGGTTTACAGATAGCTCCATTGCCAAAAGACTTTCTAGGAATAGATTTTTGAGCTGTGTCCTGCACTAGAGCAAAGGCTGTTGATTTTGTGTATCGCTAATCCATACACTAACTCCAAAAAGACAGAGAGCCATCACCAAAATAGGATTCAGTGTCTAGAAATTAGGTAAAATGAATATGGTTCTGGAAGTATTCATGTTATCTGCAGTATTCAGGCTGTATCATATAACATTTACCACCATGGCAGCACACCTAGCTCATTGAACTCAATGAGGGCCACTGCTGTGCAGACAGGCATAGGATTCTTCTCTTACGATCCCATCTTTATGTATGGGCAACACTTCCCTGTTGGTTATTCATGGGTCCTGCTCATGAAAGAGAGTAAGGGGAAATTATATTGATATGCAGAACTTGGAAGTTTTATTTAAAAACTGTAATTCATTATATAGTTCTTGCAAAGCATCTTAAAGTAGCTTATCATCAATACTACCTTTATTTTTATTATTTTTGTTTTATAATTTGAGGAAGTCACCCAAAAACTGGGAAAGGAGCATTCTTCTCAAAAAAGACCCTCAAAAAGCATTTTCAGACCCAATATCAAATAAGAAGTAAGAATGATTAATTACATAGGGAAATGTATGCTATTACTTCCAAAGTCTGGTGTCATGTGGTAGCAGATATTTTATTTCTCATATTTACTTCCATATCTCACAGAGTTTGTCTTAATAGGATCCATTGTTAATTTGCAGTTGAGTTAATGATATGACTACAATGAAAAAGACTTTTATATATCAACAATATGCCTTTAATTTCTTTAACAGATTTTTATCCTTATTAACTAAATTTCAAATGAAGCAGCTGAAAAACTGAGGGTTTCTTAAAAATAGATTATTATGCAATTTTATGTAGCGATATAATGCTAATTAAACTTTTAAACAAATTAGCTAAAATTAACTCTGGAGATTAGACATTCATCTTATTGAAATGGCCATGGTCATCACCATAAAAACTTGCAACCACCTGGGGCCAAATACAGCATACAGTTCTAAAGTGAACTTCACAAGAAAGTTTAATTTTCTTAACCCATTCCAGCTAGAGAACAGTTTGGGGACAGCTGTGAAATCCAGCCACTTATCCTTAATTAATTAGGCTAACATTAATTTCCAAGACCTTGGATAGTGATGAATTTGACATAACTTTGGCAGTCATTTCAATAAATATATTAAATGTTTTATAAGCAGAGAAATTTTGTGATCCATCAAAGGTTAAACTTATCTCGATCCCAATGATTTCAGATCTTTAAAAAGATCTGCATTCCTAACTCTCATCTTATGAAAGTTAATGGCACTCAAAAGTTATTAACTCTGACAAAATCATATAGGGTGCTAAAATGTGATCCCATTGCCCTCATCTTACTTGTGCCTGGAGTATTTTCTTAAGAGAGATTTCATTCTCAGAAATAGGTGGAATGTCTGTGTTCCACAGCAAGTTTATGGCATTTTCAGCATGGTATAGTGGTTTGAGCATTGGACTTATGGATCTGGAGAACAGGGTTCAAATCCCCACTCAGCCATGAAACCCACTGGGCCCACTGTATATAAAGATATACATTTGGAGAGAAACACAGACATGGCAATGTCTGGGGTCTTAGCTTCTTTATATTGCATATAAGGCATTATACATACCATTACACTACAAGATACAACAATTAAAATGTTACACTTTCATGGGGATTTTCATAAGGATTGAACCTTGCTCTCTGCATCTCTTTAACAGGCTTGGTAATAACCCATGAATGAGCACTTACCTTCTAAACTATTTAACACTGTCTTTTATCCATCATCATCATCATCATCATCATGTTCTTCCATACTTTCATTGTTTCCCATAATATCTACTAAGGGAAGCATTATACAGCTATTCCTAAAAGCTTTTACAAGTAGATAATTATATATCATAACTTCTCAATATTACATCTTAGCCAATTGGGTATACACTCTCATCTGTTTGAGGAGTTATACATCTCTGATAGCGTCTATGAATACACAGGCATTCAACACACAGGTTGATCTCCTCTAGCACTGTTAAATCTCTTAACAGCAGCTGCTACTATAAACATGTTAATGGGCATCCATTAAAAGCATAATGGGGCATACATAACTTGTTTATATCCATGTTAGAATAACCTTACCAACACCAGCATAACTCAACATCTTAGGGCAACATCTTACAACCAAATACAGGACTATCAGCTCAGCTGTACCTGTAATTATCTTCTGTGTTGGAGGCATGCAAAGGCAGTCTCAGCTTTGGCTCTAACTAGCTCTTTCCATCCTCTACTTACCCCCTCATTCATTTATTAGTTATCCAATTGAAAACTAGACTTAACTGGATGTCCAATACAGTAAAGATTTTTTGTCACATGGTCACTATGCCATTAGACATCTTCCCACTACCTGTCATCAGGTGTCTGTACTGACCCACAGTGTTCATTCTAATATACATGTCCTTTCTTGATTAAAAGTGTACAGGCTCTGTTTTATCATATTTACATTCCAGTGAGTATCTGGCAGTTTCCTAGACTGAAAAGTGAAACCATTTTTTTTCATGATCCTGAGTGGTGCAGACACACACCCTTACCAAGCTAATTGTTTGAATAAGTCCTTATGTTCTATATGATTTCTTGTTGTTGTTGTTGTTGTGCCTTCAAATTGTTTCCAGCTTATGGTAATCCTAAGATGAACCTATCATAGAGTTTTCTGAGGCGAAGAGTGTGTGACTTGCCCAAGGTCACCCAGTAGGTTTCTATGGCCGAGTAGGGTTTTGAACCCTGGCTTCCAGAGTTGCAATCCAGTGTACAAACCATTATAACAATATGGTTCCATTCTGTAGGATACCAGGTTATTTTCTATACTTTAATATTATACGAACAGGCCAAGAAGCTGACAACTGAATATGCCTGACCTATTACAGTAGCATTTATGACACTGGCACTGTGCTATCCAAAGTACTAATCCAAAATACTAAATTCTATTTTATGAATAGGTTCATCATCTTGGATAGCTGAGGTTCACACCAAAACCCAGAGCAGATTCACTGACCTATTGTCATAGAAGCCACCAGCTACCAGCATTTAAAAGCATATAGTGGTAGCCATTTATAACCCTTTCTTCCATGAAATGCATTTGCACTATTAATGCTTGGATGCAATTTGCAGAGAAAGTTGTTCCTTATGATGGATGCAAGCCTGCCAAATGTAAGAACAGGAACAGGGAGTTTTATACAAGAGCAGCTTGGATTCAGGATTCATGTAAAATCTGTAGCACAGCACTGATGCTTTTAATAATATTGGTGTGGTGAATTCACACATTATAGCATTGGGATTAATGAAACCTCTACAAAAAGCCAGTCCCATAGCTTTTTTTCTTATTTAAAATATCTTATTAGGAGAGGTTCCATTCTCAAATAAATGTACAATTTCTGATTCAGAAGAGTTCCACATCATGCCAATAATTCAAATTATCTTTGGAGTTGTCCTGGTTCTCTGCAGCATATAACTAGCAAATTGGATAAAATTCCAATTTCCACAGATTTCAGGGTTAAGGAGGACAAAAATAGATTCAGTGAGCAACATGAGGCCTTGGAAAGAATTGAAAGGTGCTGTAATACAATCATACTTTTAAAATATTTTACAGCCGTGTTTTCTTCAAACTCTTATTTTAGCAAATCACTTTTTACTGGTCCTGTAATAAAAGTGGATGATATAAAGGACACATAAGATGGGAGCATGTTTGTAGATCAAGAAAATAGAGAAGGAAACACAACCACAGTATGAAACCCCTGACCTGTAACTTGAAGATTGATCCATTAATGTCAACTAGTTGGTGATGTGAGATTTTAGGATTGTAGCCCAATAACTCAATACTAAAAACATTTTATTGGACTTCCACATGTGTATTTACCTTAGTATTATAGATCAATGCTCTCTCTTTGTGTGTGTCCCAAAAGTTAAAATGGCATCCTGTTCAAGGAAAAGAAAGCATGTCTAGGAAACTGACCCTAATTTAATTTTCCTTTCCTTCTGCTTCCCACTATCATGCAGTATTGTCCGGATTTCAGAGCCAAACCTCAAAGAGTTAAGTCCCAATTCTTACTTCACTCTTGTTTAGGATTTTCCTGTTGTGACTAAAACTGGTATCTTCAGATCCAGGAAACATATTCAGAGTAGCTGGATATTCAGTTCTAGAAAACATATACAGGGTAGCTTTGTAACATATTCAGTTACATTAAGGGGATGTAACTAAGACATGTGTCACTGTGGCCTTTTGTCTGACCAGGAAAATCTCTGTCTTGCTTGAATTAAGCTTCAATTTGTTCAACAGGTACCAGTTTAGCCTTCTGGGGTGAAAAGGATTAGTAGATCTGGGTGCCACATACTAATGTCACCAGACTCCAACACTCCGGATGATCTCTCCCAGTTGTTTCATGTATGCTACATAAATAGTATGTGGGACAAAGCAGAATCCTAAGGGATGTCACAGGCCAATGGCCAAAAGTTCAAACAGAAGTTCCCCAGCTCCACCTTCTGGTTCCCCTCCTTCAGGAAGGAACAGAGCCATTATAAAACAGTGTCTCCAAGTCCCATCCCAGCAAGACAGCCAAGAAGGATGTCATGATTGATGGCATCAAAAGCAATTGAAGTCCAGCAAACTACAGTGGCATACTCCCCCTGTCCAGTTCCCAGTGTAAGGTGACCAAAGCTGTCTCCCATAGCCAAGACTGAAACCAGACTGAAATGGATCTAGTAAACAACAGAGTAACACCTTTATTAGAAAAAAAACAAAATAATGCCAAACAGTAGTGAGAAAGTTCCAGGAATCTCAAAAGATGATTCATTATTTAGGGAAAATGGTGGTGATGGTGCTGCTGTTACGGTTATTATGTGCCTTCAAGTTGTTTCTAACTTATGGAGACACTAAAGCCTATCAAGGGGTTTTCTTGGCAAGATTTGTTCAGAGAAGGTTTGCCATTGCCTTCCCCTGAAGCTGAGAGCATGTGACTTCCCCAAAGTCACCCAGTGGGTTTCATAGCCAAGTGGAAATTGAACCCTGGTCTCCAGAGTCACAGTCCAACATTCAGGCCACTATGCTGTGTTGGTTCTACTTAAATGCAAATTTAAATTGGTACTACTCTATTGTTAATGGCATAATTGGGAATTATAAATATACTATCCTACTACAGGTAATGACATAGTGAAAGCTACACATAAGGTGGACTTGTACTATGCCTGTACTATGCCTGTAATGCTTAAACCAGTTCCTTGCAGATGCGACAGGATTCTTTTATATATGAAGTCTTGGTCATGCATACAAGATGAATGAACTGAAAGTAACACTCAGTGATATACATTCCAATCCTTTGCACTTTTACTCAGATGTTATACTTTATTGAGCACCGTGGGACCTACTGTGGAAATTCACAATTGTTGCAGTACTAAGGATGGACTTTGCGAGGAATTCACCAAAGATAAAGAAAGGAAAGCTGAAATATATTTAAATAGAATAGGGTTTTCTTCTAAAAAATAGTTCAGCTGTGTCTGTAAAGGGTCTAAGAAACATTTTGCAGAAAGGTTGAGCTCTATATAATGATTGCTTAGAGTTGTTTATGCTTTTGCAGTTGGAAGGGCATTCTACCTTTATACATACAAATGTTTGAAACTGTTGCTTCAAACGTGTGCCAAACACATATTATGTTTCCATGCATTTCTAAGCAGCTGTCATATCCCAAGCTTCTGGTGTGCCTCTCTCTGACATTTGTGCTTTTAGCTGTAGGGCTGTGAAACTTTTCCACATAAAGCAGAAGAGTCATATGTAACTTTGACAGAAACTATTTCCTTGGGTGATTATCAACAATTTCATTTGGCATTTGCAACATTCTCTCCACAACCTTTCTCTATCTAGATAAGTTAAGAAGGCTCTTGGTGTTCTTTTTATTTTTGTTTTTACTTTTTAGTTGGCAAACCCTCATAATCAATTTTTTTCCATTTTTTTTCAAAGCTGAAGAGCACATACATGGCCAGTAACAAAAATAAAATAAAGTTTTACAGCAAGAATAAAGAACTAAATCTGATTTTTAATTCCAGTTTAACTAGGTCCAAAGAATTCATTGAACATACATTAATGTTGTTCATAAAATATCTCCAGCTTTGAAACAAATGTTGGATTTAGCCCCAAATCTACAGGCCAGACAAGAAAATTAGTGTCATATTCACACACAAGGCAAAGTGGGGACCAATGATGAGTGGAGACCAAGATGTGGCTTACTGAACTCTCTTGATAGGACAATAAGGCTAAGGCAGATGCTGAAATTATAAAGATTCAGTTGGATATACAGTTTTATAATTTAGGAGCTGTGCTGTTTCTCTGAGGAAGCATTTTGTTTATTTTAGATTTTCTTAAGAATTACCAGATTTTCCCTTTCCAGATCAATACACAAAATAGAACACAATTACCCTTCAGAATTACTACTTCTTCACATTTTGTGAAGCAATTCTCAGAATAAAAAAGCACAGTATTTACATATTCAAGGATCTGGTGAAAGGCATGTGCAGAAATCATTGCACAAGGAAAAATTGCTTGAAAACAATAGGCATATTAAGCAAAATACATAAATAAGGAGAAATGTGTGTGAAAATATATGAATAGGGAGGTGTTTTTTTTTTTAGGGGAGGGGGTTGTTTTTTGTGGGTTTTTTTTTTTTTTGACGCTGTTAATTGACCAGATTAACAGAAAGTGATGCATGACAGGCTTTTCAAAATTACTAGCCTACTACATAATTGTTTCAGCCTTTGGATCAATAAAGAAATATGTAAGGTCTTTTCTTTCTATATATTCGTATGTACATTTGATCTTTGCAATACTTCTATTATTTGATTATATGGTCATTATGTATCAATTAGAAAAAACTGTAAGGATATATTGATACAGAATAGGCTGCAAATACCTCTCTTCCTCAAGAAATGCATCATATCCAATATATTTCCAAATGCTGCCTAGTCTGACTTACTAAACTACTGTATAAGATCCTCCTGGCTGTGAGCTGTGAGCAGGAGAGATTATAACTTTTTTTAATCAAGAAAAAGAAGCACTTGCAAGCAAAAAGCACAAATTGATTTTTGAACCTCCAAAGTGATACACAGCAGGAATAGAACAAACTGAGTGGAGGAGGAAATCTAGCATGTGAAGGATTTTTATTATTATTATTACTACTATTACTATTACCTTTCTCACTTTTCTTGTTGACAAGGAGATATTCAATTTTGGAAAAGGTGCAATGGGATGAATGCTAGGACAGATCTATGCCACCAACTAGCTAACACCAGCCCATATTTTCAGATAGTTTCCAAGCAAGCTATTTCACCTTGCTAGGTTGTATTGTACCATTAGTATTCAGTCCACAGTGGAAGGAAGTAGAAAGGGCAATGTTAGAGTTTCATTGTGCTTGTTTGTAAATTGAAGCATAAGCTGACATTCTGTATGGAGCAAGGAAATCCAAGCAACACAGTTCATAAACTAGATTTTTGTGTGGGTCTGCTACTGGAGATTGCTGTTCTATAATGCCTCCTTGTATGGCTCTCTGTTTTCATCTGGCATCTTCAAGTTAGGACTTGTCTGACTTTTAAACTTTTTGTCAAAGTACGCTGTAAAAGAGCCACTGTTTTCCATTTTAGACTAGTCTACTATAAGTCCTTAAATAGTCTAACAGGTTTAAACTTACTTTGCCCTAATGTGGTGGCCCCTTCTTGAATCACTCTCCTGTTTTATAGTTTAAAGAAAAAAAATATGAACAATCTAGTCATAGATGTCCTGCTATTTGAATTTGCTAAGTCCTATCTTTCAGGTAGAGGAAATACTACTAGCTTTCTGCAGCAAAAATAACAAAGAAAATTGTGAGAATTGAGGCCTAAATCCAATTTCTCAGAGGTAGAAACTGTGATTCTCCACCATTGTTGAACTGAAAATCCCATTAGCTGTATCTAGCCTAGCCAATGGCAACAAATGCAACAGGTTGTGATGCAACAAGATCAGGAGAGATGCATAATATCACCCCTACTTTGTTAGTTCCAGCTAGAACAGACCCACTAAAACAGGGGTAGGCACCCTAAGGGCCGGGGGCCAGATGCGGCCCCCCAAGGCCTTTGGACCGGCCCCAGGCCAGTCCTGCCACCGCCGCCATGATGATATTGATTATAGTTGTTATTACTTGTTCTTGGGGTTTTCTTGCCAAAATCTCCACAGGGGTTTTGCTATGGCTTTTCTGGGGCTGAGAGAGAGTGTGCATGCATATTTTTTAAATGTTTAATTTTTTAAAAAAAATATATTTATTTATTTATTTATTTATTTATTTTATTTTTGGTGCTTTGGCCCCTCCAATTGTCTGAGGGACAGCAACCCAGCCCTTGGATCAAAAAGGTTGCCTATCCCTGCACTAAAACATAAGCAAAGTAGAGTCAACACTTAGACAAATCCCATTGATTGACTAGGGGGAGTTGCAGACTGGCCTAAAGGGCCAGCCTGGGGGTGGAGTTGGGGTGGGGCAGCCACACATCGGCTGCCCCAACCCCAGCCCAACACCGTCCTGATGCCACACACCCTGATGCCGCACAACATCAGATACACTGTGCCAAAAAGGCAGAGAAGAGCTATGGTGCCAGCTCTTAGGGCGGCCTTCTGCTCTCCAGGACCCCTGCCTTCCACTGCTCTGCTCAGGTTCTACAGGCTGAGGCCTATGGCCTCTTTGAGGCTATCAATGTGGCATATGGTCTCCCTCTCTTCCTGTTGCCTTCTACCTTTCCTAGCATATTGTCTTTTCTAGTGAGTCATGCCTTCTCATGATGTAGCCAAAGTACAATAGTCTCAATTAATAATCCTGGCTCCCAGCATTATCTGTTCAAGCATGATCTGTCCTGGGATCCATTTGTTTATCTTCATAGTCACCCATGGAATTCCCAGCACTCTTCTCCAGCACCAAATCTGAAATGAGTTTATTTTCTTCCTATTCATTTTCTTCACTATCCAGCTCTCACATGTGTACAAGGTGATGGGGAATATAATGTCAAGGAAAAAGCAACATGGGACATACAGTAATAGAAATA
>CM034708.1:144049631-144060416 GCA_020142125.1 Phrynosoma platyrhinos | reverse complement strand
TAAGGGAGCTGACGCAGGTACCCCCTGTGCAGAACCCATTACTTAACCCAAAAACAGCCTGCTGTGATGCATTTAACAACTTTTTTGCAGATAAAATCTCTCAGATAAGAGCCGACTTTGATGCCAGTGTTTTGACAGAAACAATTGATGAGGTGTCCAGCGACTCTGTTAATGAAATTATCCTGAATCAGTTTCAATCTGTGAGTACCGATGATGTGGACAAGCCCCTTGGTAGAGTGAGGAAAACAACCTGCCCTCAGGACCCTTCCCCATCATGGCTGGCCGTCTGGAGGGGGGGGATGTACTGAGGATGTTCTTTATGGACATCATAAATGCATCCCTCAGGGAAGGTCATATTTCATCTTGTTTGAAGGAAGCAGCTGTTCAGCTAGTACAAAACATGGCAGCCAGAGTGGTCTTGGGAACATTTAGGAGGGACCACATAACTCCAGTATTGAAGTCCCTCCACTTGCTGCCTATTAGTTTCTGAGCCCAGTATAAGGTGTTGGTTATTACCTTTAAAGCCCTAAATTGCTTGGGTCCAATCTATCTTCTGGACTGCATCCTCCCATACAATCCTCCCCACACACTCCAATCCTCTGGAAGGAACTTGCTCCAGCCATTAAAATCTAGGCTGTCTGCAACCTCCCAGAGGGCATTCTCGGTAATCACCCCCAGATTATGGAACGGCCTGCTGGACGAGATCCATCAGATTACAATGCTAAACAGCTTTAAAAAGGCTGTTAATATGGATCTCTTCCAGCAGGCCTTTCCAGAATAGATTTCCCGGCCTCAGAAACCTCCTTATCCCGCTCTCTCACAATTTGGACATTCCTGCTGCTCCGTGTGTTTTATTATATTGTTATTTGTAACCAGTTTTTACTGTATGTCTTTTTAACTAGATGTTTTAATAATGTGTTGGTTTAATACTTTTTTAAGGAGTGGGTGGGTTTTGGGGCCTTTTTGGAGTTATATTGTTTGTAATTTTAAATTGTTGTTAGCCACCCCGATTGTTCTCAGAGGGGCAGGATACAAATAAATAAATATATTATTATTATTATTATTAATAATAATAATCATCATCATCATCATCTTATCTGCATGGGCAAACCAATTTTTAAGTACATATAAATGACTCACAACCAAGGCTCACTGGTTTCTCTGGCACAATTGTTTCAGGTCCCCTACAGGCTGAAGCGAAAAGGTGAAGGGCTCATGTCATCATCTTCCTTATTCTTATCTTAACTGTCCAATTCATATCTTAACTGTTCTGTTATACATCAAATTTGTGCAGAAAGGGACTCTATTTTTGGATCTGCTCCAAGGCCCCTATCACCTTAATGTGGTCAAGCTCTTGGTCCCATGCCTAAGACCTTCAGTTCTTTGTCCTCAGTGCACATGAGTGCAGTAGATCTGAGGTGATGTAAGTGATGTGCTACAAATCTATCTAAATGCAATGAAATGCCTAGCATGAAGAGTCTGCAAGTGGTATGTGCACGAGGTTACCTTATCTCTCAACCTGTGCCATTCACTTGTTATCAAGGAAGGTATGAAGAGAAACTTTATCCATATTCAGCTGAACACAATTATTCTGCTTGGTATGATTAGGAACCTTGATGATTGAGGGGTTTTCTGATCACACAAAGCACTGTCATTCCTTCCAGACAAACACAGTTATAAGTTTTCACTTGAGACCTTTCTGTCTTCATGTGGAATTTGAGGTAGGGTAAAGCTGAGATTGCCCTTCATTTGATGTTCCTCCATGCTTAGAATTTCATGATAACTGTATAGAGCTACTACAAAAGACATATTTGTTGATTTCTTTTTTCTCTTTGAATTTTTTAAAGTGCTCACCTGAATTCTCCCCACTCTCTCCACAAAAAGCTTAATTCAGGATTTCACAATATTATTTTTTAGCTTTATTTAGAGAAATTAGTTTTACAAGGCTTATTTTCAGTTATTTTCTTTTCAATACAGTAGCATCACTTTCAGGATAAGCTGAGATCCTGCCCTACTCTGGCCAATTGTAAAATACTGCCAGGTGAAATTACATCTCATCCTCCTCCTACATCATCAATCTATATTTAGAAAGAAATGCTTGAGCTTGAGGATGAGAGATGACCAGGCAGATAGCCAGTTCAATTTCTAAAGCTCATTGCATGAACATGATCTCATCCTCCTGGACCTCGAGACTATCAGGATGTCTAGAAAGATGCCTTTTTTTCTTCCCATCAGTTGATCTCACAGTTCACAAATGTTTGTCCCTGAATACCAGAAACTTGCTCACAATAATGTGTGGCATAATGGTTTGAGTGTTGGACTATGACTCTGGAGGAACTGGGTTTGATTCACAGCTTAGCCATGAAACCCACTTTTGGCAAGTCATATGCTCTCAGCCTCAAAGGAAGGCAATGGCAAACGTTCTCTGAACAAATCTGGCCAATAAAACCCCATGATGGGGTTTCCTTAGAGTCTTCATAAGTCAGAAATGACTTGAAGACACAAAGTAACAAATTTATTTATTTATTTATTTATTTAAATATTTATTTAAATATATCATTAAGCCAATATTAAGGGCAGAAACCTCCCAAAGCAATGCATAAAATAAAAATAATGTAAAAAAAAATACAAGTTGTAGTAGTTTGAAGTGCTTGGCTATACTTAGAGGTTCAGCAGCTTTTTGCAATCTCTGAAACCTGTACCAGAGTCCCTGAAGTCCAACAGTCTCCCCTTCAAAAATGAACAAAGATCACTCAATTTTGGTCAAGCTGTTATTTGGGAAGGGGGGGGGGAGTAAGAACTGGTGGATACCTTAAATACATCTTGTCCCCAAAACCTTTCCAAAATTTAAATTTAAACAAAAAAAATAAATGATTAGGTGAGGAAAGAAAATGAGAACCAAAAATCTACTGCTGCTTTTATTTTCAGCTAATTTGGGGGCAGTGTGGCCCATTACAGGGATACAAGTCAGCCCCAATAGCATTCATTCATAAATGCCCAGCTTATTTTAAAATGGAAAAGCAGTACTTCAGGGGATCTGGTCTTCTTGATCAGAATAAGGCATATCCTAATACCCTTACACTGAATGGAGAAGAGAAATGTTGGAAAAATTTCAATTTGTAAAACAAAAGCAAACTCATTTATCTTAGTAACCTATGTGTGGTGCTGAAAAGACAGCGGCAATTTATTAACAGGACTTGTTCATGTGAATAGAGATAATTTAAATACAATAAACAGTGTTATCCTCATGTGTCATTTCCCGGTAGTTTTTTTAAAAAAAAAATCGGAGATAGAAACCATCTTACCTGAAACTGTTCAGGATGCAACTTGGTTATAAAAATGCAGTGATGTTTGCCATATGATTCAAACAAGAGCCATGCACAAATAGCTTCTCCAGCCTATTTTTGTGCACTGAAATTAGGTGGATCATTTTAGTGGATTTCTTCAGGGATATTAGAAATGGCAATGGTAAGCAGTACCACTGCTTCTTTCTTTTTTCCTTGGGTTTGGGTTGCTTCTGATGTTTGTTTTTCCTTATAGCTGAAAATGGGAGTGGCAGCAGCAGTAACTGGGGCTGCAACTGCACTGGATAAATAATCCAGTTTGACACTGCTTTAACGCAATAGCCCAATGCTGTGGAATTCATTGATTTGTAGTTTTGTGAGACATCCAGCCTTCTCTGTCTGAGAGCTCTAGTGACAACACAAATTATCACTCCCAGGATTGCATAGCATTGAACCATGGCAGTTAAACCATTGTCAAACTGGATTATTTCTGTAGTATGGGTGCAACCTGCATTAGCAGCCTGCCCTTTTTTATATTCCACAATACCTAGACCAAGGACACTTCTACATGGGCCAAATAAAATGGTCTCAGTTTTCAGAGTAAGCTGCCCAAATAATGTACAGGATGAATGGAGACAAATCTGGGCCTTTTCATCACTTCAGGGCTTTAATCTCTATGGGGGGGGGAGTGGAGATTTATCCCAATTTTGAGCAGAAATTCTGTGTGTGTGTGTGTGTGTGTGTGTGTGTGTGTGGACTATGCTCCATAGAGATGTCAGTGTGAGGTTGGGAGGGAAGGAATTCAGAAATATATACATTTGCACACACTTAAGGATAATCTGAAACTAAAATGGATTTTCTTGGTGGTGCAGACACAACCTTAAATTCATTTCAAACTATTTGGTTTTCGTGGTTGGAGTGGAAGGACAATTATGGTCACCACTCAAAATGTTAGAGAAGTAGTCTTCTTCTTGTAGATGTGAAAAAGAGAAAGAAAAACCTCAGAATTCCCCTTCCCCCTCAAGAAACATATCTTCCAAGATACTCTGAATTAACCAACTTTATACAATGAGGTTTGCACCAATATAGTCCCCACTTGCCTTCCATCCCTCCAACTGGAATTTTATAAACAATATTTTTTTTCAGAATGACTGAATACTCTTTATATTGTTGACAGAAGTTTAATGTCTTCTTTGTATATATAAAAAGCAGGAGTTCTGAAAAATTCACAAAATAGCTTCTGCTGAGGTAATTGTAGCTCAGATAATTATTGTCATGTACACCTTGAAAAAGCAGAAAAAAAACCTTCTGAGATGTGTAAACAAAAAGCAGATGCATGTGGGTTTAAATATATTATATATTATATATATATATTATCTAAAAAGTGTACAAATACAAAGTTCAAACCAAAGATACACTTTGTAAAAATTGTATTGACTCCATAATTTTGATGACTTAGAAAAATTATAGAACATTTTCCAGCCACCCTGACATGTGTAACCTCCCTAAGTTAGCATACAAGAGAAAAGCACAGAAGCACTAATAACATTTTGCATAAAAGGATCTCTGCAGACTTCATAGATTGCTCCTCTATACTTTAGTCTTATAGAAACAGGTAGCAGATGAAAATAGAATATATCCATACGTAGGGCTCAGACAAAAAAGGTGACACTGGACTCAACAGTTTTGCGTATTAATAAGGTTACTCTTGGCTGTTCTTAGAACCTTATGTCTATTCAAGCTGTTGCTATTTTATTCACCAACTTGAACCTACAATAGTAATATTAAACAAACAAGACAGCTTGAAAAAAAAGAAGACAGCTGTCTCTGGATTATCTAACAGCTTGTTGGACAACTGAATAATCACAATGTTCCTCTAGTTATAACAGAAGTGTGGTCTGCCTATGAATGAATTGACTGAGTTGGTTAATCACTCTGACTCCCTTCTGACTCAAAATATCCAGTGCACCATCCTGTGCTGTGAATGAAAGAGATTTCACTGAAAGGAAAAAAGAATACGAATGAAACCATGATTTGAAATCAAGATGACAGAATGCTATACAGCTACCATCCATTTGGGACAATATTTTCCCACAGCATCTTAGTCTAATATATTTTTGACAAGTGAGTGTTAGAACTCTTTCGTTTCTATACAAAGCTCCTGAATATTATTAGAAGGAGAGAAGTGGAGATTGAACTCTTATGTGTGTGCATATGTGTCTTCAACTTGCCTTTTGACTTATGGTGGCTCCAATTATTTCATAGTGTTTTCCCAGGCAAGGAATACTCAGAAGTAGTTTGCCTCTGAATTATAGCCTTCAACAACTGGAATCCCTTGGCAATCCCCACCCAAGTACTAACTAGGCCTGATCTGCTTAGCTATCAAATCAGGTTTGGATCTGCTCCCTTCCAAATATTTACAGTTCATCATATACCATGAGAATGCCTATAATGATCACCATTTAAACTTTTTTTTCTCTGTGGGGCTATGCTAATGCCATTCATAATGCTATTTTTACCTGTGTGGGTAGGACTTCAGCAAGATGCCAATTAAATAAAAACAGTAGATTGAATGGAAAAAGCTCAAGCAAGACAACAGTCAGCAGAAGGTCCACCTCTCCTTCATGACAATAAGTTGAGTGCTTCACGCAAAAGTAAGATAATCAGTAAGACCAATGAACCACCTCTATCTTTGGCCCACATAAAATTCCAGAGGTTTCTGCTACTAATTTGGAGATTATCTAGGCAGGGTAGAAATCATGAAGCTCTTGAGGTACAATCTATAAATACCTTGAGGTCTTCATGATTCCCACAACTGCTCAGGGAAACACTTTGTTCTTCAGTGTTTTGTTCCTTCTAGTCCTATCCATATCTACCTACTTATCCAGCCACTGTCTCAGTCCTGTTTGTTTTATAGATTAAGCTGCTTGACTGAAAGGGTCAGCCAACTTTACTTCCTTCTTACTCCTGCTCACATGGATATTCACCTCCATTGTCTTAACCAGTTTGACACTTCTGACTTCACAAGACCACAGTGGATAGCATTAGCCCATTGACAATCTGCATGATTTCCTTTGTGAAATGACTGCCTCCCTACCATAGTATTGCATGTAGTGTTACATTGCTGACTGGGAATCCTAAATTTTGTCTATTCAGTATTTTCAGAGCACTGCCCGAAACACCCATGTTGGCAAGATCAATCATCAGTAATGCAATATTTGATTTCTGATTCCCTCCCATGTTTTCACAATGTTTTCTTTGTTAATTGGGCACAATGAGTGTTTTAGTGCTAGATCTTGGTGATCATGCTACTTGAGGATTTCTGGAAAATGTATTCAAAACAAAAGAAAACAAAATACATAACAAGTTTTTCAAGTTCTGTCCAGTGAAGTGAGCATGGCTTCCTCACAGACACTGATACACACACATATATACAAGAGCTGCATTAGCCTTTGCAAATTCACAGATCATATGAAAATCCATATCACACAGATGGTTGCCACATGGCACTTTACTGCTGCAGTCACAAATCAAATTCCAATAATACATTGGGTCTTTGGCACCAGGACTACAGAAGTTTCTCTAAAGTTTTATTCCCATCATTTCACTTCCTCAACATTACATGAAAATCAAATGCAAATAGTGCTCTAAAGACTAACTGTCTCTGACAGTTTATTGGCAGAATGAACTTCTATCAGCCCTGAGGGAAAATAATGAACAGGTTGTCTTGATGGTATTTAAAAAAAGAAGGTGAATCCAAACAGAACTCTTTCTGCCTTTAGTCATTTCCCCTTGATGGCAATGAAATTTATTTCTTCTGCTAAAGGACATCATGAGCTATAAATTGGTAAAAAGAAGCTATTGTTTCCCCAAATTTGGAAGAAGCTGCTTGTCTGAGGGAAATATGGGGATTTTATGGGCTGTTTTGTGTAATTTGTCATTATTTTTTAACCAGCTTTATGTCTTTAGGAGTTTATGTTGCATATGGCTTAAAACCATCAAATCTCTTAAGGACACACACCCAGATCAATTGGATTTCTCTGGCATAAATGATTAGACAATTATAGTCAAAGACTGGTCTATTGAGGAGCAGCAAGGGCCACTTCATTATCTAATTTGAATTTCTCAGATAATGTTTTATGAAATGTGATCTCTCATATTTTCCTGAGCCACACTTTTAGAGGAGTAAAAGGCACACAAGTACTATTGAAAGAGAAATATAGATCAGGTGTCACTGCATATTCCCAAAAGCACTAATTTATTGTGAGAAAAATATACATGCATAATGGTAAATGTATGTGAGTATGTATAAGCACTGTGGATAGAAAACCCACAAGGCAAGGTGACTTTGAATAAAGTATTTGTCAAATATAACCATTGATGTAGGGGAGTCAGGACTTTCAGGACATTTGAATTAACAGGGGCTATGGTTGTCCACTATTACCCCTCTCAGCATTTCTATCACCTCTGAGTCTAGTTCAATCCTCAGTGTAACTGGAGTGCAGTGGAACTGGAGAAGGGGCTAGTATAGTTTCCCAGAAACAGTTTATTACCATAGCTATTCCTATTGTAATCCAATAATATTTTGGCAGGGGTTGGTCTTAAACGGACAATTAAGATCCATTGCTTTTATAAAAGACCCTGTTCTAGCAGAGTTGAAATTCAATAGAATGTTTTGTGTGGAACTTTTATTTTTCTAAAACATGTAAATCAGTATTACTGCTGGCACTTCTAGATTCTCCTGCAGGATAAGCCTATGGAGACTGCCATATAGAATAGCTGTTCTTCAATATTTACTACTTCACCATCTTTTGGGGTCTGTATGTGAGGTATGCAGTTGAATATAATGATCCTGTAAAGGTACTCAGAGCAATCTTATGTAACTTTCACACTCAATAGTGAGTCCTAGGAGCTTATCACATGCCATTTAAAACAACTTATCCCAGTCACATTTAATTTTGAAGCCGGATCTTATCACAGGCACCGGTGGCTGGGTGAGTGCAACCTGGCTGCATCCCAGACCCCAGTCACACTTTTCCAGCATCTTTTCAAAAATAGGAGTCACCATTTTTTAAAAGGTGCTAGATAAATATGGCTGGGGTCTGGGATGCAGCTGGGTTGCACTTTCCCGGCTGCCAACACGTGTGATAAAATCTGGCTTCAAAATTAAATGTGACTGGGATAAGTCACTTTAAATGGCGTGATATAAGCTCCCTAGTCTCACACATGCTAAAAGAACTATGTGCAAGCTAGAAAGAGAGGTTCAATAGATGGAGAGATGTATACAGTGATCAAAAGTGATTGTGTGAATGAATGATTAAATTTGTAGTTCTCCTTTGCTCCCAGCACATTTAATTGTCTTACAGCTCTCACTCTACATATCCCAATATTTGGCAACAAACTTGCAAAGCAGGTTAGGATAACAGAGTGTAACTGACTCAAGATCATATATAACAAGCTTCATGGCTGATAAGAACTTGAAATTTGATGTTTCTTAATTGGGCACACCCTATGCAGATTGCTAGTAGATTCCTAGTGCAGTTGGACTTTTCTCTTTCCTCCTTGTCCTGTCATTTAACAGACATATCACACATACAAATATGGTGAACAATGACAACCCAAGCATTCAATATCAGTTTCTTTCATCCAAAAGATTATCAGTGTTGTCAAATATTGTCAGAAATTGTACACTAGAGTGATTAATGTGCAACCCTACCTGTGGGGAATGTTTGGATCAGGGCCAGGTTTTTACCCATCAAAGCACAGCTTCCAAAAGACTTCAAATACACTTAAAGTCAACTTCAAGCTAGCCAGAAATGTTCAAGAATCATAAACAGATATGCAGCTACCCTTGTAAATCATGGATCCCTTAGCAACCCTAAATCTCATCTTTGTCAAAGATATTTATTTGCATTTATTTTGTTGAGTCTCAAATGAGCTGTTTGAGCAACCTATCAAAATCTTATATATTGAAATGTCCAAGGGGTTATAGAGAGAAACCTCTAGCTTATGTGGAGCTATTATTAGAGCAATATAAAATGGTGATCAAAATAAATCCAATTTCTGTTCCATAACATGACAACAGTGATTATTTCAGTGTTGCAAAAACAGGAGAGAGTAGGCCAGACAGATACTTTTCCATACATGAGTTTTATGTAAACGTCTGGAATCTTTCTGTAGCTGTAAACGTCTGGAATCTTTCTGTAGACATTAGACTGCAATATGCAATTTAAATTCAAACAGGAAAGTGGAAGACATGCATCTCAGACCCTATTGAAACTATAAATATTTAAGCTTCAAGAAATAGATAAATATTTCCCAGAAAATTTCAATAAGGAGGAGTTTTGCAACAGGTCTCTTAGGGATGTCTGTCTGATTCATAGCAATGGGCAGAACCAACAAAAAACTTTCGAAAAGTGAATGGAGATAGATTATAACAAAAGTTCTTAGTGATATTCTTTTCTGACCAGGAAGAGCAGCAATTTTGAACTGAGCCAGGAATAGCTCAGGACACAGAGGACATACAGTTGAACATCATATTCTTTTAGTCGTCTTCTACCACAACAAGAATGATAGAGTCAGTCAGAATAAATTTTCATCTCACAGTAGAAATCAATAATGCTACATGATAAGAAATATAACAGCAGTTCAATCCCATCTTTTTCACAAAGACATAAATAAATGCTGTATAACTCATATGTTAATCTAGTTGACTTTTCACCTAATGAATCATGTGCCAATCAAATTCAAAAATCCATAGTAAAGGAATACCCTTATTAAGACTCTGTTAGGAACAGGGAGAAGAAAGTAAAGAGTGGGGACAGGGAAAACAAAAAACTTCTATCCTCTCATATATTTTATTTTAAGACTGTGATCAATCCAGACTCATGGCCAGCCCTATCATTAGGCAAAGCAGGAAGGAAATGTTGCAGAACAGCAGAGGCTGCTTCCTAGCTATTCTGATAAACTTCCCATCTGTTTCTGTATACCTCACAATTTGTCCTGGCCCCTAAAATTATTCTATTGCTTTAGGTGTGACAGAGGTCATTGTCCCAATGACAAAGGCCCCAAACAAATGGCTTCTGGCTGCTTTGGGGCATGGTGTTTAGCTGACACATGCACCTGAAGCAGCTGGATGCCACTCTGTGACCACTTAAGGCAGCCCAAACCCACCAGCAAAAGGACCAGATTTAATCCATTTCTGTCAGTGGCCTGTTTGGGACCATTTCCTAAGTGGGCCAACCAGTCACACAGTCCTAGAGCAATCAAGGCTGGAGCAGTTAGAGATTGCTTCTTCCAAGCCATCTGCTTGAGCCCAAAAATGAAATAAAACTCATCAGCCAGGACAGTCATATTCTGCATGTGGACTGCAAAGAGTCTGTCAACTTGTCTCCTTGTCTTGTGACATAAAATCTCTCAACCTGGCCCTGCTTATCCTTTTTTAACACTCCACCTCCTTCTTGATGACTTAACATGAAGAGATGTGAAGATCCCAATTGCT
>CM034708.1:144030593-144040926 GCA_020142125.1 Phrynosoma platyrhinos | reverse complement strand
TGTTGGGGGCCAATGAGCTTACAGTTGTAAACCACTTAGACACCCCATCATGTGGTATGAAGCGGTATATAAATGAAGCTGCTTTGCTTTGCTTTCTGATATCTCTGCCCACAAGGCCCACATGCTGCAGAGATGCTACCTGCCAACAAGTATCTCTTGTGGCAGGAATTAATAGTATCTCTTCTGGCAGGTATAGTAGAATCTAGGATGCAGGCTGAACTCTGTCCTCTGGAGAAATGGGAGCATGGGAGAGAGAGTCAATTTTTAGAATAAAAACTGTCTGTCTGCCCAAAACTGTCTGACCTATTTCACCTTCAAGTTTGACCTTCTGCCCTAATTGACTGACTATGGCTGGGCCAACATTTCTTTCCTCCTTCTCACAGATTTTTGTTTTCTGCCAGGATGGTTAATTAGATTGACTATAAATAACTTCAGTCTCACCCAGTATAGACACAAAGCTGTGATTATCTGGAAAAGAGACAGTATTTTGAAAAACTAATTCAAGAAGCTTCCTGCAGGAGAACTTCTCCATAGTTCATGCTTGCAGTGAGACTGAAGGAGTCAGACTCAACTTAATGGGTAAAACTTGCCACAACTTTAATGCTTACATGTGTGGTGTACAGCACAACAGGTTGACTAATGATATGGTGTAGTAATTATATTTTATCATATGTGGTGGCAGTTCCACCAAGTAAAGAGATACTGGTCCATGATGCACATACTGACATCTTATATATTAAATATTAAATTTCCAATGGAACCAGAACTTTATTTTTTGAACAGGACACATATATTAGATGACAAAGTTACAAAGATGTATTGGAAGCTATTGAATATATGGTGATTGCCTTAAGAATAGTCTTTGAACAAATATGGCAAGGAAAAGAACATGGACACCAGAAGAATGGCTAGTGAAGCCCTATGATATTGTGGACTTAGATAAATTAATGGCCATTAATCAAAGAAAAAAACATTAAATAGACATGTGGAAAGGCTTGATAAAATTCTGGAAACAAAGTTGGGAACAATTAGTACTTTAATTTGAAGGTCTGCTATCAGCAGCATGAAACACACTTGCTCATCCTATCTAATATATAACATTTTAGCATCTCTAATGTTATTGGTTTTCTAAAATTTTGTATCTTCACATTACATTATTACAAGGTTGAATATCTAAAATAAAATAAAAAGTTTCACTGTTAAGCCAGGCATTTGACTAAGGCCTCGTTCCAACTACAGTATAAACTATTTTTGAGTTGAATCGATGAAGTGATTTAGGGCCAAATAAACGTTCACACTATTCAAGCAACGATTGAACCTTACCCATTTTAATTTAATCCACTTCACATTCATCAATGGATCAATTCAACATGGAGTCGCATCACAGGACTGAATGTGCCATGGGGAACCAATTCAGATCCGCAGCTCATTCAAACTAGCACTGAATTGATTCATTGCAAAAGACACAGGGAATTCAGCAAATGCAGAAAAAGTGCTTTAAATGGTTTTAGCACTGGGTCCCCTTGACAAATCATGCTAAGAATTCAGCGCAATTGTGAACAAGGGCCATTTCAACCTGTTCAGATTGGTTTGAAAACCGGTTTGTTCTGTAGTGGGAATGAGGCCTGAGTTATGAAAATAATTATTACAAACCTAAAACACCACATTGTATAAATATAAAAGACATTACAAATGAGTGTAGGAAGTAGAAAGGAAACATTCAGATAAAAGAAAGTGAATTATAAGACTATAGGAAATCAGTTCTGGGAAGCAGGGAAGTCAAATGAGAATTTAATAATCATAAGAAGGCATAACATGGAATTGATGATTAGACATCCTGAGCTTGTATACATTTTATTCATAGATGTCTTTTATGCTATTATGAAATTAATTTTCTTTTAATTGCTACAATATTCATTAAAATAATAATTTTAAAAACATCCAGAGCAGCCACCCCTCGTTTTCAGGACCAAAGGCCATATGAAACTGTTTGCTCCCCACTGGAAACACAGAAAGGATAGAGCCAGCCTGATTTCTCTTGAGTTCCACAGTCAGAGTGTGTCTGTTGTTGTTGTTGTTGTTGTTGTGCACCTTCAGGTTATTTCTGATTCATGATAACCCTAAGGCAACCCTATCATGGGGTTTTCTAGAGATGAGAGTGTGTGATTTGCCCAAGGTTACCCATTGGGTTTCCAAGGTTGAGCAGGGAATCAAATTCAGATCTCCAGAGTCATAGCCCAACACTCAAACCACTACACCATGCTGGCTCATGGGTGTGGCTATAGGGGAACTATTTTGCAGTATCTCAAATGCAGAGGAATGAAAACTTATTTTGGTTCATTTCTGATAACAATTCAGTACATTTTGAAAATTTCTTCATAATCAAGATTTTAAAAGCTTGGGATTTTAAAAGAAAAGAATGTGGCAGAAAATGCAAACAACAGAGTCATCCACAGAAGCCCAGGATTTGAGAGTTATTAGATTCTTAAATTTCTGTATGTTTGAATCCCATTTCATTCAAATATATTACTACTCAATTAGGATTGCCACCTGTTTTTTTGTGTTTGTTTTTGTTTTGTTAGTTTTTTAGAGAGGATTCTCATCTTTAACACTATATGAAAGGTATAACATGATTTTCTCCATAGTTGGAACAACTATACCTACTGAATTTATCAAGCTCCTGAGGTTGGGTTTATTTTATTTTATTTTATTTTAATTTGGTGGTTTTGTTTGTTTGGGTTTTGTTTTGTTTTTTTGGGGGGAAAAATCAAAATTGCATATTTGTTCATACTTGAGAAGGGAAAAAAACTGAGGGTTAAAATTTCTTAATGTAAAGGCTTGTCTACATGGGTGATTTACTCCAAATTTTCCCTGGGCTCATAATGTCCTATTTACATGATGCAAGGCCACAACTCTGAATTAAATCCAGACTGTCTTCATAATATCGATGCCAACTCAGGTCTTTCTCCCCCTACCCTGCATTTAAATCTTGGATAGGAACTAACTGAATTGTTTTGCAGTGTTAATAAGCTCACCCATTATTTTTTACACAGTAAGGTGGGAAAATATTCTTCCATTTCACAGTAAGATTAAGGTGGCAGATAATGAAAAATTTAAATCCCGGGAAGTGTCCAATTGAAATTAGCACAATTGCCATTCTATCCCTAGTGCTGTTTATCATCTGGGAGAGATGTTAAGAGGAGTGGGACAGGTGTTATCAGTATCCAATGCCATCTTAATATATTTCTCTATTCCTTAAAAAAAATAGAGTCAGTTAAGTATAGTCATTCCTCTGAGTGATGGCTGGAGGAGATAATTGACTGGATGGGGAAAAGCAAAATGAAGCTGGATCAAGACAGAATGGAGGTGCTTACTGTCAAGGTCCTTAACCTGGGTTTGGAGGTGTGTCAACCAGTCCTGAATGGGGTTACACTCCCTCTGAAAGACTGTGTTCACTGCTTAGAGATGCTTCTGGACCTATCACTCCAAATTACAGTCCAGATAGATCTGAAAGCTAGGAGTGCTTATTAGCAGCTTCAGCTGTTAAGTCAGCTGTGCCCATTCCTAGAACTGGAGAGTTTAAAGATGGTGATGCATGTGCTTGTAACTTCAAGACTGGACTTCTGCAATCAATTGTACAGTGGCCTACCTCTGTACCAAGTTCAGAAATCTGAATTAATTCAAAATACTGCAGCCAGATTAGTTCCTGGTACATCTAGGAGATCATATAATACCAATATTAAATCACTCCACTGGCTACCAATTTGTTTGCAGGCAAAATACAAACTGATGGTTGTTACCTTGAAAGCCCTACATGATTTGGATCTAGGTTGTGTACAGGATTACCTTCTCCTGTATAATCCTCCTTATATACTCAGAGATAGCTACTATCAGCCAGCCAAAGTTAGTCTGACTCTTACCCAGAGAATATTTTCCTTGGTCACCCCAGAGTGTAGAATGATCTGCCAGAAGAGATTCATCAGTTGGGCATGCTGACCACATTTAAAACAGCAGAAAGGATCAGTTTCATCTAGCAAGCCTATACAGATTATTTTACAATTATCAATATTAAATATTTTATGGATTGCTTTCAATGGGTTTTGGTTTTAATAGAATTTTAAAATTGTGTTATTTTATGTTATCTGTTGTTATTCCTCACTTCAGTCCATAAGAAGGGGTGGTAAGAAATTTATTATTGTTATTGTAACAAAACAGAATTTTAAAGGGAAAGAAAGAAAATGTATTTGCAGAAAACAGGTACAAGTTTCTGTTTGTCATGGAGTATCAAACAGGGGAAACATCATATTGGTAAAATATAGCTGCTGCTTGTTTGAACATTTTGAGAAGTAAGAGTACATGCACTTTAGAGCAACAACAAAGAAAGGTGACCTTAAGCTTGTTATCATGGAGAGTCATTTCAAAATGTATAAAGGAAACTTACCCTGTGGGTTGTTCCTTGCTGTTTTTGCTCTTTTATGTAGCTACAGTGCAGTGAAGCAACTATTCCCAATAACTTACCTTTACAGTTAGGGATATCTACATTTTGTTAATTTTTGGCATTCTGGAGAAACTCAGCAAAGAAAAGAGTGTCAGTCCAGAGCAAATATTTAAAATAAATCCCAGACTTTTCAGTTTTTGCCAAGTGGCAAAGGCTCAAAGGTGAGTTGATGCTTTGTTCCTTTTCCCTCTACCAAAGTACTAATTTATGAAAGTGTCAGCTTGATGGTAAAGAATGAAGATGGGTGTGTATGAGGAAGGCATAGCATGTTTGTAGATATTAATGAAACTTTACGGCATGGAAAATGGAAAATTGCTTTCTTTTGTGAACTAGACAATAACCCTTTCAGTATAGTTAATAATCTTGCCACGTTCAGGTTCCAGCCTGAAAAGAAAGGAGAAACAGATTTGTTCAGTTCATAAGACTATGTCAACAATAACAAATAAAGATTAGATGCAAGGTACAAAGTGTAAACTGTGAAGCAAATAGAAAGAGGATAATGTAGAAATGAAAACTATAATCTGATCTTTTTAATACAGTGGGGCCTTAAAGCAGTCTTACTGAGATTTTGAGAATTCAGAAAAAGTAGAGAGGTGAAGAATATCCACAGAAGCCACAGCAAGGAACAACCCACAGTCTCTCAATATGAGTGACTGTCTCAATATGTTAAAACAGCCCATAAACCACCAGCCTTCATCAGAATTATCATATCTACTGAAAGAACAAGAGAAGGAACTTTCTTTCTGATGAGGTTTCACTACCTTGTGAAAAATTCTGTGCAGATACTTTTTTTATTCCTTTGTGAAGCAAAGCACACATGCACACAGACAACAAACTTACAAGTTCTGTTTGACTAATGGAAATCATGTGAATAACACATCCAATGTTTATAATATTTAAACATCCACACAACAAGCATAATTTTACATACCATTTATGACACTATGCTAATATTCAGTCACACAATTTATGAAAAAAAATTGTTCTCACAAATGTAAAAACTCTTGTCAAAAAAAGGCAGGAAATATCCTGGCATTTCAAAGGCAAGAGGAAAGATATGTTGTTTCCTATTCTTGTGTGAAAGAACAAGGCAAGCAAGGAATTACATCTGTAGGATAAAATAATCCAAAATGATCTTTTCAATGTAAGTTGCACAATCAGAATAAGAAAGGAAGCTAAGCATGATAGATATAATTCAATTGTTTTCTTCTTGAGAACAGGGCACTAAAGTGGACTCCCCTTCAGTCCCCCATATCCAACTATCTGCTCTGAAGGGTTGGAGGAACTCTTGGAGAAGATTTGTTTATTCATTAATGGAAGAAGAAGAGGATGAGAAAAGTATAGCTCAATGTATTTTATTAAAAATCCGTTCAAGGCACTCAATAATGACATTCTTTAGTGTGCTTATAGTTGTTGATCTTTATCCTACCTCCGTTTTTTATTAAAAGTTTTAGTGATTTTGAAGCATCATAAAATACAATCCCAGAACCCAACAACCAACCAACCAGAGTTATTATATATATATATATATATATATATATATATATATATATATATATACACATGTGTAAAAGAAACAACAACTCTATATGGTGTTTCATTGATGACCAACCACTAAATAACAAGACCAGATACAAGCAAATGTGTTGAATAAGGACCACTTTATTGACCTATTCATGTGAGTTGAACCAGGGAATGAAGAAAAGTGGTGGGGAACAACCTGATATGGCTCCAGCTGAGGTCAGGTGTCAACCCATGACCACCTCCTTAACCTTGCCAATACTGTGGGTTGCTCCTCATCTGGTCATTTACTGGATGGCAAACTCAGGACACACACACACCCGCCCCCGCTAGGACTATAAGAGAGAGCAAACCCCCAGATCAGCCCAAGGCCAGACTCCTTCTCAGTCCTCTGGATCCCAGGACATATAGAGGATGTTCTAGAGGTGAAATCCTTCACCAAAGAGACAACAAAGTGTACACTGAACTCTTATATTCTCCTCCTGCTACCTGCCAAGTGAAAACCTATTAACCAACACTAACAATAGTCAATCAATACATTCCCATAGATACAATATGGAGTAGGTGAAAAAGAAAAAGAGGAGAACATCCCTGTTTGGCCCCAAAGTGACCAGCAAAGCTCATGCTGCACTGACGGTAGGATGGTGGGTCGCAAAGCCAAATCCAAAGAGGCAGTGTGAGCAGGTGGCTTGGACTTAGATCCACTTTGACACCACCCTATTCACGTGCAGAGGTTTGGTGCCATGTGCTAAGTGCAATGCATTCTGGCCTTTGTTTGAGGAAGATATCAAATAGAAGAGAGATGGCACCCAGTTGGGCTTTCCTACCACTGCAGGTTGAGAAGGGTCAAGAGTGCCTTTCCAGGTTTCACCGCAGTAGCAGCTTCCTCCTATCACCATCACAGTGATGGAGAAGGGCAAGCACACCCTTTTAGCCACTCCCCCATATCCCCCCACACACTGGGTGACATGTGGGGTGGGAAAACCTGTGATCTAAAGTATATATACCTTTCTTTTTCTCCCAAGGGCTCAAGAAAGCTACTGCAAGCATAAAGCAATAAATGAACCATTAACTATTCAAATTAAAAATTACTAATTTATTTAAACCACAACCTCCAAAATATTAATTTTAGTAATTTACTGTTATATTTTTATAATTCTTTTAAATTGTTAATTTGTTGATGGCTCATTTTTTTTAGTCCTTAACATTTTGTTGCTGTTTTAATAAAGTAATGAAAAATGCAAGGAAAAAAACACACTAACAAAACAGAGACATTATTAACTAGAGACCATTATTATGAAACCAGAGAGAAAACTCTATGTAATTAATCAGCCACCCACAGCTCAAATGTTTTTCCCAAAAGGAAGGCTTTATGAAAGGCCAGTAGAGGGAAAGCTCTGCATGGATGTCAGAGTCACCAAAAAGTCTTGCTTCATGGCATTCTGAGGTGATAGAACATGTAAGAATGGCTCTGTAGTTAGTTGAATAGATGGGCAGTCCCAATTTCCCAAGAACTTCAAAGTGGATGTCACATCATTTATGGCACCGTGGAAACATCCCTCTGAATAGTATGGTTCAAAAGAAGTCAAACTAGATATCCTATACAATTCTGCCGAGCACTACTAAAATATTCCTGGGTCTTCATTTTGGTCAAAGGAAATGGGATCACAGGATGACAAACAAAATTAGTGGCCTGTGGTTATAAGCAAACATCTTATGACAAATATCACTTTCTGCCTTTCTCATAAAAGAAGGTAATTTTGTAAACAATAAGAGCCATAGATTCAGCTTCACCTTCTGTGACTTGTCTCACCCTGCTCATGCCTGCCATTATTTCTCTAGACCTTTATACATAGCCTACAAGAAAAGGGCTGTCAAGTTATGAAATTACCTTTTGAAATGTGCTTTGCAATGAGCAGTTTGCCAGACGTGGAGTTGGGAGGTTATGGCCTTGCATGTTTGGGGACTCACAAAGTAGACAGAACTCTTTTAAAAAAAAAATGCACCTGAAGTTGGCACTGAATATTGTGGGCAAGGTATAACCTCTGGGGGGGGGGGGGGGGGAATAGATTCAGAGGTTCAACATGAAAGGCAATTAAAATGAATGCAGTGACCTAATTTATTACTCCCTTATACACTCCTGTGCACTGTACAAAAACTAGCAGTGTGCTCTATTCACAGCCCTTATGTGTCAGGTATCAGGGTCAAAAAGCACATTCACACTGCTGATCCAGAGAATGTTGAACTTCATCTCTGAGCGCACTGAGCCAAACCACAATACTGTCTTCAAACTTACATGTAAGAAACCCTTACTTAAAAAAATAAAACAAGAATAATTATATTTGTTATCACAAGAAGCATTAAATCAAATGCACTTGATCTCTTCAACAACAGAATATATAGTTTTAAAAAAAACCTTAATATTTCATATGAATGAAAGCTTGGGCCCATTCTCTTTTTTGAGGACGGAGTTGGTGCTAGGAATTAAAAGGGCAGGGAAGCCATCTTTTGGCAGGCCACTTCTAGTTTTTTCTCTGAATCTCCCCATGTCTTGTATACAAAGAGTTTTGACTTTGAATACCCCAGTCTGTTCAGAGACAGGCACCTGAGTGTAGCCATGAATCCTGGCATACCATAACACATCATGACACTCCTCTTTACTAATGGGCATGTTCTATTTGGACACTTGTATGTGTAGGTTATAGTTCTGATTACCAGTAGTATTTAATCTGTAAATTGTTTCTCACAATGCTGACTTAACTGTTTATGGTTTATGGTACATTTTGTTTGGTATTATTAAGGTTCTTATCCGTATGATATACAGACCTTACAAGACCTTGCCACAAACCCAGATGCCAATTCTGTCCACACATCTACTCTGGAAATATCAGTACAGGAGTTAATCACATAACCCACAATATTAGAGCACTTGCACTTGTTCATCCTCTAATGTGATATATGCCATCCTCTGTCAACAATGCCCTTCAGCACTCTACATTGGGAAAAGAGGCTAGTCTCTGTGCCAAATGATAAATTGACATAAATCAGATATTAAGAATGGGAATACATAAAAACCTGTTGCAGAACACTTCAGTCTTCCTGGACAATCCATCTCTGACCTCAGGACAGTGCTCCTGGAAAGGGAGGGGGATGACAAAGGAAATTTGGAAAGAGAAACAGTTGAGCTGGAACATATCCACAAACTCCAATCCATAAACAGTAGGTTGAACAGAGACAAGAGATGGCTTCCTGATACCCTGCAAATATTATAACACTGCCTAACACCTCAGCTCCATTAGAACATTTTTAGCCAGTTTATTTCAGATTCTTTCTGGTTCCCAACCTGCACACACCACATTATAAAACTCCCTCCACCATTTATATAGTCATCTACCTACCCTGGCCTTAGGCAACATCTTTCCTCCTGTCTTTGTCCCTCAACAATCATAGTTAAAACTGAACTTTTCAACTCATCACCATATGTTTTGCATTTCTATGGCCATTCATATGGTCTGATTATAAAGGTCCTTCCTGAGCACTAGTTCACTCCATGCATCTGAAAGTGTAGACCAAAAACTATGACACCTTATGTCACAACTTTTTTTGCACGGTAATTCAAAGGAGCTATAAGATCCCATGACATACTATATATATTTCTGATACTGTTATATAGTGTATTTATTGTTACAAATTCTACTAACACATTGGATAGGTCTTGAAGTGATCTTCCTTTCCTTTAGGATAGCCACCATGATATTCCCCATAACTATGCCTCCAAGCTTCCATATATAAACAAACCAGTTCTAATAATTTTAATCTCTATTGGAAGAATTTCGTTGGCAAGGTTCATTCATCTTCAATAGTCATTCATGATAAAGCATTCTCTAACTATCTGGCATTATAAAAGAGAGAGAACTCAAGAAAAGATATTTCCTCCCAGCCTCTGTGAGGATTGCAGCTAATTCAAAGGAGCAGGAAAGTCTGGTGTGTGGGAGTGGGTGAGTGGGATATGATGTCATTTCCCTTGCTTTCTTGTGGTGCTCTAAATAAGTGAATCTTGATTCCACTTCACCATAAGATGTGGTCAATGAAAACGGGTTGTTTCCATATCTGGTGGTGAACCCATTTCTGGGGCAGGGCAGTAGGAGGGTTCACTCTGTAAAGCCTGAACTAAAGCTCATAATAGATTCACCACCAAATTAATATGGAAAGTGCCAGCTGCTACTAGATATGCAGATCAAAAGTTTTATTTCACCTTTATACAGAGCAACTCTTGCCTTACATGCTGACTGAGGACCGCGCTAAAGAGGTCTC
>CM034708.1:144009253-144024887 GCA_020142125.1 Phrynosoma platyrhinos | reverse complement strand
ATGAGTCTTATTCTTTACCGACCTGGCGTTGCAAAGGAGCAGAGTGAGTCATGCCTTCTCATGATGTGGTCAAAGTATGATAGCCTCAACTTTATCATCTTGGCTTCCCAGAGAGATTTCTGGTGTTATCTGCTCAAGGACCCACTTGTTTATCTTTTTGGCTGTCCATGATATCCTCAGCGCTCTTCTCCAGCACCACATCTCAAATGAGTTGATTTTCTTCTTAGCTAATTTCTTCACTGTCCAACTCTCACATCCATACTTGTTGAAGGGTAATACAATGGGTTGGACAACTCTAACTTTAGTGTTCAATTGTATATCTTTACTCTCTTATCAAAACTAAATTGTCCATCATCTGGGCTGCTTCACCTACTGTCTGAGGTTTTCGATCTTGTACCAACCATTTATATTCTTGGGGGATGATATTATAAAATTGTTCCAAACCTATTAAATTCTGTATTTCCTCTTTTGAATTCACCTTAGAACCAATTATTCAACTTTTTAATAAGTAATCTAACTGGCATCCTAATTGAGCATATATTTCCTCACTTCTTTTCCTCAAACTCCTAAATTCTCTCTTGTGGTTTGACCTTGTCTAGTTCCTTCATAGCTGCCCTTCCCATTCCCAATCTTCTTCTGATTTTCTGACTAGTCTCCATTCTGATCAATGTCTGATCCAAGGAACAGGATCTTTTTAACTATTTCAATTTCAATTGTCTAGGTTGAATTTATGTAGTTTCTCCATAGTCATTATTTTCTTTATATTCAGCATTAAGCCTGCCTTTGCACTTTCTTCTTTGACCTGCCATAGTAACGGTTCCAACTGTAATGTTAATCATTAGTTATATGGTGCCATCCATATATCTAGGATTGTTGTTATCCCTTCTTCCTATCTTCACTTCTCTTTCTTCTCAGTCTAAACCTGCTCTTCTTATGATATTTTCTGCTTACAAGTTGAACAAATAGGGTGATAGAATGCAGCCTTGTCTGACCCTTTTGCCAATTGTGAACCATTCTTTTTCTTCAAATTCTGTTCTAACAGTAGCCTCTGTTCCTAATTACAGATTCCTCATCAGGACTATCAGATGTGTTGGCACTCCCATGACTTTAAGTGCAATCCATAGTTTTCCTGATCTATGTAGTCAAATGCTTTGCTATAGTCTATAAAACACATGCTAACTTTTTTAATGGAATTCCTTGGCACTCTCCATTAATCTTAAAACATTTGAGTCCCAGCTTTCTTTGGACAAATCCATAGTGTCTATTGAAAACAAATGGGGAAAGAAAAACAGAATACTGCAGAAAGAAAGCCAAGCAAGACACACTAACCAATACCATCTATTATGCAAGAGGCTGATCAACAAGCTTCTCAAAAAGGAATACTCATGTGAAAGATACAAAGGTGAGAATGAAGAAGGAAACTGAGGGACAATTGCAGATAAAGTTAATGTCAGTATTATAAAAAGATGTAACACTTTTCACAGCCTTCCCTCTTTAATATTTATGTAAGCCAAACCAGTTCTGTAGGCAAAGCCTGGAAGTATATATATATATATATATATATATATATATATATATATATATATATAGTTTTATATGAAAGGCAAATTCACCAATCTGATTTTTCTACCATTCTCTTAATTAAAATAATATAAATAATTAATCAAATAGTGTGGCTAATCTTAAAATGCAAATTGTGTGTGTGTGTGTGTGTGTGTGTGTGTGTATGTGTGTATGCACACACATTTGCGTTTATCAGTTAGGTTTTAGCATGTCCTGTGAAGATTTCTGATGTATTTTACACAGTATCCACTTTTTTCTTTTTTTCTTTTTTTACTCCTGAAAATGAATTAAAACTCACAAATATCTGGAGGCATAGAAAACAATCTTCATTGTAACTATTTGTCAAGTGTGTGTCACTTATTTCTCTTTATCACTACATCATATTATTGAATCTGTGCTGTTCAGTCTATAATAGGGTGTTGTAATGTGAAAAAAAGTATGTTCCTGACAATTTTAAAATCTTTTTTTGCATTGAAAATGCTGTTTTAATATTATGATAATATTGAACAAAGCATCAAAGGAACCCTGTATTCCTTATTATAGGAGTAATTGTTTTCATTTCATTCTAGGGACACTGTAAGGCAATAGACCAGGGATTCATCTTCTGTTCTTTCCTTTCTTTTGAATCACCCTTTTAAGGCCCAAATTTAAATTCAGTGTGGAAGACTAATAAATAAAAGCCTGTGCAGACCCAAGTTCTAATAATAGATCTGATATCAAGCCATTGTTGTAACATACAAAAAGATTCTACAATACAAATGTGTTCTTTTAATCTAGTGCTTGACCTCAATTTTGGATTCTGACATGACCACTTCAGTCATGTCACTGACTCACTGGTTGTGTGTCCCAGTTGGATAGACTCCTAGACAAAGCTTAACAGAGGAATGAAAATTATAGAGACAGAGAACCACCATTAATATAAAGAAAACTAAAATGGAGACAAAGACAAAATTAAGGAGTCAGTGGAATTCACATTCATTGAACAAATGGGGAGGTAGTGACCACATTCTCCAGATCTTATAAAGATAGGCATCAAACAGATCTACAATGTATTAGAAGACAATAGTATTTTCCTATCCTTTAAAGAGTGAAATAGTCAATACAAAATAATGAAATCTGTATGACTTCATATTCAGTTAACATATCCATGTTTTCCTACATGCTAATTTCAAGTATGCATGGTTATTGTGAAAATGAAAATAATTTGGATAAATCAAATGAAATGGCCAAACATCTTGCGAGGATTCTCTGTGTTCCCCTCCTGCTCCATGGGTCCACCTCTTATCTAATTAAATTGCTTCTGCCATCTCTTGATTTGAATCCTCCCCTGACACTTTCTGCCACTGATGCTGCAGAGACATTTCCCTCCCTTTCCCAATCCTGGGGAAGGGCTAAGCCAGGCCAAGGCATGTGGGGGGAAATGCGAGAGATAGAGAACTTTTAAATAATAGGTGGGTTATTCTAAATAAGGAATCTTCATAGCAATGGGTAATCTTTAAATAAAGAACCATCTTACCTCCCAGGCACAGATTAGAAATTATAGACAGATTCAATCATTTCAACCAAATCAGGAGAAAGAATTTTAAAAAACTTGATGTGACTAGCTAATACATTCTCCTAATTCTACTCACAGATCAGATGGGATTTGTAGTCTTTGCTGTTCATAGCTAGTTGAGAGTCTGGACTCCATTGTCCAGTCACCAACAGTCTTCTCAAACCCAAGATCTTGGCTCCATGTGTTTCTTTGTTAGCCACTTGTGGTCTGTTTAGAGATAGCAATCTTGTGGCACCTCAGACTTTTTATAACCTCTGCTCAGAAGCATCTCAAAGGTTTGCACTTTTGCCCAACCACTCATCTCATTGGACAATTGCTACCTCATTGCCTCTGTGATACTGAGCCTCATTATAATGTAAGTGAGCCTCTTCACACATTTTAACCCTTGTTACCCAGGAGGAAGGTTTGGATAACTGGAGGATTTCCCATTATCATACATCTGAAGGAGTATATAAGTGTAATGGAAAACCCCTGGTAAGAGGTGAGTTTGATCACCTCTCTGCAATGTTGGCTGCCTAGAGGAAGTACACAAGGGTATACACGAGAGTGGTGAGCAACATACCTCTGCTTCTCTACTATGCCTCACACAAAGTTGAATTATGCAACTCTGATTTCCCAGTAACCCCATTAGCACTGCAAGGAGCAAGTGATGAACTTACTTGTCTCACACAAATCCTCTAACTTGGAAACATTGTAGAAGCAATTTGGAAGCATTTTCCCCCTTTAGCCCATCTTTTGTTAACTGGTATGAAGATGATCTGTGGGTGGCCACTCAATAAAGTTTAAAGACACATGGTCTAGAATTATCTCCAAGCACCACCTTCTAATGCAGACTAATGCTTCATGGGGCCACCCTGATAAGGTAACCAAAAAAACATATGGCTGATGGTATTGGACATGATGGAAAGTTTAAGAGTGCTTCCCTTTGTTAGGCAGGAATGACCTGTATGGTAAATGAAGATTCACCAGGTTTAGCTTACCTAAGCATGGAAGCTACAACAAGAATTCTATTTATCGACTTTCTGCCTGTCATGCAACCATAATGAAGAGATCTTGTATTCAAAAATTGTAAATGGCTCCAAGTAAATATTTTAAATAAATGCTCAGAGTGATGAACAAAAGAAAAGAAAGTGGTTGCTTGGTAATTGATTTTTTGTCCTATAACTCCTACACTCTCACACATTCTTTTGAAAATGTACCCCTGAGAAACACTTGAAACTAGATTAGGAATGGTATAGTTGTAAATCCAATATATACAACTCAAAAGGTTTTTTTTTAAAGAACCATTCTGATGTTATATTTTTATCATCGTAACTTTTGTATGTTACAAGTGATTTTACTGTCATTAGATTTTAGATTTTTAATTTAGTTATCCACTTATATGCTGGCTTCTCTATTCTTTTTATCTCATGCACTGTTGTATTGTAGTGTTCACAAATTATTATATTAAACACAAATTATGGAATGAGCAGGTCACCTGCCACCTACCTAAACTCTATCCCCTGGTTTATGAATTCCACTTCTGCTATCTCATAACTTACCATGAATCACCATCATCATCATCATCATCATCATCATCTCACAATTTCTCCATCTCTGGGACTCATGACGAGTATTATAGCAGTTTGATGCCACTTTAATTATCAAGGCTTAACCCTACAGAAACCTTATTTGTTATTTGGTGAGATAATTTCAATTCTCTGCCAGAAACCTTTATTGTCTTGTTCAGAAAATATACATAGCAAGCATGCTAGTAGGGAACAGGACTGCACCTGTAAAATGGACTGTTGGAATAATCTAACATACTCAACACATACTCTTTTAAGTCCAAAAAAATGCTATAATATATTCCTTGTCACTAAATTATCTCTGTTTTCATGGTTAGTTATTTCATTGCTTGATTTCCCCATTCCCTTCCATAGCAAAGTTCCTTTCACCTTTCCTCTTTGAACCATGCTCATTTTGAATCAGGATCTAGTGTATGTCTATATGAGCCAATTAAATCCATTTCCCCCCACCTTCATCATGGCCTGCCATTACGATGCAGGGCCAAATACCCAATTCAAGTGCAAACTGTCTTTATGATGGAATGCTAGTTACACATTGACTCTGCCCTGTCCCTGCATAAAATATTTGTTTTGGGTTTTTTAAAAAAAAAAAAACCTCACCCTTTGCTCTAGACTTTACAGGAAAATCTATACCAGCCATAGCAATTGCAGGCAGCTGTTTACACATATGTCCCACTGCCACCTGGCACAGCATTGCTGGTACGAGTCACTGCCTCTGAGGTCACAACAAGACACCCAGTCATGTGATCAATGCTGAGTGCCTTGTTTCTGACTTCAAAGGAAGTGACTCATGCCAGTGGTGGCAGTGTCAGGTGGCATAGTGGAATGCCTATATAGACTGCCACCAAGCATCACTCTAACAACTAGAGGTAATGGGGAGAATCCAGGGCATCTACGGGGCCAGAATACCCCAGAAACAGCCCAGAGTATTATGGCTCATAGATGAGCCCATAGTTTGGGACCTGGAACTAGTTCACTCTCTATGCCCCTTGGTTATATTCATGAGCTTTGAGGAAAATCTGTAGAGCTTTCTAAAGCTGTCTTTCCTTCACATGTAACTGTTGGCTCCATACTCTCTTACAAAACCTGAATTGAACTTTTCCCATTCTATCTAGCGGGCCCCTCTACTTCACTCTGGTGTTACCATAACTGTCTCTCACAGAGCAGCTACACAGCAAAGACCATAGCTTGGTGGTAGAGTATTACTTTACCTGAAGAAGGTCCTCAGTTTGATTCCTAGCATCTTGAAGTAGACCTGGGACTGATCCCTGGCTGAAATGCTGGAAATCTACTTGGAGTCAGTTTGCAGCAGACAATACTGAGCTAGGCAGATCCCAACTAAAAGGTTGCCTTACTGCCATAAAGCTTGGGAAAACTGCAAAATTTGCCGTTGAATGCAATAGAACTTGTTAAATCTCTTTTTGTATTCTTTGCCTAAGAAATGTTTCACTCAACAAATGCATATATTTTTCCTTTCTTGCATTGCTCTGTTGATTTTTAGTCAGCATACCTAATATTATAATGGCATAGTGTGACATACCTTGGAAGGTACTAAATCATATTCACTTTTCATGTGTGTTTGTGTCAATTATCAGTGAGGGTGTTACGTATTCTCTGCCTCTCTCAGCCAACTAAGCAAGGTGCTTTTTTGCCTGTCAGGGTGTTTCAAGATAAAAAGAAATCTCTCTTTATTCCTAGTGAATAGTCTGTCTATTCATAATGCTGGTATTAATGTTTGCCATTATCACCTTTTCCGTGCCTTCAGCTTAGCAGTGAATTTTAGAAAAATATGCTCACTGCCACCCATTGTTTTCTTCCCTAGCATACATTTGTCCTTCAAAAATCACAGCACATTTGAAGGTTGGTCTATTTTGCCTATATTCAATTTGGGCTGTACAAGCTTTTTGACCCTGAGAGTACAACTGTGTGTTCACAGAAGAGAGAGTAAACAAGAATGCATATATGTGTAAATGTACACAAGCACACATAAAATGTATATTTATTGCAAGTCAAATAGAGGATTACATTAAATATGTTTCAAATTTACATGATTTCTATCTATGAGACAGTGTGTGATTATGTACGTTCAGGTCACCTGTCCACTTATGGTAAGCCCATGAATTTGATAGTCTTTTTTGGCAGGGCAGGGGGAGGAACACTCATAAGTGGTTTTGCCAGTTCTTCCATGAGACATTACCCCTACATTTTATCCTGATTTAATTGTATTTAAAGTAGAATCACTGTGTGGGAACTGTGAAGCGGGTACACGGTCTACTAGATTAACTGGAAGGATGGATACAGAGAAGTAGGCAGGGGATCAGAAAGAAGTGTAATGATGTTTTTATATTCCCAAAAATTAATATCAAAAATTGGTAGTTGCAGCTAAAGGACTGCAAAGTCTTTTGGCAGAAGATGTCAGATCAATTTCTAGGAAACAGCCTCTCAGCCATTCAAAGAGTAATCTATGGTCCCAGCTCTCTGAGTGAAGCTCCTAGAACATCATCCCCAAAGCTAGTAGATACTCTGGAATGAAATTTGAAAGGAGTTTCTGGAGTTCTGGAAAAACATTGCAAGAATGGAAGGGGGAAGTTGTCAGGAATAGTATTTAAAACATGAGAATCAGCACCAAAAATGGGAACAACATTGCAGAATTCTGGGCAATGCTGGTGCAGCTATACCAATGCATTTTTTTAGCCATGGCTGGGAGCCTTGGAGAAAGTCACTAGGTGAGCCTTGGTCAGCTACCTTTGGATCCCAGGCCATGGTATATACAAACTTATACTGTATACTTCACCTTACAAGATAATATCTTTTTTTCCCCGAGCACTGTAGAAGTGTTCCACTTGAACTGTTGCAATCCATATCCACATTGACAGAGTCAACTCTAGGGCTAACCAACATATGTCAATAAATATGGAAAACAAAATGATGGTGAACAGATTAGAAGTGATCAATATATATCCCCACCAACAAAAAGAAAGACACAAGAGACTGCAGCAACTATAGGACCATAGCACTGATCTCCCATGCAAACAAAAGCATGCTCAAAATTAAACAAAATAGACTCCAACCATACATGGAGAGAGAAATCTCAGAGGTCCAAGCAAAGTTCAGGAAAGGAAGAGGCACTAGAGACCTCATTGCAAACATACGGTGGCTAATGGAGCACACCAGGGAATTCAAAAAGAAAATCAGCAGGTGCTTTATAGACTATAGAAAAGCTCTTGACTGCATAGATCATGAAAGGCTATGGAACTCCCTTAAAGACATAGGAGTACCAACACATCTGATACTCCTGATGAGGAATCTGTACTCAGGACAAGAGGCTCCTGTCAGAACAGAACACGGAAAAACAGAATGGTTCCCAATTGGCAAAGGAGTCAAACAAGGCTGCATCCTTTCACCCTGTCTGTCCAACTTGTATGCAAAGCAAAGCAGCTTCATTTATATACTGCTTCATATCACACTGTGGGATGTCTAAGCAGTTTACAGCTGTAAGCTTATTGCCCCCCAACAGTTGGGTACTCAATTTAGTGACCTCGGAAGGATGCAGGCCTGAGTCTAGCTTGAGCCCTGGCTAGTATTGAACTCGTAAGCTTGTGGTTTATGAATGAGTGGCTGCAATACAGGCATTTAACCACTTTGCCATCAGGGCTCCTACAGAATATATTATAAGAAAAGCAGGCTTGGACAAAGAAGAAGGAGGAATGAAAATAAGAGGAAGGAATATCAACAATCTAAGATATACAGATGACACCATAGTACTAGCAGAAAACCTCACAGATCTGGAACACCTACTAAGGAAGATCAAAGAAGAAAGTGCAAAGGCAGGCTTAATGTTGAACGTAAAGAAAACAGAAATAATTACCACTGAGGACCTTTACAAGTTCAACCTAGAAAATGAAAAAATAGAAATAATACAAGAATTCCCATATCTGGTATCAAACATTGATAGAAATGGGGACTGTAGCCAGGAAACAAAAGATTAAGAATGGGAAGAGCAGCCAATAAAGAACTAGAAAAGATTCTAAAATGCAAAGATATACAACTAAGCACAAAATAATATATACCATCGTATTCCCTATTACCATGTATGAATGTGAGAGCTGGATAGTTAAGAAAGGGGATAGGAAGAAAATCAATTCATTTGGGATGTGGTGCTGGAGAAGAGTGCTGAGGATCCCATGGACAGCCAAAAGGACAAACAAATAGGTCCTAGAGCAGATCAAGCTGGAAATCTCCCTGGAAGCCAAGATGACAAACTGAGGCTGTCGTACTTTGGATACATCATGAGAAAGGAGGACTCATTGGAAAAGACAATAATGTTGGGAAAGGTGGAGGGAAGTAGGAAGAGAGGAAGGCCACATGCCAAATGGATGGACTCTATTAAGGAGGTCACTGATATGGGGTTGCAGGAATTAAGCAGAGCAGTGGAGGACAGAGGGTCTTGAAGATGTCTCATCCATAGGGTCGTCATGAGTCAAGATCAACTCAAGGGCAGTTAATAACAACAGAGGCAAAAGTCCCATCTTATGTAATACTATCCACTCATGAACTAGTATGGATTAATTGGCAATTGTCCCAAACCATATGCTAATAGGCCTCACCTATAAATATGGAGAAGGTTTTAGAAATCATTTGTATGAGTGTGAGTAATGTAGTGTTTGTATTACTAATGCCAGTGGGCCAATGGTTCATAGCTGATGCATACTTAGAGTCAGAATGATTGCATTACTCATTTCTTTGAACTATGTGAACTTCAGGCATAATTGCTGAGGAATACCTTAGAGACCTGTCATCGTTGTTAAACAAATTGTAATATGGATAAACTCCAATAGTGATTTATCCATCTAGCCTAGTATTGTATTTTTTAATAGGAATATGAAAGTCTTCTTCTGAAAGTCTTTTTGTTAAAAAGGCACTTTAACTGAAGATGCTGGAGTTGGAGGCTGCAGCCTTATATATGCAAAACATGCTATCCCATTAGAATTGCTATTGCATCTACAACTCTTAGCTTTCATTGGCACTTTGTAAATCAGAAGGGCTGTAGCTCAGTGCATGAGCACAGGTTTTGCATACAGAAGATATTCAATTTATTCCATGGAATTTCCAGGTAAATGCTGGGAAAGACTCCTGTTTAAAACCCTAGAAAACCACTGCCAGTTAGTGTCAGGAAATACTGAGCTAGATGGAACAATGCCTGACATTTAAGTCAGGATGCTTGCAGAATTTAATCTTTCTAAATTCCATTGTAAACAGATGTAATTTTTGAAAATCAGAATGTTATTCATCTACATTCACATTTTTAAAAAATCTTTTGAGTTCTTGGTGGGAAATGTTTATTTTGAGAAAAAAAGAAAACTATTTTAGAGGAAAAATAGGAAAATAGAAATAGACTGATAAAGTCTATCTCTATGCATGGGACTTCCAAAAGTGCCTTTGACAGGTAAGCAAATTGATGCTTTTCCCCATATTTATTCTTAAATGGATGTAATTCACATGGTGTGGTGACAGTGTCTAAAACAAGCATTTGTACCTGTATGAATTTTTCCAGGGCAGGCAAAGTAGTACAAATGGAATGCAATTGTGCCATCTCTCCCCTGACCCCCCCCCCCCACCACCATGTGTATGTGTGCTTTGTTACTTAATCATTTTCTATGATATTTAGAAACCTTCCAGAGTGACAGAAAACAGGGAAGTTTGACAGCACTAATGCAAGAGAGTGCTGGATACAAGTTTCACCTAAGAAGCATCATGAACTCCAGAGGAACTTATTTGGAGTGAGATAGATTTTTTTAAAAAAAATGAGAAAAAAGTGAACAATAAATAGATACGTAAACATCCTGTACCACCATCTGAAGAATGGTACACATTTTATGAATTCATTGCTCCTATCATCAGACTGCCAACATCATTATCAGAAAAAATATTTCCATACCTTGATTATTTTCAGCATCTTGGAAACTTTGAGGAAATCTTCAGGAAGTGTCATTGGTAGGGGAAAGAGAAATGCATCTTCTTGATTGGGACTTAGAATTCTAAAAGAGGCGGAGGATTGATTTGATTTTTTACTGGATTATTGCCTACTTTTTCCTCTTTTTTTCATTAGAAGAAATATAGGTAAAGGTAAAGGCTTCGTGGTTAAGATGCCAATTCTGATGATTGAAAGATCAAAAGGTTGGCAGTTCAAGGCTCAAGTGCTGCATGATAGGGTGAGCTAGTCACTAGTTCCAGCTTCTGCCAACTAGTCACTGTCACTAGTCCCAGCTTCTGCCAACCTAGCAGTGTGAAAACATGCAAATGCAAGTAGATAGATAGCTACCACTTCTCAGTGGGAAACACAGCATTCAGTTAAGTCATGCTGGTCACATGACCACCGGAGTAGTCCTCAATTAACAGTGGCTCTTTGGCTTAGTAACAGAGATGAGCACCACCCCCTACAGTTGGTTATGACTAGCCATTCATGTCAAAGGACTAACTTTACCTTTACCTTTACAGGTAGTCAATTGACATGAATGGCTAGTCGTAACCAACTGTAGGGGACAGTGCTCATCTCTGTTACTAAACCAAAGATCAGCGTTGTCCAAAGATGACTCTGGTGGTCATGTAGCCAGCATGACTGCACCAAACGCTGTCACCTTCCCACTGAAGTGGTACCTATTTCTCTACTTGTATTTGCATGCTTTCAAACTGCTAGGTTGGCAGAAGCTGAGACTAGTGACAAGAACTCACCACATCATGCAGCACTCAGGCCTCAAATTGCTAACCTTCTGATCTTCCGATCTTCAGAACTGGCATCTTAGCCACTAAGCCATGCATCCCACAGAAGAGATATAATTTAACAAAATTCACCATAACAAAACAAAATTTACAATCTGTTAGCATTCCTTCACAAAACTTGTACATAAATGCATATGCATGCATTTCTATTTCTAGCCTTCAAGTTAAATATCATTCCAATGATCAACATAAGAACCAGCTGAATCTAGATTAGCTCTGTTCTATTATTAAAAGAAATAAATGGGAAACAATCCACAATAAAAGAGTCATCAAGGAGTTCATTTCTTGTATTGCAAATGTATTGAGTCAGGTTTTGTATCACAGCATGTACTTATAATCTACTTTTGACATCCATTGAGCACATATGAACTTCTCACAAGACAAAAAAGAACAGTGGCTGACATTTTTCTTTATATCTTGGGTTATCTATAATAATAATAATAACTTTATTTTTGTACCCCGCCTTTTGCCCTTAGGCAATCAAGGCAGCGCACAATAGTTGCATATAAAATAGACAAATCCATAGTAAACAGTAATAACATAAAAACAATTTACCCTGCTTAAAATTACATATAATAGTATATCTGTTTAAAATAACTGGCGAATTCACACCATTGAAATTCACACCCTAAAACTTAAATCCATAACATAAAAGCATAGAAACATAAAATATAAACATAGGGACATAAAAAGAGGGAGAAGCATCCACTAATGCAGTCTGTTCTATTCAAGGAAGGCCTGCCAGAAGAGATCCATTGATGGATTTTTTGAAATCCTCCAAGCTGGTTGCTTGACAGATCTCCTCCAGCAGGGCATTCCATAATCTGGGAGCAGCAACAGAAAAAGATCTCTGGGAGGTTGTTGTTAATCTAGATCTCATTGGTTGCAATAAACCCCTCCCAGAAGATCTAAGGGTGCAAGGCAGATTATATGGGAGGAGGTGATCCCTTAGGTAGGTTGGACCTAGGCCATGTGTGGCTTTATAGGTCATTACCAACATCTTATACTGTGCTCGGATCTAAGGGCTAGAAACCTACATGTGTTTGGTTGTTGTTGTTGTTTTACAATACAGAAGGCTGGGAATCTGAGGTTTATAATTCTTTGTGGAAACATTGTCCATATAGGGGACATGCATGAAAATAGACTGCATGACAGCTGCTTTCATATAATAGTATGATGAACAGTAGTAATTTATATCAAAAACATGAAAGTGTGTAAAAAGCAATGCTACTCATAATTTCTGATGTCTCTTTGCAATTTTAAATGCCATCATTTACTGGCAATGGATGGAAATGAGAATGAAATGAGGATAAAATGAGCTCACTTGGTAAAGACACCTGAGTGATCTTGGAGAAGTAAAGCTTAGAATTTTCACTGAAAGCATCCTTCAATTTTCCATTGACATCCTGAGTCTCTACATCAGGGGTAGGCAACCTTTCCCCTTTAAGGGCCGAGGGACTTCAGCTCCCAGAATCCCAGGAGCTATTGGCCAACATGGGACTATTGGCCAACATGGCTGAGGCTTCTGGGAGCTGAAGTCCCTCGGCCCTTAAAGGGGAAAGGTTGCCTACCCCTGCTCTACATTATCAGCAAGCATCAATATAATCTCAGTTTCTGACACTCACTTACACTGTAACAGTGAGAAAGTTCTTATTTTTTTTTTTTGTTCTAGCACTTGGTGCTCTGTGTGTGTGTGTAATATAAAGCAGGTGATTCATATATTTATCCTTTTCTGCTAAGATTTTATGAGTGCTTATGAATGGATAGCTGTAAAAAAAACTTTTCAATCTTTATCAGCCCAATATTCACAAATGGTTCTTCCAATTGACCTTCAGATGTGATTTTCCAAACACTTTGGTTTCCAGCCAGTTCAGTACTTCTCTGAAGTGCTCAATCCCTCATCATTTCTTACTGCTGAATTCTGGATATTGCTTCCAACAGAGCTGATAGAAGAATGTTCCATTTATGCAACTTTTCTTTCTTGTTTCATTTTGTAGAATTATTTTTGAATACACAGACACACATACATAGGCACACATTTTCTTGTACTGAAACCTTCATGATAAGACTTAGAAATTAATGGACAGTGACAACAAAATGCTTTTGGAAGTAATGGAAGTAAGTCAATCATCAGTATTGTTACTTCCAAATAAGTCTACTTAGCATGCATGGAAACTCATTGTTAATTTATATTTTAGAATACAAGTTAGGGGAGGAGGAGGAGGAGCTCAGGAGATTAAAAATAAAATACATAGCTGTGACTATATGTAAAATACAATTGTAACTTTGGTCCAAAACAGACAGGCCAAATGACGTGGTTTCCAGCCACGTTCGGGGCATAGCACTTAGATGACATGAACCAGGCCAAAAATGAGCAGAAAGAACCCTTCCCATGGCCTGGTTCAGAATTGTGGTGGTGGCCCAGATCAGGGCCAGGCACATGCGGTTGCTGCAGCCCCAGTACAAATGGTGCCAGTGCAGTCACACAGTGGTCCTTTTGACTCATCCATTTTGGGCCCCTATGTAACTTCTAAACAACATAAGATTATGGTGTGCTCAAGTCAAGGATAAAGGAAACTTAAAAAAAAGTGACTAAGGTGTGTGGGGTTTTGGACAGTTGGACATATTTATTAAGAAGAGCCAAAATGTCAAAAAACAACAAACAACCACTGCATAATCAATCATTCAATATGAAGTGTTCTTCAGTTAAGGCAACCAGCCTATGAGTCTACAAACCATACATAATCTTTTTCTTAATATGGAATTATACCTATGAGTTGATTTTAGAATGATTTTCAGCAGTGTGGTGCCATTGGCAGGGACAATGATCCAGTACAGCTTAAATCAAGCATGCCTAATACAACCTTTCTTTTCTTTTCTTTTCTTTTCTTTTCTTTTTTTTTAAAAACATCATTTAATATAAAGAGCAAGAGACATGAGTTCCAGACTGAGAATGAAGCTGCCTCTTGTGAGACAAAATGCAAAAGGACAGCAAACAGTGGTCAGGTTTACATAGGTTTATAAACCCTTGTATAAATTTAAAAGCCCTTCTTAGGGCCTATAATTTAAGGGTTCAGTACAAATTTTCATCTTCATGTAGAGTTTACATGTTGTTTTAGAATTAAATATTAACTCTCATTTTACTTAACATTTACTTCAGATATACATATTAACGTATGATAAGGAATTACTCATATCAAAAGTAAGAGTGAGACTCAAGAAGAAAACAAAAGCAGTAATTATACCAAAATATGATCTAAATAATATCTCAACAAAATTTACTGACAACATAAGAAACAAATTTGCACTAAGCATGATAGACCAAGAACCAGAGAAACTATGGTCTGAAGCCAGGGACATAATAAAAGAAGAATGCAGACAGACACTTTCAATAAACAAAAAGAAAGAGAAAAAACCACGGATGACAGAAAAAATACTACAAGCAATAAAGAAAAGAAGAGAAGAAAAACAAAAGGGAGATAGGAACAAACTAACAATTATGAATTCAACAGTACAATGGCTTGTGTGGAAAGATAAAGAAAATTACTACAATGACCAATGCAGAGAAATAGAAGACAACAATGAAAAAGGAAAAACAAAATATCTTTATCACAAGATCTGGGAAATCAAAGGAAAATTCAAAGCTAGGACTGGGATGCTGTATGACAATATAAATAACATAATTCAAGACCAGGAAGGAATAAAAATACATTGGATGTAATACACAGAAGAATCAATAAAAAGAGATGACAAAATGAAGGACACATGGAACAAAGAACCATATGAAGATGAACCCCAAATTCTAAAAAGCGAGGTGGAAACTGCAATAAGAGAAATAGCAAAAAAGAAATCACCAGGAACAATTGAGCTGCTGCAATCCACATTGACAGAGTCAAAGCTACTGCTAACCAACATATCTCAAAAGATGTGGAAAACAAAAAGATGGCCAACGGATTGGAAGAGATCAATATACATCCCCATCCACAAAAAGGAAGACACAAGAGACTGCAGCAACTATAGGACTATCTCACTTATCTCCATGCAAGCAAAATCATGCTCAAAACTCTGCAACATAGTTTCCAACCATATATGGAGAGAGAAATCTTAGAGGTTCAAGCAAGGTTCAGGAAAGGAAGAGGCATTAGGGACCTCATTGCAAACATATGAT
>CM034708.1:143985359-143998801 GCA_020142125.1 Phrynosoma platyrhinos | reverse complement strand
CTATTTTCACTCCTCCTTCTTCTGTGTCCAAGCCTACTTTTATTATAAAATGTTCTACATACAAGTTGAATAGATAAGGTGAAAGAATACAGCCTTGTCTGGTCCCTTTGCCAATTGGGAATTATTCTGTTTCTCCGTGTTCTGTTCTGACAGTAGCCTCTCGTCCTGAGTACAGATTCCTCATCAGGACTATCAAATGTGTTGGTACTCCCGTGTCTTTAAGGGCATTCCATAGCTTTTCATGGTCTATGCAGTCAAAGGCTTTGCTATATATAAAGCACATGCTGATTTTTTTTAATTCCCTGGTGCACTCCATTAGCCATCGTATGTTTGCAATGTGATCCCTAGTGCCTCTTCCTTTTCTGAAATAGATCTCTTGTTCTTCCCTTATTGTTGTTGTCCTCTATTTCTTTGCATTGGTTGTTGTAGTAATTTTCTTTATCTTTCCGCATAATCCGTTGTATTGTTGCATTCATAATTCTTAGTTTGTTCTTATCTCCCTTTTGTTTTTCTTCTCTTCTTTTCTTTATCGTTTGTAGTGTTTTTTTCTGTCAGCAATGTTTTTTTCTCTTTCTTTTGTTTATTGAAAGTATCTGTCTGCATTCTTCTTTTATTATGTCCCTGGCATCAGACCATAGTTCCTCTGGTTCTTGGTATATTATGCTTCGTAGTGCGAATCTGTTTTTTGTGTTGTCAGTAAATTCTGTTGAGATATAAAGTAAATTTACACAAATGTAAATACCTCTGGTTTCAGTGGGATGTGTTTAAGACAGATGTGGGAACAATAGAGGCCAGGAGTATGAAGGTCCATTTTTTCCCCACTATGGGCTGTTACCCATCAATATGCTAAAATATCTCAGTTACCTCTTCTCCTCCATTTCTCATATTCCATTCTTTCTCAGTTCCTGTCACCATTTTGGAGGAATGGTAGGGAAATCGATGAGTTTGAGGATGCTAGGGATTCAGGAATGAGAGATTGATCAAGGTCTTTTGCACATTTGACCTCATTTGGGGTTGGGCTGGCCACAGGCCTGTTTTTAAAGTGGGTGCTCCACAAATTTTGCAGATGTGTTATTATTAATTTTGACTATTTTCGAGTATGTTTTTATAAAACAATGAAAACACAAAATAAGTTGAATTCAAACAAATCATAATCATCATCCAAATGAAGATTATAACAATGTTGGTACCAGTAAATCAATAGCTAAATAATGATCATTTAGTACATGTCTGATTGAACATTCCCAGGGAGGCTCCAGTACATAGAAGTCAAGTTGGTCAATTTTGACTCACCATTTCAAAGGGAACTCATCTTGCCCAACCTAGTCTTGTGGGAACTTAATTCCTCCTGTTCTCCCATTCTGCGGTCCATAGTATGATCTACATGCATAAATTGTCCAAAAATCATGCTAAGCAAAATTAATTTAGGAGAGTTTGGGGGTCTTGGGGAATTGGCAGGGAGCTGGAGAACCACAAAAGTTGGGGCCATGACCACATGGTCCCAGAAGCCACATTTCATCACTTCTTGATATTGAACTGCAACTCCTAGAACTCCTGCAACTCCTAGAATTATTCTTCTTTGACCAGGAGAGTTGCAGTCCAAGAGCATCTGGTGAACTGCATAGTCTCCATCTTTGTTGTAAATATATCCCACTGAAATAATGGTACTTAATACCATGTGAACTTAATCTTTGTCTTCTGTAACAAAATGGTCTGACTTTCTAGATTTTATTCTGAAGTTTTAAATGCTTTTTATAAACTGTTGTTTTTCTGACTTATTCAAGAATTCTTGCAGAAGAAAAAAAGCAGTTTCAAATATTATTGAATATTCTGTGGAAGGACTCTACTATATATTTTCCCCTTTAAACAAAGCTTCCCTTAATCTTTTGTCCCTAAAGCTGCAGAAAATGCCATAGATAATGCTGCTTTTGATACAGTATCTTATCCAAAGTACACAAAATTGAAGCGCAAAAACCTAATTTAAATGGGCCTTGAAGAAGCAGCATTTTCTTCTCTGCAAGATAAAGGAACTGATGCTTTGATATATTTTTGGCACCAGGCTGCAAAATTTGAGAACATGTGAGCAAAAGCCCTTGCCACTTTGGGAAGCAAAGCCACACCAAAGCAGTATTAAACAAATAGGTAGCTACAGAGAAATGAATCAAAGTCACAATTCATAATGAAAGCAAGTCCAAGGGGCTTTGAACATAAACTAGCATTTTCTATTGTTTCTGTCATGGCAGGAAAGTAGACAGGGTCACAGTTTAACCAAAAATAATGTGTTTAATGAACATAGTGTATGGTCAGCTCCTGAACCACTGAGTTATTTCTCTTGTAAAAATTTCAGATAACTACTGCCAAGAGTACATCTGAATTTTAAAAAATGGCTACAGCTAAAAACTGTGAATTGAAAACAGGACCTCTTTCTTTGGCCAGGCACTGACTTGTACAATTTTTGGAACATAGGGTGGCTATGAAATACATCCCAGCCCCAGTGATATTACCTCTCATTTCCAACTGGGCAACACTGGGTGCCTTGTAAACTCCTCTCAATCCATCTTGAGCTTCTATAGAGGTAGGAGCTTATCTACAGAGTATCTTCTAATGAGGAAGACTCCATACATGGCCTGCATACAAAAGTCTGTGTGCACGTGTATATCACAACCTGTAATAAATGGGAGTCCTTTCCTCTTCCTCTAGATGGTCTGGCCTGTTAATCCACTCTCTTACCCCCAGCTGCTACTGTTTTTGTTTTGTTTTTATGATTTTATTGCTTGAAGCTATTTTTAATACTATTCTAGTTTAATCTATTTTTAAGGGGTGGGAGGGTTAGGGTGGAGTATTTGGAGATGTGTTTTACTCTTGTATTGTTTTAACCTGTTGTACGCCGCCCCGGTTGCTTTGCAGAGGGGCAGGTTAGAAATTATTTATTTATTTATTTATTTATTTATTATTATTATTATTATTATTATTTCATGTATCAGAGTCTTCTCCCAAGTTAACAAAGGGGCAAATGTAGGAGGAGATACATTTTGATGAGGATCAGCATCATAGGTGACAAGATAGCAGTTATCCAATGGAATGGGTTGTTAGGGAGAAGTATGAACCTTCAAGATGATTCTGGGCAGAGGTTTTAAACAGACTTGGAAGGCACCATGATGCAAGAACTGAAACAAAAGAGTATCTGAAGCATGGTTGTGGGGAGCTCCATAGAGAAGGCTGGTTGAAGCCAGACTAGGGAGTTCAGGCTCCCAGCTATCCCATGAACATGAAGGACTAAAATCCCATTTGATCTGTGAATAATATTAGAAAGGGTGCTAGCTAGTTGTGGCAGGATATTCTATTATTTTCTTGATTTGGCTGAAATGATTTACTCTGTAATGTATGCTTTCTATCTGTGCCTGAAGGACAAGATGTTTATGTAAGATATATCTTTTTACTATAGATTTTTCTTACTTACAATAAAACTTTTTTCATGGAAGTACACCCTCTCTCACATTCCTCTTTCTCATGTCCTTGCTCAGTTTCATCTCCTCACCAGGGTTGGTGAGGGGTGTAGAGGAAAGTCTCTGCATCATCAGATGTGGAAAGTAACTTCAAAATAACTTCCTACTGAGTTATTAAGAAAAGATGGAGTCAATTCAGTAGATGGTGGCAGCTTAGTTTGTTTAAGGGGTCTCATGGGGCCCCATCCATCTGAGACAGAAGCAGGAGGGGGACACAGAAGCACATCACACACCTAGTAGCTAAAAATGATAAAGCAAAACTTTTAGAAAAGATTGCAATAAGTGGCTGAATGTTTTAATGGGAAGTCTTAGTGATGGCCTTACAATATTACTTTAGCTTATTGTACCAAGTCTGTACTTCTTGAGTACCTCCAAGATAAAATGTCTAGCTTAGGAGACTTGTAATATTTCTGATTCTTTATCCATGTTAATGTTGCAGATGTCAGAAAACCACTGTACATTCCAGATTGATGTCCAGTTCAGATATCTGGGAGTAGGGTTTGCCTATCTCTGTAAGATACAAATTCCTAGGTATTTTATTCACAGAGAAGGGATCAGCTGTTGTTCAGGACTTCCTGCTGTGGGTGCACATGGTGAAATATGGTTTTCTTCTACACCACATGTTTACTGTCCTCAGCTCTTCAGAGGAACAGTGGGATACAAATATGAAAGATAAATACAAATTTCCTGCAATCGTATAGGTAATTCATCTTGTAGAGTGGCTGTTAGACTCCAATTGTCTTAAGTGCATTTAGGTGAGTGTTTCATCAGTTTATACAGAACTGTACCAACAAACTGCTACTTTACAGTATGTTGGGACAGATAAAAGCTGAATGTGCATAAATAAAATGTACACTTGAAAACATTGAAAAGGTATTACCTAAATTTTCAGCAAAATTGGCTTCCCACAAATCTGGCAGTCCATGATCAACACCTTTGCTTTCTGATTGTCAAATGGACACAAACTTTATTTAGTGAACAAAATTATTGAAAATAGTGTGTAAATTTAATGTGTGCAAATTATTAAAAATAATGTGTAAATTCAAGCTGTGTGTATAAGGTGTATACAAAACAGAAATTAATTTCATGCTGAGACTTGAGTCCTAACTCCACAATATCTCATTCTGTATATGCATACATTCCAAAATAAAAAAAACCCTCCCCAAATCCAAAACACTTCTGGTTCCAAGCATTTCAGATAAAGGAGACCCAACTTGTATAGCAAAAAAGGGGACTGATGGCAGTGAAATAAATTAGCATACCTTTGGAATAATTGGTTATGTATTAATACTGAAGAGTTGCCTATGAAATGAAGGAAAAGGGTATGTGTCATACTTACTCTTCCTTCCTGGAGATGAAATGCATCACAGTAACTGGTATAAACAAATATGTTTCATTTGAATCATTTATTGTGATCACTAAATGTTAGTGTTTTAGCAAATAACTGGGATGGGATGTCATTTAGTCCAGAGCACACACTGTTCTGTGATGTTAGTTCAAATGCACGGTGCCTTCTTCACCATCACAGTAGGTCATCAGCATCAAATATTCAAGAGCTCACTTTACTGTGCATCTGGGTCAGCTCCTCCATTGTTTGCCATTCTCATTAATGGTCTGTAAGAAAGGGTAATCAGTAGTACATTAATGAATAATGCTTGGAACTAGATTAGATTTGTTAAAATCAGTTTGTGTGTATCAGTAGCAATACAGGATGACTTTTTCCTACAAGCAGATCTGTTCTGTATAATCTGAACAGATGTACCATCATATTCCTGCAGTTCACATGATTGGCTTATCCAGCTATATTCATACCACTTGAGTAAGACTGGCACCAAATGGAAAGAGTAGCAAAGGCTGACAAAGCAATAAGAAGACACAATGGTGCACAATGGAGTCACTGAAAATATATTTATGATTTTCAAAGGGATGAATCTATCAGTCTGACTTTTTTTCTACACTTTTTTAAAAATCTTAAATTCTTTTTATCAAAATTATGGCAAAATGTATGAATTGTGGAAACTTCATATCAGAAATGAACCAAATGAAATTCTCAACCATCTGCACTTGTGAAATTTAATAGGCACAGGTCTTGCCACCATGGAATGGATCATTGTGTACCTTCATGCCATGTTACTATTAAAGAAGAGAAAGCCTGCCAGGAGCAGAAAAAAGCAATAAGACTGAAAGCCATACTTTGAAGAGCTAAGCCATCAAATCCCTATTCCTGGGTTAAAGGATTTTTTAAACAAAAATTAAAAAAATATTTGCATTGAATTTATGAAGAAATTTGCAACTCTTGGGAGATTCTTATCAAGACATAAAACATGGAATTCTCACCCATGAACTCATGGGATTTCATGAGAATGAATTTGGAAGTGGAAGGGAGTTTTACTGTCTTCACCCTCTCTCATTTTCAAGAAGGTGCCCACTGTACCTTGTGTACAAAAATATCCTGACTTAAATTCATTGCAAAATATCATTCAGTACTGTTAAGACTTTCAAAAATTCTGGATCTCTGCAGATGGTTCCTGAATCCTATAGAATTTTACTAGACATTAAGCCTGCTGAAATCAGGAATGCCTCAGTTTGCCCAGACAGGGATGATAACAGGATGCAACTTAAATCAAACTTAAACAACTGGGGAAAAACATCTGTAAAGGCTCCATAGTGAATGTCCATCTTTCACAGAGTGGAGAAAATGATATGATTATTCTTATTTTTATTCTATTTTATTCTATTTATTTATATCCTGCCTCCCTCTCAGTACAGGGATTCATACAATAAATATGATAGCAGATTTATTGTAAGGATACATGCCATAAACTGGCTCTATAAGGTGGAACAAAGGGGCAAATGAGCTATGTTCAATTTCAGTGTGTATCATTTGATATAAGTTGCAAAGACATCTGGAAATGACACAACATGGGGTTCCAAAATATTCTTATCCTCTCTTTTGGTTTTTTGAGACTAAGAAAGGGGTCAAAATGTGCATTAGTTTTCTCCTGATTATTATTTTTTTTCCTGATAAAGAGGCCAAAATGAGGACTGTTCCCCCCCCCCCGATGATGTATATGGTGAATAGATCCAATTGAACTTGGGAATTGTAGTTTATTGTGTCACCAAGGTGCTCTGAGAGATAAGGGCTAATTGTCTCACAAAACAACAGTTCCCAGAATTCCCTAGCATTGAGCCAGGGCAATTAAAGTGGTCTCAGACTGGATTATTTCTACAGTGTACCATGGGTGGCCAAGGAAGGTCCAACAGAAGTTGCTTTATTCAAGGGCTCCTCAAATTATGAACTGACTCATGGGGGTGATGCTGTGTATGTGTGGGAGAAATAAGATCCCACAAACTGTGAATGCAGCCACATCCAACACTTTGGAAACATTTTAGAGGACTGTGCAGTGATAATTCTTCACTAGCTCTGCAAATTGATACTTAAGAACAGCATCAATTCATTGGAGAATGTGTGGCCTGTCAGATGTTGTTGGATTGCAACTCCTATCACCTTTGGCTATGTCGGCTAGGATTAATGGGAGTGCAATCCAACAACATCTGACAGACCACACGTTTCCCACCATCAGATTAAAATGTGAGTGTTTGAGAGCTGGACAAGAATACTGATAATAATATTATTTTATTATTCTTGTTTTAACTTTCAGTGATAGAACTGTTTCTGGCAAAAAGAACTTTAGGGCTTTTTTAAAAAAAACAAAACAAAAACAAAACAAAACCTGAAAGCTCAGAAATGTATAAGCTGCTCTAACCATAGCCATGAATGACATTAATACCAGAAAGTAGGGGGAAATAATGTCTGGAACATTTTTACTTGATTATTCCATTCATACTAGCCTATAGCAGTTTTATTGTCTCTCAGGACACCTTGATTGAAACTTCCATTTTTTATTTTATTTTATTTTATTTAAAAACGCAGCCAATCTCTTAGGAACAGCAGAATTCTTAGTGCAAGATAGGATCAAAATGAGGTATTAAGAAAAATGTAACAGAAGATGAAAATAGCGCATACTTCAGTGTCAAAAATGTAGGGTAGCTAGGCAGGACAATTACTAAAAATCAGTACATTTGCAATGATGTGACTAACCAGTTTATTTTATTGATAATAATGATAGTGTTATTGTTAATAGTTTTCTAAGATATAAATTTAGTGTGAGGGGAAAAGCAGTTGTGAATTATAAACAACCCAGTCTCAATTCAAAAATCAAAGGATATTAATTTCCTTTTCCCCAGATCTAGGTACTTTCTTTTATAACATTCTTAAATTGTGAATTATTAAAATTATAAAAAGATATGGTAATATTATATTTTGCTTTTTACTGTTAAAGTAGGGTGAAGGAGCTTTATTATTATTTGAAAGTGAAAAAATATGTACACACAGTAAGAAACCAAGCCAGGAAGAAGTTCAGGAAGTCAATATCTGTTTTATTGTTATTTTAGTTTTTGAGTTGTATGTGTTGTGTTATGTTGTGTAATCTGTTGTTAATATTTTGTATTAACAACAGGTTACATGTATTGTAATGTGTTGTCCTTATTTGTTTGTTAGAGTTTAGTATTGACCAGATTTTAATGAGTAAATAAAAAAAATTAAATTAAAAAAAATTCTCAATGTTATTAAACTGGGTGGGAGAAAAATTTTCTGGCTACAACAATTGCAGAGATATGGAATTTTTCAAGCAGTGTATAACAAGAGCATGGAGAACTGCCAAGATGAATATCACTGAATCTACAATGGGTTATGAGTTAGTAAAACTGAAATCTTTGCCCTCAAACAAATATTTGTTGCTTTGAGTTGTTAGGTGCTAACTACTTTATGGGTCGAATGTTGTTTTGTTTTCTTTTGTTTTACATTAACTCACTTTCAAATTATATTGGTTCTGTAATAAGAAAACATCCTCTTCAATGGAAAAAGAGAATTCCAGCTGAGCTAGATTAATTATTAAATACATTATTACCTAGAGACCAAGTGGTGTAGCTGTTTGAGTGTTGGACTATGACTCTGAAGACCATGATTTGATTCCCTGCTCAGGAAGGGAAACTCACCGGGTAACCCTGGGCAAGTCTCACGTTCTTGGCCTCCCAAAACCCTATGATAGGTTCATCTTGGAGTCATCATAAATTGAAAATGGCTTGAAGGCACACAACAACAACAGCAACAACAACAATTCAATCAAAGTGTTTCAGAGTACCTTTTTGTTTGTTTTGAATTCTACTCTAAATATTACCAAGTGACTCAAGCTGCAATTCTACTTTCATGGCTTTAGGTTCAGTTGATTTCAATGGCACCAATCTGGAATGGCTGGTGGCTTTCACATCAGCAGGAAGATGGCGTAAATGTTCTCTAAGTTTTAGTCCAAATATTAAAGGAGCTATTCAAGGTTCTGAACCTATGTTAGTAATAAAGTTCAGCTCCTTGGAGTCAAATTTGGATTCACTGCCCCAGTGAATCAGAGTGAATGGCACTGAAGTTCTAATCCTTTAGGATTAGGATTTAGGAGGAGCTAAGAGAGGCTGCACACTGGTATTGACAATATACATAACCTCATGGTAATTAATTACTTAACTTATAACAAATATAAGTTGAATATCCTTTATCTGGAATTCTGAAATCTGAAGTACCCCAGATTTGACAGGACACACCTTTCCCACCATCCAAAATCCAAAACTTTTTGAATTACAACACAAGTAGTGTAGCACATACGTACTGTATTTGTAAGGCTAGAGAGAAGCATGGCTGGAGAGAGATGCAAGGATCTGTGAAATGATGAGTATTCATTCTTCCCATCATTTCACAGATCCTCAATCTCTCTCCAGCCTCATTATGTCTCATTATGTATATGCAAATGCAAGTATTCCAAAATCCCCCTCCCAAAAAAATCTGAAATACAGAACACTTCTGATCCCAAGCATTTTAGAAAAGGCATACTCAACCTGTACCTCCAAAGTACTTGGCTAATATTAAATGCTGCAAAAAAGTTTTTAGAAGTTTTCCCTTACTTGTTGTTACTCTTTGATTTTCTGTTACTTTCCCATTCCTTTTTTTTAAGAATCAATAAACAAAATGGCCTAAAATACCCCACTCAAAATGCCTCTGCAGGTGCTTACAAATACCTTTTAAAAATAACTAAAACTATCAATTACTCATTATATTAAAATGCATAGTATGACTTGTTACTTTTGAAATGTAACTTTCTTATGAGCCTATCAGTTGCTGATTTTTAAAGCTTGTCACAAGAGCTTGATACAAGGTTACAAGCTTGTTGCAAGAGGTTGCATCAAATGGTATCACTTCCTCTTTTATAGAAAGAATGGGAGGCATATGCAGAGGCTGGATGGACAGATAAAATAACGGGTAAACATATTTAAATACTTTGTATTTCATTTCATTGTCAACTCCAAGACACACATAAAAGGCACCAATATAATAGCTCTACCAAGGGGCTACAGGAAGTCTCACAGTTCTATTACAACAAGGGAAGACAATGGGTAAACACCATCTTGAAAGTATATACATGCAAAATTCTGGCACAGTTATTACATTAGGTGGAAATTGTTATTACATTGGGCATGGACAACTGGAAAGACATGGAAATTGTGTATATGTTTCTGAGAAAGATACTGTCCTTCTAACTTGGAACACCTGCAGCCATGCTAAAACTTGTGAGTGGTTTGCCCTCTATCATAGTCAAAATTGTATCATGCATGTTGCACTTCTGGCTGAAGTTGGATCAACTGGAGGATGTCTGCCTCCCCAAAATTCCATGGATTGAACAACTTAGCAAAGAGCAATGAGCTTGGATTGCATCCCATGAACATATAAAAGTGAGCTTACACCTAATAAACTGATCCAATTGAGTCTATGGGGGAAGTGAGGAGACCTGGTATACAATCATAACATATCCACTGATAACATTGTAACCCAATCTGGCCATTCCACTTTTCACTTTTCTTCTTGTTGAAAATCATTCTACTGGATCAAGTGATCTGGGGACAATAACCATTCCACAGATAAAGAACATTTTTATCCAGTTGTAGTTTCAGACAATGTCAACAATAGGTCTGACTGGCATATATCTTAAAATCTCTATTGGCCTAGAGGGAATGTCTATGTGAAGCTGGCAATATTGAGGCTCTCCCTCACTATCTCTTTTATTGCCCACTGTACAATTCCCCCAGAGTGAAGTTTTTGTGTTACTATTTGACTCTTTTGGTGGGCAGCTCAACACAGAGAGAAAAACAATATTCATTGAGGATGTTGACAGCACTGTAGTCCAGTTTGTCCTTGCAGCAAGGATTATCTGAGAGATACTGGATAGTCTAAAATTTACTTTTGCTGTACTGCCTTCTATTAGCAAAAATGTTTTGGGATGTTCCAAATTCCCCAGACTACTGCTGTTTTAGGGCAACTCAAGCCAGTACTTGTAAATAATTATGGTGCATTTATTTTTACACACACACTATCTTTTATATCATTCATATCACACACACACACACACACACACACACACACACACACACCTGTTCAAGTATGTTATCTTCATATATATACCTGTTCACATTCACAATGATAGTAATGATAATGCACACTTTGCCATGACCTTTGGTGAAAAAGAATAAACTGGTACTATTACCAACATGGTGCAGTGGTTCGCACATTGGACGATGACTCTGGAGACCAAGGTTCAAATTCCCAGTCAGCCATGTAAACCTACTGGGTGACCTTGGACAAATCACACATTCTCAGCCTCAGAAAAAGGCATAGGCAAATCCCCTCTAAACAAATCATGCTAGGAAAACCCTTTGCTAGGTTCCCATTAGGGTTACCATAAGTTGGAAATTGCTTGAAGCCACACAACAAATACAGCAACAATAGCAACAACAATTATTACTTTTCCATCAAGAAAATATATTCCCCCACAAAAAAACTTGTTTATCACTGAAACTCCTTATTATATGCACACACCAAAACTGCTCCTGTGGGTTGGAGGACCCTAGTCTGGAATGGGATGGGAGATGGTACAGCAGACTGCAGAAAGTAAGGAGAACAGAGTGAAAGCTGGATATCATGTTTCAGGTAAGCACAGTCTGCTGTTACAAAACTAACACAGAATATCATTTGTCATCAGTCATCATTTTTAGCTCATCAATACCTCTCCACACCTTTATGTGAAAGCACAATGCCTTCCAAATTACACCACAAAGTGGGACATAGTACATGTCATATTACTGAGGTTAACTTCAATTACTTTGCAGTCAATTTATTAACAGGATTTAAAAAAAAAAACTTTTGAAGACTGAATGCCTGAAAACAGAACTTAGGTCTTCTCCTCCTTTTTCCTTCTCCTAGCATAAGTAACTCTTATTAGTGGACAAAGCAACTTGGGTTTCTCCTCATTCCAACCAAAGCAAAAGCATGCTGATGGTCTAAAGCAGTGGTTCTTAACTTTTGCTCCTCCAGATGATTTTGTCTTCAGCTCCCATAATTCCTGACTGTTGGCCAGGTTGGCTAGGGCTTCTGGCAGCTGAATTCCAAAACAAATGAAGGACCAAAGGTTGGGAACCAGTGCTCTAGAGAAACCCTCTCAGGATTTTCATTGTTTGATGCTAGCAGTGCCATAGTCTCTTGCGGCTCATGAGCGGTGAAGTTCAACAGCCAAAATTTCAAGGCTTACATACAGAACAGATGCTTCTGCTATCCTTACACTAGTGGGAGACTTTATCTCAAGCCAGCGGGGAAGAGGATTCTTGCAGTTTGGATTGAACCATCCACTTCCGGCAACAATGACTTGGACTTTAGATTTGCCCATGAAAGACTGGCTGCTTCAGAAATCTGTGCAGTCCTAGCATTAACAGTGTTTTTCAGCAAAGAAAGCTGTGTATACTGCATATATTTGGAAGATGTGCATGGGCATGACTAAAAATATGCATATTTGAAAAACTAACAAAAACATATTTTCACATATGGGGAAATGTGTAAAATATTGCATACATTAAGAAAAAAATTGCAATATTCATGTTGCCACCCATTGTTTACAAAGGAGCTTGAGTGTACCTGTTTTGTTTGTTTGTTTGTTTGTTTGTTTGTTTCTCATCCACAGGGCCCCCCAGAACCAAACCTTCACAGAAGGGAAGGGCACACTGTATCATGTAGGAAATAAGAATGGAGTATTCAGTCTTGCCACTTGATAACAAACTTGGGTACGGCAAGACAGTTGGTTGAATTCTGAGAAATGCTGAGACAAATGAAACTAACATATTTTCCATCCTCCTACTCTTCCCTTTTTGCCTCAGAGTTTTTGAGCAATATGTCATCAAAACTCCTGTTTGATTTTTTGGAGTAAGTAACATGCAGATTTGTTTGTTTATCAGAGACCACATAACTCCAGTTTTAAAATATCTCCACTGACTGCCTATTAGTTTCCGGACCCAGTATAAGGTGTTGGTTATTACCTTTAAAGCCCTAAATGTCTTGGGTCCAAGCAATCTGCAGGACTGCCTCCTCCCATGCAATCCTCCCCACACACTCCAGTCCTCTGGGAGGAATGCTGTCGGCAACCTCCCAGAGGGCATTCTCGGTAATCACCCCCAGATTATGGAATGGCCTGCCGGATGAGATCCATCATATTACCAGCTTAAGCAGCTTTTAAAAAGCTGTGAAGACAGATCTCTTCCGGCAGGCCTTTCCTGACTAGATTCCTGGCCTCAGCAGTCCGTCTGTTTTTATCATCCTAGTTTTGGCTCTCCCACTGTTTGTTGTTGGTTGGCTATTGATGTCTTTTAATTTTTATTGTATTGTTGTGTTATTGTATTTTTGATATGTTATGTTAAGGTTTTAATTAGATCTGTAGTTTAATACTGTTAATACTGTTAATACTGAGAAGTAATAGTGCCACTCTATTCTGCTTTGGTCAGGCCTCACCT
>CM034708.1:143966363-143978525 GCA_020142125.1 Phrynosoma platyrhinos | reverse complement strand
TATTATTATTATTATTATTAATTAAAACATCTATTCTTGACAAAATGAAGGCTTATGACAAATTTTGTCATATTTCCCCCCTCTTGTATGATTTTTAATACGTTTGTCTGAAGAAGAAGCCAGTGGAGCTTCAAAAGCTGGCAACATGTATTTTGTGCATTTTGGTTGGCCCCATAAAGGTATCGCTGTTTTGCTGATTTGGGATATTATTGTACAGATACAATAGAACTGGCTGGAGTAACATCTTACTTTTTCCTGCCTTAAGCTTCACTGTATGGCTTACTGTAAACATGCAGCTGCAACCTGAAAATCTGTGTTTCTCCAGATTTTTCTTCACCATGCTCTAGCGCCAATGCTGCTAAAAACCTTCCAGCTGTAAAGCTAGATGAAGAAAGAAGGGGGCTTGGAGGCATAAAGACTTTGTATAAATGAACTTCTTTGTCAGAGGCTTTGGGCCTCTGCAGACCAGCCCAAAGGGCCGGCCTGGGGGTAGAGTTGGGGCTGGGCAGCCGCATGCCAGCCACCCCAACCCCATGCTGACACCGTCCTGATTTAAACATGCTGTGCCGAAAAGGGTGCTGAAGAGCTGTGACGCAGGCTCTTAGGGCAGCCTTTTGCTGACTCTAAAAGGAGCGGTATTTTGCCACTCTTTTTGCAGTGGCAAAAGGGAGGATTGGGGCCAAAGCGTGGGGTTGCCACGGACCCAATCCGCTGCTTTCTGGGGTGGCCCAGAGTCACCCATGTGCAGAGGCCCTTTGTTAACTGAGGTATGACTGTAGTTCACTTTCAGTTACTTCCCCCAACCACCCAAATAAAAAATCAAAACTAAACTAAAAGTGGACATCCATTCATTTCCAGTTTTGATTATATATATGGAGAGAGGGAGAGAGAGGGGCACAGTGTAGCCAACTGTGAGATCTGAGAGGAATGAAACTTTGGCCCCAGAGTTGCCAAATTTGCCCGCCTCTAAACTAGATCAAGAATGATAAGTGAAAGTAGAAACAAACATGTAGAATTGGGTTAGAAAAACCATTTTAGAAAACTGGAGCAATAAGAGATAAAAGAGATATTCTGGAGCAATAAGAGATAAAAGGGATACAATGTGACTATTGCTGCTGATAGGGATGTTTCTGGGGTTGAGTGTCAATGCCAAATGAGCTGTAAAAGGTTTTGGTTTTCCTTAGGCTTTTAAATATTGTTCCTCGCTACTCCTCTGTGTGTTTAGGAAAGCTAAACAGAAATTTAATGCAGTGTTTTCAAACTTCCTAAATTACTTACTTAAGACAATTATGCCTCCAAAAGTAACTTTGATGGTACGGTCTCATAATGTTGAAATATGGTTTAATACATTTTTAGTTCAATGAGGCTGTCCTTCCAAAGTAATACTATTTTTAAAAAAAGAATACCAGAGGTAGGTACCTATAATTTTCCTTACGCTTGCAGAATTCCAATATCCATTCTTTCAGAATGCTTCTTTTCCCTTTTATTTCAAATGTATTTTTTTTTAAAAGCATTTGCTTTCTAATGAGTATGAACACAACAGAAAAGGTGATGTTCTTTTGTGGAACCACTCTTTGTGATGAATTTAATGGTGTGTCTGTATTAGGGATGGTTATTATCTTAACATATTCTGGCACTTTTGTAGTTTTGGAGTGAAACAATGATAAAAATGCAACCTGAAAGCATTCTTTGGTGATGTAAACTGATAGCAAGCAATGTTTTAGAAGTAAAAGAAGAAATATTTTAACTGTTTAAACTGAATTGCTTGTCATTAGCTACTATATTATAAGAATCCTAGGGAAAAAAATCAGGGATCACAACACTATGAAATCTCTCTCTCTTTTTTGTTCTTCTTCTAAGCATCAAAAGTCTTTGGACAAAATGTTTTAGTCAGTTTTATAACAAGCATTGACATAAAGACTGTCGTGTATCTCACCAAGCAATATACAGACCCTGGTTCTTCCTTGCTAACTATGTGGTATGCATTTCTTTCTTGAAATAATCTCATGGTTTCAGCATTAAGATAATAAATATTTTAAACTATTGAAAGTTATTGTTGTTTTATTACCCTGCTGGTAAAAGTACATCATTAAGCTATTGCACACACAGCACCATAAGAAACTAGTTTCTGCAATCTGACAGTTGCCATGGAAACCAATGTAAAAAGCTTACTATTTTACTACAGCACAATTTGAAGTACTATGAGTTCTTATGCTGCTTCCCTTGGAAGTAGTCTAAGAAGAAAACAAGCCTGATGGGTTGACACTCTGCTATCTTACTAGCTAATGCTTCTAGACAACTTGTCCAAGTGAATGTGTTTAATTAACTCTTTCTCTCTAACTCTTTCTTAGCATTGTCTTCTCTTTGGAAAGACCCTTGGAGCCCTATCAGACTGGTGTGGGGGGAAACTTTGTCTCTAACAGGCAGGCCTTACCACTGCCTTAACAATAGCACTGCTGCAGAATTCAACTTTCCTGAAAAATTCAGTAATATCTAATGATATCAGAAAAGGCACCAAACTGGACTCATTCATTTTTGGGCATCCCGCCCAGAAGATCTCTTTATATTACCCAGTTGATAAAAAGAGTCTGTAAGCTACCCAGGCATTCACTATAAATATATAAAAATAAAGTATCCACATGAATGCATTAAGACAGAAACTTTGTTTCAGATGCCTATGATGTATGTTGTTTACTGAAAATACCAGTACCTACCTATGTCCAAAAAAGACTTCAGCTGAAGAGTAAAGACATTGACCAATTTATGCCCCAAACCAAATTATCATGCAAAATAGAAACTATGGTGTCTGACTTAAATTCTACAACATCTTCTACATAAGAAACTTGCAAGCTGTTCTGAGCATCCCTTTTAAAATATTCAGAGGCATGATCATATAAGAAGAAGTAGAACCCTGCTGCAACAGGCCACAGGAAAGATGGCAGTAGATAGTCCTGTGGGCATGGAAACAGGTGGCACATATCAGGTAAAATGAAATAAAAAATATAGGATGGCATATAATGGTGACCCTACCCTGGTGAAATGGCACAATTCAGCAGTAACCAGAAGGCTCCAGTCTTTTCCTCCCTACATCACTTCCCTCATGCATCCTTCAAAACCAGATATCTTGGTGGGATAAAGCCTCCAGAGCTGAATTTTAAGGGGTGAAGAAAGCTGAAGGGAAGAGAAATAAGGAATGTTTTAAAATGTATGTTTTTATTATTGCTGTTCCCCGCCTCAATTGTGATGCAGAGAGGCAGGTTATAAATAAAATTTATTATTATTATTATTATTATTATTATTATTATTATTATTATTATTATTATTATCATTTATTAGAAAGGGAATAATTTTCCATTGCAGCTAGCAGCAGATTGATGGATTTATCCTATATGTTGAGTTACACATGTGGTGCACATGTACGTGTATATATATGTACGCACACACAATGAAATCAAGTATAGTTTATAGCTACATTTAGTAATAATATTAACACTTTTCTCCAACAATAAAAGAAAATCTACCTTCTTCTATTCTTTCACTTTAAGGCATTCAATTGCTAGTTGATGCTACTTACTTAAAAATGATGGTGTTTTTCCCTGTGGTATTTTCTGCACAAAGAGCAATATCAATTTGAGATACTATAAAAGAAAAGGGGGGGGGGGAGAGAAATGATTGTACATTCTTTCCAGCTGATGTTGTTTGCCTTTATTTGAGTGAAATAAATGGTTTGGGGCATTGATATTTCAAATAAAGTGGACTTTCAGTGCTGATGTGAAACAAACCAGTGGTATTTATCCAGGTTCTTTGGACTTTTATGGTTTGCTTTCATTTAGAAAAGCAACATAGCTGTAAAATTTTGAACGCAAAATTATTTCCGTGCCGCATGCTTCTTGCTAAATCCTAGCACCTTCTCACAGCAAGATTGCATTTTTCTATTATAGTCATTCTACTAAAATTTCTAGACTCCTGCTTTTCTACTTCAGACTTCCTGGCTTCTTCAAGCCTTGGACCATGTTGATCTTGATTCCTGTTGCCACCCTTAACTTGGCCTGCTTGACATTTCTCTTGAGGGACTCTCATAGGCAAGGATACTTTTGAACTACTTGTAATTCACTGCCTCTGTCTGCATTATCAGTTGGTAGTTCCCTCCCAGCCAGCCAGTGTGGGTGTTTGGTGAGCCAGGACAATAGTAAATAACACCATAAAGCTTGTTCTGGGGGAAGATGGGACTATAGTCAATTCTACCATAGCTGTGTTTGCCTGCCAAAAACAGGCAGGGTAAGCAGCAATTTCTTCCAGAATCCCTTACTGAACAATTGTGATATGCCTGTCTCACCAGCTAACCACAGCATATTAAAGAAGTGTAGATCTGTGGCCACAAAAATCATAACAGATGTGGAGGCTGGTGAAATAAAAATTGATCCCTGGATGCATTTTGAGAAAAGTCTTCAAATAGTCTCTAGAAGGTGCAAAGGGGTTTTGTTTATTTATGCAAGGCTTACCTGACCTGGTAGTTTCATTTCACATGTGCATATTGTCAATGTTCAATTTTTTAAAAGTTGCCTAAAATATGTTGAACTGCTGTTCCTTCTTGTGGAGTAGGAACCTATCCCTAGTCTTTGCATGTTATATATACCTCTGGTAACCAATTCTCTATTAAAGAAATAATGTCTAGGAGCACTGTTACATCATTAACTGGGGTAGAACTGTATAGAGTTACAACTGATCCATCCAGTTTAAAAGTTGATGAAAGGCTCCAGTTTAGTGGCTGGGCAAAATAACTTTTTCAGCTTTGACCTGAGTTGACTTCTTTTTTGGCCTCTTCTTTTTGGCCTCTTATATTAACTTCCTCTGTTAATGTCCAGTATGGTTGTCTGCAAATATCTATTTTGCATTCATATATTTTGCTGGAGATTGTCATGCAGCTTCCAGTTGTTTAATAAGCATAAGTGACTGGTAAGAATGAAGAAACTTTCACCTTAGTGTACCTCTTCTCTTCTTGCACAAAATCAGCCAGATAAATAACCAGTTAATGTACAGTATTAAGATGTATGTAGATTCAGTCCCACTGAACTTCAGTGCTCTGATTTAACTGGCTTGTAAATTGGGTTCCCAAGAAGAATCAGATACACAACACAATTAGAAAGACATGAAATGCACATCACATATAGAACTGTTAAACAAAGAAGAAACTGAACTGGGGTTCAAAGTGTTAACATCTGTTTAGAAGAAGCAATAAAAGATTTATGTTTTGAGGCAAAAAACATTTTGAACTTTAATTATGCCAGCATCACTTTTAGTTAATGAGCCAGTTCTTTGTATGGATCAATAACTTTCACAAGAGCCATCTTTATTTCTCTCTAAGGCTGCAGCGGCTGAGTAAGGCAGAACAGCACCTATCCAGAATATGTTCTTTCTGTCAAAGCAGTTCCCATCATCCAAGGGAGAGGAGGGGTGTAATTATGCTTATTTTTAACCTGAACACAAGCCAGACTCTTCGGCAATGATGACTGCCTTGTCAAACACCACACATGAAATTCTGGCTGTGCATGCCATCTTCTGTGTGCAAATGGAATTGTTCAAACTGTGCTTCCAATGATAACGAAGAATCTTAGCTGCTCAATCTTTAACTTTTTGTTTACAGTCAATCAGTCAAAGCCTAGATGAAGACCAAATAATCAACACGAAAGTTGGAGAAGAGCTCTACTGGATCAAATCAAAGATCTACCTACTAGTCCTACATCTGACTCCCTGCAGACACCAGCCAGATACCTACTGGTAGCCCACAAAGCAGAGCTTGAAGGCAACAGTCCTTTCTTGTTTTTGTTCCTTAGCAATTGGTATTCAGTGCACATTGCCTCTGATGATTAGAGAGATTCCATATGGCCACCATGATGAATAGCCATTGATAGCCACCTCCATGAGTCTGTCTAATCCCCTTTTAATAAGAGCTCATTCTTCAGTCCCTGTACTCATTGGACCTTGGCCAGGGTAGCTAGCCAAGAACAAAGCAAAGAATAATCTTCAACATCCACACTCTTGGAGGATTGGCATCTTCTGAACATAAATATTAGCAGGAAAAGAATAGTGATGGAGACAATTCACTACTATTTCAAAATATTTCCATTTCTGACAGTTTTTAATGTGTCCTATGTCAGTGGATCTTTCTGTAACATTTAAAACAAACTAAGTGCTGGAAAATTCAGTCACCAATTTATTCAGTCCTTTCCACAAAATGCACAGTGTATTTTTTAAATACTAACATTTTAAAAAGCTATACAATACCCATTAAAGATACTAAACATTATCCATATTTATTATCTAAATTATGGAAGAATACATGAGCATGCTTCTTCTCATGTCTTGTCTAACCAAAGACAAAACAGAAATGGTTTTATTGAGAAGGTCAATATTATGGGATCTAAATCAGAGGGTTGCTGGAAATTCATTGGTGATTTACCATGTCTTTTCTGCAGATATGCAGATCAGCTACTAGAGGGTCATTTCCCCCCCCCTTTTTTTTATGCCTATGTGGTATTGGCACTTGAAATAGCATCAGAATCAGTTTAGCCCCTTCCCAACCTGTTCACTTTCTAGAAACATCTGGAATATAGACACGACTAGCTATAAATTTCAAAAGTAAATTCATCTCAATCTGTGAGACAGAAAAGCATGCTATCTCTTGTATACACCAGGGACTAGATATATGTTCACAGTTGTACCTATTGGGATCACCTGAAAGGATACTTGAGCACTTTATTTGAATTTGTTATATCTGCATCAATTTGTCATCCTGTCAAATTGGTGGCTTGCTTTCATTCTGGCAAAAAACATTAATCCTCATAACAGGCCTTGAAGTAGAGCAAGCCCTCAACTGGATCAGACTCCTGAACTTAACACACTCTTCGAATGGTGTCCAATGTAAAATATTCAGCCAATCAAATAATATTGTTGAGAGCCAATATAGTATAACACAGCTAATATCACAGTACTTGGAATAGGGAAATCTGAGCGTAAATCCATAAAGCTTATTGAGTGATTGTGAACCTTAATGATCCCACACATGGAGAGGAGAATGGAGAAAAGAAACTGTCCTAACTTGTTGGATTAGCAGTAAATTCCTAGGGCATTAGCCCCTTTTCTGGGAAAGGTGAAGACTGATTCAATTAAGATTCAGTCTCCTTTAGCATAGTGCACAAGTGGAAGCATTGAATCTCTAGGGTCTCTCTGAACCTTGTCCACACTGACAGGATACTCCAGGGCAGCCTGGACTATCCTGGTCCCACAGTGGCCCTGACCTGCCCCCATTGCCTTGGCCTCCATTTTTTGCACCACATTACTGTCTTCATGGGGGTCCCACTGGGCTACTCATTTCTGAGATCAGAATGAGTCTCCCAGAAACTCTTACATGCTGAACACCTTGTTCTGACTCTAAAGTAGTGACCCACAGCAGTGGTGAACATGCCAGTGAGATACCAATGTAAACAACTGATGCAGTGTGAAAACAGAAGGCTCCAGATCTTCCTGGAAGATCTTAAATGTATATTACCCATAATAATAATAATAATAATAATAATAATAATAATAATAATAATAAAAATTATTTCTATCCCACCCCTCTACCGAAGCAATGGTTATTGTTCAAACAAGATTTGGTAAACAGTAAAACTTTCTTTTTCTCAATAACTAAGACTGTTTTTGTTTTTAAATCCTTGAATGCTAAAATCGTAAGCCGTGGTATACAAAAGAGCTTAGGAGAATGAAGCAGGTTGGACAACGACTAGAGCAGACCTGGCAGAAAACTCGACTCTTATTTGACAAGATTCGTCATAGGAACTTTATTTGGTCCTATCAAGAAGCAATACATGCAGCGCAGAAATCTTTCTCCGTATTGAATCTGCAGAGTCCCATCCAGCAGAGCTGTTTAGGGTGGTAAGGGAACTGACACAGGTTCCACCTGCACAGATCCCATTACTTAACCCAACAGCAGTCTGCTGTGATGCGTTTAACAACTTTTTCGCAGATAAAATCTCTCAGATAAGAGCCAACTTGGATGATAGTTTAGTAACAGAACCAAGTGATGAGGTGTCCAGCATCTCCATTGATGCGAATTTACTGGATCAATTTCAATCTGTGAGTACCTAGGACATGGACAAGCTATTTAGTAGAGTGAGGAAGACAACTTGCTACTCAATCTTGCCCCCCCCTTCATGGCTGGCTGTACGGGGGGAGGGGGGCTTAATGATGTTCCTTAAGGACATCATCAATGTATCCCTCAGGGAAGGGCATGTTCTATCTTGTTTAAAGGAAGTGGTGGTTAGGCTGCTTCTGAAAAAACCTTCCCTGGATCCCCTGGATATGAACAACTATAGGCTGGTGTCTATGTTACCTTTATTGAGCAAAGTGATCGAGAGGGCGGTTGCTCTTCAACTCCAAGTAGTCTTGGATAAAACTGATTATCTAGACCCATTTCAAACTGGCTTTAGGACAGGATTTGGAGTTGAGACTGCCATGGTTGCCTTGACTGATGACCTGCGTCTGAGTATCGACAGGGGTAGTGTGACCCTGCTGGTGCTTTTAGACCTCTCAGCAGCTTTTGATATGATAGATCATAGCACCCTCTTGGATTGTCTGAGTGGGTTAGGAATTGCAGTGGTTCCACTCCTTCCTCTCGGGCAGGTCCCAGAAGGTTCTGCTAGGGGACAGTTGTTTGGCAAAAAAAGATCTTATGTGTGGCATCCCTCAGGGTGCCTTTCTGTCCCCGATGCTGTTTAACATTTATATGAAGCCGCTAGGCGAGATCATTTGGAGACATGAGGCAGGGTATTATCGGTACACTCACCACACCCAGATCTATTTCTCCATGTCTCGATCATTGGCCTCGAATCCCGACGGCATCTTTCCTCACAATAACTGTCTTAAGCAAGTAATGGGCTGGATGAGGAAAAACAGATTGAGATTAAATCCAGACAAAACAGAGGTGCTGACAGTAGCGGCCCCGTAATCAGGAATTGGGTTGCAATTACCCCTGGATGGGGTCACACTCTCCATGAAGGATTGTGTTCGCAGTCTGGGGGTGCTCCTTGATTCGTTGCTCTTGATGACTAATCAGGCACACGCGATGGTCAGGAGTGCCTGTTATCAGCTTCGGCTGATACGCCAGCTGCGCCCTTTCCTGGAAGTAATGGATCTTGAGTCTGTGGTGCATGCACTGGTAATCTCCCATCTGGATTTCTGTAATGCACTCTACATGGGGCTACCCTTGTGTTTGGTCCAGAAACTCCAGTTAGTACAAACTATGGCAGCCAGAGTGGTCTCAGGAATATCTAGGAGAGACCACATAACTCCGGTATTAAAATCTCTCTACTGGCTGCCTATTAGTTTCTGGGCCCAGTATAAGGTGTTGGTTATTACCTTTAAAGCCCTAAATGGCTTGGGTCCAACTTATCTTTGGGACCGCCTCCTCCCATACAATCCTCCCCACGCACTCCGGTCTTCTGGGAGGAATTTGCTCCAGCCAACAAAATCTAGGCTGTAAGCAGCTTCCCAGACGGCATTTTCAGTAATCGCCCCAAGATTATGGAATGGCCTGCCAGACGAGATCCATCAGATCATGATCTTAAACAGCTTTAAAAAGGCTGTGAAGATGGACCTCTTTCAGCAGGCCTTTCCTGATTACATATCCAGCCTCAGGAGTCTGTGTGTCTCTACGATCTTAATTTTTGGCTCTCCCACTGTTTGTTGTTGTAGTCTTTTCAATTGTTTTATTGTTTTTTTTTTTTGTTTCTTGTTTGTTTGTTTTGTATTCTTTAGCCACAAAGAGAAAAAAGCATTACCATCACCCTACTCAGGTTTTGGCCATAATATTATTGCCCATTCTCATCAGCCACACTGTTTTTTTATGAGGCCAAATGAGAATGAGGGCAGTGCATCCTACCCTGACTCTGAAGTATTCCGGATATTCAGTAGACTGAAATAAAGAAGACCCATTGACCTTAGCATGCTTGTGGTACACTTATCATTAGAACAGGCAGAATGAAAAATGAACACTTGCATGGCCAACAGAGCTCAAAAATTATAAGCCAGATGCCCTGTTTATAGGAGAAGGGCAGTTTACTCTGGAAAGGGGCAGTTAAATTGGGAATATTTTAATTCAGCCTTACTAGAATACCCCTGAGAGAGAGAAAACTGGAGAACACAGCCTTTGCTACTGGCTGGAAGTTTCTAGTGACAGGAATATTACACAAGCAGAGGACTGCAACTCTTAGACCAAGCCAGACATTGCTCCAGGATTATCCTTTTGCTAGATTGTCGAGGGAATTTTAAGGCTCAGAAATACAGATAATTTTGTACTGTCTTAATTCAGTAGTTCTATAACTTTTCCTCCCGGGGCCCACTTTTATATCTACATGTGCATGTTAAGCCCCCCCTACCCAATGTAGTACAGTGGGCCCTCAGTATCCATGGGTTCTATACCCATGGATTTGAGCAACCTCGAATTAAAACAATCTGGATACTATACTTCTATTAATGTAGCCTAAAATAGCATTGGCCTTTTTAGTTGCAGCATCACAATGTTGACTCATATTCAACTTGTGGTCTACTAGGACTCATAGATCCCTTTCACACATTGTCTTGTTAAGCCAGGTGTCCCCCATCTTATATCAATGCATTTCAATTTTTTGCCCTAAGTGCAATACCTTACATTTCTCTATGTTGAAATTCATTTTGTTAGCTTTGGCCCAGCTCTCTAATCTATTAAGGTCATTTTGAATTTTCATATTCATCTGGCATCTTCTGGAGTATTAGCTATTCATCCTAATTTGGTGTCATCTGCAAATCTGAGAAACATGCCCCCTATTCCTTCATCCAAATTATTGATAAAGATGTTGGATAGCACTGGGCCCATGGCAGAACCCTGTGGCACCCCACTGATCACTTCTTTCCAGAATGAAGAGGAGCCATTGCTGAGCATCCTTTGGTTTAGGTCAGTATTCTGCCTAACAGTAGTACTGTCTAACCCACATTTTACTATCTTGTTTGTAAAAATATCATGGGGGACCTTGTCAAAAGCCTTACTGAAATCAACATATGTTAAGTCTACTGCATTCCCTTCATCTAGCAAGCTGATAATTTTATAAAAATAAAAAAGAGGTCAGATTAGACTGGCATGACTTGTTTTTGAGAAAACCATGTTGACTTTTAGTGATTATGGCATTCCCTTCTAAATGTTCACAGACTCTCTGTTTAATGAACTGTTCTAGAATCTTTCCTGGTATTGATGTCAGTATTGAACTAACTGGGCGATAGTTGTTGTGATCCTCTTTTTTCTCATTTTTGAAGATGGGGACAACGTTTGCCCTCCTCCAGTCTGCTGGGACTTCTCCTGTTCTCCAGAAGTTCTCAAAGATTATTGCCAGTGACTCTGCAATTACATTTGCCAGTTCTTTTAACATCCTTAAACGTAGTTCATCTGGTCCTGGAGACTTAAATTCATTTAAGTTAACCAGGTATTCCTGTACTACCTCTTTACTTATTCTGTGCTCCATTTCCCATATTGTGTCCTCTGCTCCATTTTCCTCAGGTTGAACACCCTTTTCCTTTTGTAAGAAGACTGAGGCAAAGAAGGTGTTGAGTAATTCTGCCTTTTCTCTGTCCCCTGTTAGAATTTCTCCATCTTCTCTGTGCAGTGGTCCTACCATTTCCTTCTTCTTTCTTTTGTTATCAACATGCCCCAAAAAGTCCTTAACACCCCTAGCAAGCCTGAGCTCATTCTGCACTTTGGCTTTCCTGACTTTACCCCTACATGTGCTAGCTATTTGTTTGAATTCCTCTTTAATGATTTCACCCCTTTTCCATTTCTTATACATCTCCCATGTAAAACTGAGTTCAGTTGAAAATTCATTTGTCATCCAACCCAGTTTCTTGAGACATCTCCCATTTTTTTGTTTTCATTGGAACAGTTGAGATTGTGCCTTCACTATCTCCCTTTTGAGAAACTCCCATCCATCCTGAACTCCTTTCTCCTATTGTATTCCTGACCATGGGATCATTCCCAGTGTTTCCATAAGTTTGTTGAAATCAGCTCTTCTAAAGTCTAGAATGAGTGTTTGTCTATGCCTAGTTTCTCCTTTCCACCTTATAAGAAACTCCAGGAGAACA
>CM034708.1:143910279-143922884 GCA_020142125.1 Phrynosoma platyrhinos | reverse complement strand
AAAAAATCCATGTTCCCTCCCTGGACAAATTTCCTCACTAGGCTCCTCTGCATGTCCTCAGTTTCAAAGGGCTCCATGCATGGCGTCCCTCCCACCCCTTCTCCCTTTGGCACCGCATAGATAGAGGATGGCTCCCCCTCCCCACTCCTCGCTTCTTGACACTCCCATCAATATTACTGGCCCTGGAAGCCCTCTGTTCTGTCATGCTCCATCTCTCCTCTTCTTGCTCTATAGAACTGGAGCACCTCGCTTGCCTTCCCTGAACTTTGCCCTGAGTCAGCCTGGGGATTCCCTTTCCACTCCCTCAGTTAGGAAGACTCCCTGCTCACTTTTCTGCCCTACCTTTTTTAGTCTTTTCCTTAGACCAACTTGATTTCTTCACCCTCATCGCAGCATCCTAGAAGTCCCTATGAGAGTACAGTTTTGTTTCCTGAGAGTGAGACATCTCCATCTCCATCAGTCCTTTCCCTCCTAAACTTCTTTTCTAACTACTGAGTGCTCCTCCTCCCTTATCTTTGAAGAAGCTCTTGGCATCTTTCTTTTATTCCATTAAAGCTTCCCCCCTTGATAGGACCATGAGTTCCATTATTGGGGGGGGGGGGGATGAACATGAATGGATGAAAATAGTAATCATAGTTATAATAGTAGTGATAATAATAACCACAGCAACAACCGTTACCACTTCCACCTCCACCCCCTTTAGCATTCCCTTATTTTCCTCTCACTCCAGTTCAAGCCCCAACAATGATTTTGATTCCAGAATTTTGGAATCAAGTCAGATTTTGAATTACCCCCCCCTTTTTTTTTTTTTATAATCTACAGGGGCTAGCTTCTCCCTTGTGAATGAATCTTTTAACATACAACCTTTTAAACATTCCCTTTACCTTTATATTCCAGTATTGGAACCCTAAGGAGCCTTGATTTTCCCCCAAAACACCTACCTCACCCAGCTACCCACCTGTTTGTCATGTGGAGAGCTATTTTTCATTACCATTTTGGGGGAGTTGGGTTTAAAGCTTGTTTTTTTTTCCTTCCAAAGTTTGAGGGTAATGATTATCCATTTGCCCTGTTTCTTTAGAACAGGAAGAGTCTAAAGAAGATGAGTGGTTGTTATGATGAGATATCATCTATTGGGATGAAGGGAATCGGCTGTGAATTCAGAGGGATATATTTTTCACACCTCCTTCATAAACCTGCTGTTTACTAATAGATGGAGGGGGGCGGGAACAGCAAGTGTTCCTCCAGAAGTACTAGCTGAAGGATTTACTCAAGACAACTCAGACTCTTGTCTTTCCTCTTTCCTCATTTCCTGGCCAGCTGTTATAAGACTAGGTAGGAGGAGATCTGGGTTAGTATTTTGAATGCAGTTCCCAGAACTAGAACAGGAAACTTCCTAGCCAGGTGTTTGTGCCTTTCAACTGCCAACTACTTACTGCTTACTGGATCTGACAGGCTGCTGATTAACTATTGCAGACACATCTTCTTTCTCTAGTTTGCTACATGTGGATCTTTCCTGATATCCACCAATTCATTAGGAAAGGAGGTGCTTCAGTTCTGGAGCAGACTTTGTGAAAACTCCTCATGCACCAAAGGTTGTTAAAGTATCTTAAAGTAACTTGAATAATGGAAAGAGCAGTGACAGGTTGAGGAAGGTGACCTAAGGTGAAAGGAAAAAGTATATACACACACACACACACACACACACAATTTGAAACAATTGACATCCTAACCTCTTGGTACATTTGTTTTTGTTGTTGTTTTACTTTAGTAGACTTTACTAAAGAGAAGTGAGAGCAGTACCACTAAGCAGCTGAGACAATGGCAGCTGGAGTGGCAGCATGGTTGCCTTTTGCCCGGGCAGCAGCTATAGGATGGATGCCAGTGGCCACAAACCCCATGCCGAATGCTCCCCGACAGGAGAGAAAGCGAAGCCAGGACTCCCTCATTATACTGAATGTGAGTGGCACCCAGTTTCAGACTTGGCTAGACACCCTGGAACGTTATCCTGATACACTGCTGGGCAGCTCAGAGAGGGATTTCTTCTACCACCCAGAGACACAGCAATACTTTTTCGACCGGGACCCTGACATCTTCCGACACATTCTCAATTTCTATCGAACAGGAAAGTTGCATTACCCCCGTCAAGAATGCATCTCAGCCTATGATGAGGAGCTAGCTTTTTTTGGTATCATTCCTGAGATCATTGGTGATTGCTGTTATGAGGAGTATAAGGATCGGCGACGGGAAAACGCTGAACGCCTTCAGGATGATGCTGATCAGGATAATGCTGATGAATGCAATTTGCCCTCCATGACAGCTCGAGAAAGGATGTGGCGGGCCTTTGAAAATCCCCACACCAGCACACTGGCCTTGGTCTTTTACTATGTTACGGGCTTCTTCATTGCAGTTTCTGTCATTGCCAATGTGTTGGAGACAGTACCCTGTGGGGTAAGTCCTGGTGCCATCAAGGAATTGTCCTGTGGAGAGCGCTATGATGTAGCTTTCTTCTGCCTGGATACGGCCTGTGTCATGATCTTCACAGTTGAGTATCTGTTGCGTCTGGTGGCTGCCCCCAGTCGTTACAAGTTTGTGCGTAGTGTCATGAGCATAATTGATGTTGTGGCCATTATGCCCTATTATATTGGTCTTGTTATGACCAACAATGAGGATGTCAGTGGGGCCTTTGTAACGCTGCGTGTCTTCCGGGTCTTCCGGATCTTTAAGTTTTCCCGCCACTCACAGGGTTTGCGCATCCTGGGCTACACTCTGAAAAGCTGTGCATCAGAGCTTGGCTTTCTCCTCTTTTCTCTCACTATGGCCATCATAATCTTTGCTACAGTCATGTTCTATGCTGAGAAAGGCTCTACATCCACCAAATTCACCAGCATTCCTGCTGCTTTCTGGTATACCATTGTCACTATGACCACTCTAGGGTAAGTGTGTATGATGTTTTGCTTTTGACTGGGCAATATATATAAACAGCTGAGTTGTTGTATATTTTTGAAAAAGTTTTAAAAGTGTTGTGTGGAAAGTGGTGATACCCACTTGTGTCTTGACCAAAAAAATACTCAGTGTGTGATGCTGATATGCGGACATTCACCATATCTGAATTGCTCAGAAGTATTGTAAAATGGCAATAATGGGAGATCCCTACAATTTTGAGATTGCTCTAATTTTTGATCACATAATAAGAATACCGTAATAACCTTTCAAAGCAGTATCTGTTTTCCTTTAATTGTTAGAATAAACAGAGGAGATGACATGAATTCTATGGTTTGAAAACTAATCAGAGATTATGATTTTGCTCTCCTTTGTTCCTTGTCTCAAGATAATGGTTTTTATTGTAAGAGAAATAAAGTCGGAATATTTTATTAATTTTTCTTTGACCTCAGAGGGTGTACATCAACCAGATCAATGTTGCACTCCAAACAGATCACAACTTGCACGATTCCTATCAATTGACATGCACTTCTAGCTGGTGTATCAGAATGTGATATTATGATATCATAATATTTTTTTTCAAAATATTTATCAGTGATCTTTCCAATTATAAATACAAACTCCTGATGAATTAGAACATATCATGATTAGCTTTTTAAATTTCTGTATGTTGAAATTTAAGTGGAAAGGCTACTCATTTAGAAATAGCATTTGTCAACTGGATGAATAGCTGTTATAGTGATATGTTTCTATAGACAGAGATGTATAGTTGTATTTGCTTAAGAGGGAACATGATGCAGCACAAGATAAATACTTCTAAGTTTAAACAAAAGTAGTTACACCAAAATTTAAATCTCCTCTTGAAACCCATGATGCTCCAAGAAGTTTAATATTTCCTGGATTTGGCCTGAGCAGGTAAGTTAATTTTGGAAGCACAATCGTCATTTTATTCAAAGCTTTTGCAATAACTTAGTCAAATATACTTGTTTTTTTAAAAAGCCCTGCTTCATTTCAAAATATTAATTGAAATTCAAAATAATCACTATGTATTAACATTCTTGCAAACTGATGAGGTAAAAGTATAATCAGCGATTAACAAAGCCAATAATTCATCTTATTTATTAAATATATTTGAAGACAATCTCACTCTGTATCAAAATAAAACTAAGAGAGATGACAGATTACACAAAAAACACCACAACATGAACAGCACATCTTGATACAGAAAACATTACAAAAGCAAAGAAAATGGAACAAGCATTCTGCTATCAAATTAGCCATTTAATGGCTGAAAATAAGAGAAGTGATTATTACAGTAAATTCTCAATAGCAAAAAAATGCTCCTGTTCAATACAACTTTGTGTTTGAACAGTAGATGGTGAAACTGAGGTACTGGAAAGAGCTAGTTGTCTCCTTATGTTATATTATTGCTATCCACTCTAGTGTAGCTTTAGACATAGGACAAAATACAGCCAATTAAGCCTTATTGCTTTCTTTAGGACAGATTTAAGCATGCACTTAACAGTATCATTGAAATCAATGGGATGGAAAAATACTTAACTATGGCTTGATCATGACCATAAAGTAGTCTGGAAATAGAAGTGATGGTGGTAGAACCACTTTTAAAGCAAACAAACAAACAATCATGATAAGGCTAGTGTGGGTATGTTATAAGAGTAATTTTAAAAGTAAAAGGAATGCATTGTTGAGGAGTATTGGTAGGGAGTATTAATCTCCCTTCAGACCGATCTCTGCCACTCAAAGAAAGGAAGATACCAGCAGCCAGTCTCTTTTCATCCTCATTTTCTCTTACATTTAGAACCCCCTCACAATCTTCTTTAGGATAGCTCATGGACACACCTATACCGAAACTGGGAGAGTCATATCATGAAAGCACTGTAACAGTTCTGTAATGAAATGGTACTGAAAGTTTAGAACTCAGATGAAAAACACCTAGCTCTGCACTAACTATGCCAGGGGTAGGCAACCTTTCCCCTTTAAGGGCCAAGGGACTTCAGCTCCCAGAATCCCAGGAGCTATTGGCCAACATGGGACTATTGGCCAACATGTCTGAGGCTTCTGGGAGCTGAAGTCCCTCGGCCCTTAAAGGGGAAAGGTTGCCTACCCCTGAACTATGCTATTAATGGTAGAGTTAGAAGAAAGGTTATTCATAAGCTAATATACAATATTGATCTAATCTCTACAACAGTTCTTGGAGGCAAAGAGTTTGGTTAGTAGCTATGCAAGAAACTGTAACTGCAGGACTGTCTTGGTGGCCTTGTCCATGGTACTGAAAAGAGCACTGGATTTTCATTTCATTGCCTTGGAGTTTGTTGCTCCAGACTGAAAGTAAATTCTACCTCCTCTTCCTTCTCTTCTTGTTAAATTGCAGCACCAAACACTGCCTTAGGTAGAGAAACAAACAGAAGTATTTCAATTTTAGCTCTTAAATGGGCAGGCCATGTTGCATGTTCTGTGACAAAACGTTAACATTTTAAATGCATTGTCTGTGAAAGACCTTTATCAAATTTTCTCCCTATGTACCCCCTTCCATTTCCCAGTTATGCTATGGACCTTACTGATGCTCTTAGTAAGATGGAAAATTGCTAGAACCAAGAATATATATTAATGTTAAATCTGACTTGATGGTGCTGATCAAGAAGCACTTAAAACACTGTAAGTAATGAGTTTTCCTGTGATATTTTATTTCAGATCTCAGCACATTAATTGACTCAATTTGTATTTTTATATCAGTTTTGTTACTTTTTAAAAGTTTGTTATTGTAATTGTAGTACTATACTAAAGAATAATCCCAGTAGTACCTGCCTATTTATTTCTGGTCTTCTGTTCTGTTGGGACAAGGCCAGGGAAAGTGAACAGCAGGAAATAATACAGTTAAGAGAGAGAAAGAACAAAAGTAAGAGACAAAAGTTCTTACATACTGCTAAGTTTTTAAATTAAGTATTCAGTTGTCCAGTCTTCCACAGATGACATTGCCTTCAATATACAGCAGATTTAAAGCCAAAAAAGCACATTAAATTTTGCCTTTAAAACATCAAAACAGCCTTAAAGCAAAAGCAGAATGCTTTAATGTGGAATATACTTAAAGAAACCCTTATACTTTGTCTAGTAACTGTTCAGCAAATAATCTGGGATGCTATAAAAACCTATGAGGGTTGATAATAAGTAAACAAATAACTTTATGTATGTCATAGACAATAGATGTAATTCCTAATTTCTCATGCAACAGCAGGGTACTGAATGGTAACCACGGCTATGTGAGAAGTTCCTCTATGGTATATCTGTCAGTGCTAAAGATTTGCTATATTAATCCATCAGAAAAACTGATAAAATATGGCTAAGCAAAAAGTATGTTTGCTTGTTCATCGATTCATGCAACACCAACACACTTCTTCAACTGAAAAAAACATTAACCATCCTTTTTTGTAAATAAGTCATAGTAATCATCTAGGTAATAATACATTTACATTTCAGGTTTTACAATCTGTCTTTGTGTCTGATTATATCTTCAAGAGTAAATGAACAGATTAAAAATATTTTTAAATGCATATTTAGACTTTTATTTTTTCTCAATTGTGAACTGAAAGCTTTATGTACTAAAAATATAAATCTGTCATTTGTTGTCATTATTTTCTCTAATAGTAAACCGAGCAGAGTATCTATCAGTCTAGAAGCAAAACAAGCATATTCAAAAATAATGTTGAACTTCTTTAAACTCAAGAGACACTTAGGTATGCAGAAGTATAGAGGTTTCACAATTAAATGAGGATTATTTTTTTAAAAAAAAAATCCAGACAAATCCACAAATGTGTCCCAGGAAAGTGTGAATTTATACACTATTGATGAGAGTTGATCCTCTAGAAGGGGCACTGAGTGGAAAAGGTTCGAAAGAAACAGTCAGGAATATGGCTAAAATCACTTTGGGAAGTATACTTTGAGACAGTTTGATGATATCTGTGAATCAGCTGAAATCAATGCAACCCATACTCTTTCATGGGACAAGCTGCCTTCCTCAAGCTGCCTTCTCCAAGCTGTTCACTCTTTATAGGACTTATTTTTACTCATATATTCTGCATTTTCTCCAGTGGACTCAACACATTATACCTGCCTCTCCCACTCTCTGCATTTGTCCTCAGAATAATTTTGCTAAATAGAAAAAGAGAGAGGGACTAAGGGCCTTTGCAGACTGCCAGAAATAGTGCACATTAAATTGAGGCACTACCCTGGCTCAGTGCTAGGGAGTCATGGGAATTGTATTTTTTTCTGAGACATTGAGCCTTCTCTGTCAGAGAGCTCTGGTGCCATAATAAAATACATTTCCCATGATTCCCTAGCACTGAGCTAGGGCAGTGGCTCAATTTAATGTGCACTATTTCTGGCAGTCTGCAAAAGCCCTAAATGTGGTCACTTGATGACTTTCTTAGCTCAGTGGAAACTTGAAACAAAGATAAATGTGGTCACTTGATGACTTTCTTAGCTCAGTGGAAACTTGAAACAAAGACATCCCAAGTCCCATTTCTAATGAGCTAAACTGTTTCCTGGAAGAAGGTGATTCTGTCTAGAGGAAGAGGTGCCTTCTGGATCACCAGAACTACATTTTACATAAAGTTATAAAATACTCTAGTTTCCAGCTGCCAGCCTTGTAACACTATACTGCTACAATAGCGGCAAGACCCCAGATCAGGGGTAGGCAACCTAAGGCCCGGGGGTCGGATGCAGCCCCCCGAAGCCTTTGGACTGGCCCCAGGCCGGGCCTGCTGCCGCCGCTGCCGCCACCCCCTCCACCACCGCCACCCACCATGATATTGATTATTGTTGTTATTACTTGTTGTTGGGGTTTTCTTGGCAAAATCTCCACAGGGGTTTTGCCATGGCTTTTCTGGGGCTGAGAGAGTGTGCATGCATATATATATTTTTTAAAAAAAATATTAATTTTTTTGGTGCTTCCACCCCCCCAATTGTCTGAGGGATAGCAACCTGGCCCCTGGCTCAAAAGGGTCACCTACCCCTGCCCCAGATGGTGAGTGGATTTTCTTTCTTTCACAAGGCATGTGATTTAGGCTGTCTGGAGCCATGAATTTGAACGTCTCTCTTTGAAGATACAAAATTACACCTCTCCTAGCAAATACATTATTATAATATCTTATTCTTTTCCAGTATATTTTCTGCTAAAGCTAGACATCCCTAGAAGTTCTCATTGTTCTTAATTGCTGTGTGACGATTTTATGATGTAAGCCACCCTGATTGCGCTCAGCGGGGCGGGGTATCAAATAAAAATTATTATTATTATTATTATTATTATTATTATTATTATTATTATTATTATTTATTAGGCTTCTGCAATTCTCAGCACTGGATTCTTTTGGTCTCATTAAAACTTCCCTTTCTGATGTCATTACCATCCGATGTCATCTGGGGGAGAGACACTAGGCCGAGCACCATCGGGCCTAGAATAATAAGAAGAGCCCTCCCTCCATTACCATCCGATGTCATCTGGGGGAGAGACACCAGGCCGAGCACCATCGGGCCTAAAATAAGAAGAAGAGCCCTCCCTCCATTCCATCCGATGTCATCTGGGGGAGAGACACTAAGCCTAGAAGAACCCTTACTACTTAAAGGATGGGTGGGATTCGGGATTTTATGTTTTGTTTAATGGAAATTGTAATGTTGTAAGCCGCCCCGATTGCACTGCAGAGGGGCGGGATATAAATAAAAATTATTATTATTATTATTATTATTATTATTATTATTATTATTATTATTATTCTCCATAAAAAAACTCTTCCAGACTCTCCATGCTCACTCACAGGACATCTTTTTCCTATAAATCCCATGATTGTAGAAAACTGTACTGCTGTCTAGAGTTTTCAGATAGTCATTGATGGCAGAGCTCATAATATCATTGATATGCAGTGAAGTTGGTCAATTTTTGGAGTTTGGAGTAGGGAAATATTTTCTCTGAACAAACAACTCAGAGGCCAAATAACCAGAAACTCTGCAAAGCTTGAGGAATGAGTTTGTAGACTCATTTGTAATCAAACTGTAATTACATGGTAGAAATCATTATGATTTTATGATGTCTTTACATCTTGACAGGGGAAGAGTTGACAGAGGTGACTGAAATGTGAAAAACAGTCCAGGAAAGATTTATGCCACTTCTTTTATCTTGCAGATATAATCTAGCAGTAAATGAGAGATTTTTCTAAAACTCTCTGCATCTCTGGAGCAAGAGTTTGGAAAAGCAACCTTCTCCTAATTAGGGATTCTGGGTGTTGGACCCAAAAAGGTATTTTCAAAGTTCTGTTCTGGAGTGATAGCCAATGACATTATTCATCTTTGTATTATGACTCCAAGAAGGTTAGGTGTCACGGATCACTGACTTAAAGCATCAGTATAGTGCATTTTCTTTATAATTTTTATTGAAATTCTATACAGTCTCATTATGTTCATTTTTAGTAAGTGATTAGCTATAGCCATCCAATTTGTGGTGTATTTCTGATAAATTGTTATGTGCATGTGAATCCTGTGGATTTTGCAGAATGAAGATGTAATATGTCATTCAGAAATATGACAACACCCAGAAGGTGCAGAACAGAAACACATAGAGAAAATGTATTCTTTATAAGCAGTTCCTCCCTATGCATGTTTAAGCCATTATTGACATTTTAAGAATAGAAACCCCTTGTACTTTTATAAACCTTTCTTAATACACATCAGTATATACAGTTCCCTTGATGTAGGGCAGTTATGTCTTGAAATACATTTAGGGTGCAAATATATACACATTTACTTGGAAGTAAGCTTTTTGGAACTCAGTGAAACTTGTTTGTGAATAGACACCCTAGGAATTGTACTGTTTTATTTATACATGAAAAATGTCTTAATCTAGAGAAAATGATTTGAACCAGAATCTGCCTTCTGCCAGTGTAGTATCTTCAATAATAGAAAGTCCCTCTGTTGGATAGTCTCCCTTTCCATCACCATAGTTTACAGCAGGATCTTCTGATCTTCTGTGTAGCATTTTTAGGGGAATGAATGGGCTGGAGAATTTGGGAAAGACCACTCCAACTAACCCAACTGCACACACCTGCAATTGAATCCAACCGCTTTAATAAATTATTATTTATGTCTATGTTCATATGGGACTATCAATGTACATGGTGTACTACTGAGTAAAAAACAAACTAAGATGTGTATGTGTGTCCACTCTAAATGTCAACAATTTAAGAAAGTAAGGAGGAAGACAGGTGAGATATAAAGTAAACCAGGCTTCTATAGGAGCACATAGAGAAACGTGTACCTAGGTGTACTCTAAGCTTGATATGAGAAATGAGAGTTTTTTAAAAAAAAAAGTTGGGAAGGAGAGATATGAAGAAAAAGAGAGAAATGGCAATATGCAGGTGTTCCTAGAGAAATCCCCAGACACAGCTGGCAACAAAGGAGAATAGACAGAAACAATATTAAAAGTCAGGAATTTTTTGGTCAGCTTAGGTAGGTATGGGTGGAGGATCAAAGGCTATGTACAAAAATACAATAACAATTGAGACAAAGGCTGGGCAGAGTAAGTCAATGGAGAATTTCAAAGGTAAAGACAAAGAGTTTGTGCTGGCTGCAGAAGGAAAACAGAAATAACCTTGAGTGTAAAGCATAACTGCCTCCTGCACAATCATTTTCTTGTATACACCTGCATTTTGATAGTAGGTAACTCATTCGCCTTCTTTTTAAAAATTATAACTAGATGAAATCCACTGTTCTGGAAGTAAAAATAAATGGGGCTGAGGACATCAAAATATTAAATTGTAGCACTAACAGTATGAGTTGTTAAAATACACTAATGACAGCATATTTTATGCCCATTATTTTAAGAAGTCTTGAGTAGTATCTGAATTTGATGTTGTTTGAAGTTATTTCATCTCTTGGAGTAAGAAATTGGGGGGGGGAGAGAGAGAGAGAGAGAAACAAAAATCCTGAAAAATCCATAATTGAGGCTGAAATATTTTTACTAGATACATATTTGACTCAAAATGCTTCACAGTGAAATATAACCTCTGCAAATCCAATATTTATCTAATATCTTGTTGACATGAGCAGAGTTTCACAAGCATAAGCAAAAGTGCTTGACCTGTGTTTATAATTTACCAGCAAACTTTGATAGCTTATTACCATTTTTTTCTTATCTAGGATAGTATTCCTGTAAATGCCTCAATTTCTGCAGAGTAATTCTTAATTTCTATCCAGTCAAGTGACAAAACTATCATGATCTATAAGTATAAATAGCAATTGCTAAAAAAAAATCCCAACCAGGAATGAAAATGCCAATGATAAAGTTTTAGATGCAACCTCATTAGGCTTCACTACTAGTTATCTGATCCCCTGAAACAGGTCTGGAAAATACATTGAGTTTTCTCTATCTGTCATTCCTTAGTTAGAATGAGAATACAGTTTGCTTGTTTGCTTGCTTTTGGACATTTGTTTGCAGATTATTGACTCGACTATTTACATAAAGAAGAAAGAGCTTTTATATTCATTGAGAATGTGCAAATGATCTATATGCTGTCATTTTCAAAACAAATATTAGCAAGGGTTTAGCCATGTTGATCTGCAGCAACAATAATATCAAATATAATTGCAGCATCTTAAATAACTTAATGTGTTTTATTTGTGAAAAGTTTTGATGGATTGTTGCCTACTTCATTAGACTCAGCTGATGGAGCATCTAATGAAATGGGTTACCATCCATAAAAGCTTATTATGCCATAAAACTAGTTGGTCTTCAAGGTGTCACAAGATTCTGTTAAATTAGATAGCTAAAACTTTGCATCTCACCAGCAATGAGATATATGTGTGTTCATCTGCCTTCTGTGTACATTGACAATGAACATACAAACAGTCATCTGAAAGGAAAAGCTCATCCACATTGGAAGCCTTACTGATGAATGTGACATTTGATATAAATAGCTGCTTCCTTAAATGTTTTAACACATGTTCCTTCTAAATATGGGATTATTATTTTCCATCTGAGACAGAAAATAGATCTATTTTTAATTACTTTAATAATAATAATAATAATAATTTTTATTTATAGCAAGCCTTTAGCCGAGGCTATCAAGGCGGCTTACAATTAAAATACAATCCCATACAAATATACAATTTAAAAAAATATACTGATGGGGGAAAGATGTGGTGATAAAACATAATAATGGTCTATATGTTTTCCTTCATGTGTCATGCACTTATATAGCGTATAAGACGACCCACAACTTTTCTGGCTAAAATACAGAGTTTGGGATATACTCGCCATATAAGACAACCCCACTCTTCCAACACACACCAAATAAAAATTTTAAAAACATCAGATTTGATTTCAATTGGTAATTTTAATTCAAATGCTTATGACATGCAGGTACAGTATTGAAAGTCACACTCTCTCAGCCTCAGGGAAAAACAAAGGCAAACCCTTTCTGAACAAACCTTGTGAAGGAAACCCCAGGATAACTTCATCTTTGAGTTGCTAAAAGTCAGGAAAGATTTGAAGGCAGACAACAACAGTCTTGAATGTCACACACTCTCAGCTTCAGGAAAAAGCAAAGGCAAATCCTTTCTGAACAAACATTGTGAAGGAAACCCCAGGATAACTTCATCTT
>CM034708.1:143891669-143910179 GCA_020142125.1 Phrynosoma platyrhinos | reverse complement strand
CTTTTTTCCCAGCCTCAGAGGGGTCTTCCTGCTCCTCCTCCTCCTTCTCTCCCGGGCTCCTTCCCTCCTCCTTCCTCTGTGTGAGGAGTCTTTCTCAACCTCCTCAGCCTTATACCGGTGTATAAGATGACCCCCAGCTTTAACTCCAGCTTTTCCTGCTTAGAATGTCATCTTATACACCGGAAAATATGGTATATATATTGCACATTTGGTTTTTACACAGGAAAAGTATTTACATTCACTCACAGAGATAGAAGCATTTTTATATTGATAAGCATATTATAGAAAAGGTTTCTAGATTGATATCTTCTAGATTTGGTCTAAGTTTCTTGGACTACAGTACATCCAGTTTGTAAGGCTATAAACTGAAGTGCTATCAGTGCTGCCCATAGACCCTGTTTAAATTTCAGTCACCGTTCCAAGTTATGATGGAGCTGAGCAATACAAATATAAACAATGGGGCACAGGCAGTTAGTACATCTTCATTATTCCCTTCCTATAATTATAAATGCCTAGTGAGTGAGACCTTGAATAAAACTAATAAAAAGGTAATATTTAGACAACCTAATCTAAATCAAGGTATTGATGTTTTGAGGCTATGTGTATCTAGGTTTTAGCAACTTGTTCCAGATCTAGGCATATGTAGCCCAGTTTCTGCATTTGTGTGTGTAGTAATAGATGTGCTGAGAACATTCTGGGAAATTCAGAATTCCTGTATAATTGAAAGTGTGTTCTTGACCCATGAAGGAAAAAGACAGAAGTTTCAATTCAATGATGGGCCATTGTCTCATTATACTACCTGTTTAAGGGGCTAAGCAGACTGCCAATTGGGCTGCTTTGGGAGCAGGGAAGGGGAGGGGCAGCCGCACGATCGGCGCCCCAACCCCTTCCCCAGGTCATCCTTGGAGCAGCCGACCCTCCGCACGGCTGGCGCTCCGAGGAGGATCTCCTGCTGCAGCGTCCACACACGCTGCAGTGGAAGAGTCGCCGAAGGTGTGCCGCAAGCTTTTGCGCCGCACCTTTGGCGACTTGTGAAAGGAGTGCCAATTTAGCGCTCCTTTCCAGGGGCGGCAAAGGTGCGCCGCGGGGCTGAGGTGTGGAGATACCTCGACTCTGCGGCGCAGCTTCTCGGGTGGCCACCTGTCTGCTTCCCCCCCTAAGTGGCTATTATTTTAAAGGTATCATAGAGAATGTGATTTTTTAAAAAATATATATATAGAGAGAGAGAAGAAAAGAAAATAGGAGATATAACAAGGATGTTTTTACTCATTCAAACCAAGAATGGAAAGGCTGATCACATATTTTAATTCACATATTTTAAATTTAACTGACACCATGATAAGCTCATTATTTATAGCAGGGTGGGAAGCCAAATACAGTAAAGTAAGCACTTGTATCTCAGCACTTGGTCTATTCACATCAGGTTCCTTACATGGTTAAAACCACCATAAGAACATTGACAATGGCCACTATCTGATGTATGGTTGTCTGATTTTGCCCTGTGATAAGAGGCAGAGAAGTGTTCGTTCAAAACTTGCTACATGTGAATGATGTAAAACTGTCATCATTGGCAGAGATAAGCTGAGAGTTGACATCTTGATAGTTTCTAAAGATTATAGATAAGTTTGGAATAACCTTGTGAGGAGCCTTGAAAGTGAATTTTGTATTAGATATGGTAGAAAAGATAGAGTGGAAAGGTGATGTGATTGAAGCAATTACCTAAGAGAATGGTTGTTGCCTCTCAGCTTGAATAGACAGAAGGATGCATGATGAGATCTGGAAAAGGCTGCAGAACACAAGACTATAGTCATGTAGGGGTAACATATTAAAATTAATAGTGGGGATTTAATAATCGTTTGGCTGAAGAGACAGCAATTCATTTACTGCTAGCCTTTTGTGACAGTGAAAGGGTGCAGTTTATCATGAGAGTAGAACCATGTGTTTAACCAGAAATCTTCCAAAAATTTGTTTTACTTACATTAAAATATAAGAAGAAACTTTGTAGCTTATTCCATTAAAACTACTATCTCCTGAAGAATAGTAATTGTGGAGGCAGAGACTGCAGCAAAACAATAACAGTATTTCAAGAACCCATGTGCTTGACACACACTTTATAGACATTGCCACACAAAAAAGATGCTGCATACCATAGTGCAAGCAGGATTTAAAAGAGACTACAGCCAGCTCAAATTTCTGCCATGTGGTTAAAGTCCTCACTTTACCATTGGCTTCCACTTTATGTGGAATTTGCCAGTTATGTCATCAAATTTCTCTGTCTGCAACCTACAATAATTTTACTAGCTTTGATTATAGGTTTGTCATGTTGCTTATTAAAAATATGTATATGAAGCACATTGAATACATTATATTATATTATATATTATATATTATAACCTTTACTTGGCCAAAATATTTGTCTTCTGATTTTGGCATCTCTGGGATATGCAGGTGTGAATGGAACAGGCAAATATTGGGTATGGTTTGTCTGTTTGTTTTGGTGGAGGGGTGAGTTCTATAAATGGTGAAAAGGAGCTGCTGTTATGTCAGAATAGGAATAGTAGACAATATCGGAGGACTTCCCTATAGTCAATGTCACTTATTTTCTAAGTACTTTCTGGATAACTTTGGTTTCATCCACTTAATGGCATCGTTTCTACCTTAATTGACTGGGGTATCTGGTTCAGCATTTTTGATGGATGGATTTCAGTTTTTGTAATAACTTCATTGAGTGGATAAGATGCTTGACTGACTAAAGCCTGGTTGCATTTATGTTTAATTCTTTGTTTACTGACATATATTAGCTGTTACATGTGTGTTACTGTGTACAGACATCTTTTGAAAGAAGCATCACATCGCTCCCTGTGGGAATGATATCATAACATACAGTCACTTGTGCAGTGCCATTAGAGGGCATAATACAAATAGGCCACTGCTTAAAATGGTGGCAAAGCTATTTTTGTTTTAAGAAAGCCCTCTGCTGCTTCTTCATCAATGGGTAAATTCTCCACAGATTTCTCCCATTATGAATTTGACACCACCACCAACAGCCCCGTCCCCACCTTCATCTTTATAAGCCACATATGAACAAGCAAAGGCAAGGAACTTTGACTAAGTGCTATCTGCAGCTAGTGGTTTTCCCCCTACAAATCATTTTATAAATGAAAGCTATTCATTATTACACATACAAGGGTATATCCTCTAAACAGTTTCATTATTCTGCTCCTGGATTTCTGGATTTATACCAACTGGATTTACTTCTTTTAGCCAACAGGGATGAATTTCTCCATGTCTGTAGGTCTGATTATAAAGGAGTAAAGATGTTCATTTATGTTGCATTTTATTATTTTGATCTGATCTCTATACTAAGAGTGACTAAGAGACGTTGCAATCAGTTTTTGTAATCTGTGTCTACACAGTTTGCAACAAGCTAGCTAACATTTCCTTGAGCTGTCTTTATCAGTTGTGGACAGGCACAACAAGGCTGCACTAAAATGGCTTAGGAATAAAGTTGATGCATTTTGCTATGGTGGATTGCAACTGCACCATGGCTTTTATAGTGAGAAATGGGAGATGTGTTGCTCATCACAAAATGAGATGAAAGCACTTACATTGGCTTTAAGAAAAGAATTTTATCTGCTCACTGATGTGAACCAAAACATTTAAACAGAAGCATCATTCCTGTGAAAATGCAGCAGTAATGGGTTTGCGGTTCTCCCATTTATATACTGCAGAACTCATGATACAAACATGTTAAGAATGGAGGTGATTTATAGTAGTTAAAGTAAATTACACACACACACACCCAACTTCATCTGGACACTGGTCTCTGTTCATGTCTTTTTTCCTCACCACAGACTTTTGCTGCAATAAATTAGGTTGCATGTGCATATCCTTGGACTGGGAAGCCTAGTGTCAGAGCTAGAACTTTGTGTATGGCACTAATCAAATTGTTTGTCATCATCCCAATCAGTTCAGAATGCAGAAGAATGAGCAAAAGACTATATTTTCTTCTCTTCACTTTCTTTAAACCAGCAAACTGATGGAGGGGAACATGTATACCTAGTCCAGATTCTGCATGGGGCTTTTCTGTTCAGGATATACATAAGTTATTTCTCTTCCAGATAAAGTGAGTTAATTTATGTTCTCTCTCTTTCTTTCTCTCTTTCTCTCTCTAATTAATTTCACTCATTGGTTTCATATTTCTTTAGATAGATTAACAAAATCTTGTTAATTTGGGAGCACAACTATGTTGTGTCTTCTGACACCTCCACTTTATAAGGGAGAAAGTTTGAAGCTATTTTAATTGGTTGTAGCATAAAAATTTGATTCCAGTATCACAACCTTTACTGGATCTTTCATTCTAGCTTCATATTTTGTAGTGTCTTTCCAGACAAGTGAAAAATAACTTGCTTATTTATTCATAATTCTAAAAACTCATTCCTACCCACCCTCAAACCTTTCTAGCATTGTCTGCCTGCTTTCTCATTCAAACCCTTAAGGCTAGAGCATGCTATTAAAAGCCACCCTGACATCTCTTTGCTGTCAAATTGGGCAAATGTGAGCCATCAGTTGATTGATTGCTATCCATGGAACAATCTATCTATGGAATTTTTAGTTAAAACAAAATATTCACTTTGGGATGCTCTGTGTTTTTGTGATATAAAGATGATTTTGAAGTTCCTTGATACTTCTCAGACTTCAACTGGAAAACACTTTATATCAGTCAATAAACCAAAGCTTCTTAACACAAAGATAATAATGGTAACAATGAACATGAACAAATAAGACTACAAAGACAGAGGTGCACACCAGATGGTAGATAGAAATGTTTGGGCAAGTCAATAATTCAGATAATAAAAACAGATTCATTGTGTTTTCATGTTACAATATTTATTAGATACACTGTAATCAGCAGCAGCATTAATATAATTGTCTTTTAAAAAACAACTTCTGAAGAGAGTTGACTGAATCTAATAACATAGTGAACAGTATTTTAGTATGTTCATAATTAAACAGAAAAATTTACAAATTAGAAAACAGATTCAGGTTTTCTTTCATGGTGAGAGATACATCTCTGCTCATAACAGTAATAGTTATGGGATCAACCAAATCAGATGAAACAGATGACTTTTGGTGGTTAGCAGAAGTTCTAAAAAATGCTAGCAGGATATTGGTTGACTCCACAATTGTTAATATTTAAGGCTCCTGTGTTAGAAAGCAATTGTGACAAAATTCTAAATCGGACAGCTCAGCCATTTTCTGTTGACCACATCTTTTCTAAGGAACAGTTGACCACATCTTTTCTAAGGAAATACAACACTAGGTAAGTTCTTGAGCTCATGAAGTTCAGTATTAAGATAATAGTAGCAGGTTACCTCATGCCAGGTCAATTTGTTTGTTCATTTATGTGAGTTTTGTCCACAAAGACTGGGGCCAATCCTCCAAGGTTTCAAATTGGAGTCTTCCCTAGCCTTACCTTGGGATTGAACTTTGGTACTCTGCCACTGGGCTATAGCTCTACTTATATTTTTTTGGCTGAAAAACAATATTTATAGGAGAATATTACATTTCAAGACCATATCTGAGTCATAATCACCTTTGCTTTAGTTCTAATGATTAAGAAATTATATTTAATTTGTTCTAGGCAGTTATTTTTAAGACAGTTATTTCACAGATGGAGCAGTTGCTAACCAAACATTCACCCATTACCAAAACATGTATTGTTCATGATTTAATGGATCTCTATTTATCTCTTTATCTACAAAGATTATTCCTTATTGGGCCCACCTGATGAAAGACATGTAATTTAAAATGGTTTCATGAGAGATGATCTTCCTTTATCTAACATTTAAAATAAACATAAACCAGAATGTTATTTTAAAATTCAGCATACTCTTCTGCATCCAATAAGCTAACAGTAAAATTTTCCTTCTGATAATGTTACAGTATTATGGGAGTCTTTTTTTTTTTTTTTTTTTGAAAGCCTGTTCTTTCTGATAAGACATCCCACAAATGAATACTGAAAACAAACTAGCATCTGCTGAGGGGAAACCATAGCTTAAATAATAACCATAGCACCAGTGTACTAATACAAGTTCAGAGAACATGATGTATTAAGCCTTCTGTCATCCACTTGCATTTGGGGAAGAACAACTTTCTAATGAAAAAGAAAAAATTATTTTAAATCTATTAATAATAATTCAAGATACATGTGATAGAACATAAAGCATGAAAACTAAAGTATGTTACATATTTTGAAATAATTTGGGGTAAATGGAGTGAATGATATTTATTCTCATCTAGAACATTATAGAGTAAATGAAGCTATTGAAAATGCCTAGGGAAGATTACTAAACTGTTGTACTTCATAGCTAGAAGTTCTCTTCACAAATAAAGTATACTCTTTCAACATATACCTGCATAATTAAATCTCACTTTAAAAAGACTAGCCCAGAAATTATATTCATTGGTAATTGACCCTAATGGCACTATCTAATTAATGTCTAAGTCTCCCACAGGTGCCCTGTCTATTGCATATGATTTCTTTTCTGAATGTGGCTAAATAGAATGCCACTCCAGAGTAATTTGAGTTGCCAAGACAAATGTGATTCACAGGAGTCCTTTTGATCTCAAGAGAAGGCAGCAACCAGGTCACGCTTTATCAGAGCAATGTGTTGGGCAGGATACAATAACAAACTACTGGGATAAAATCACAGTGGTATGAAAACAGTTGTGTATCTCTATTATCTGTTGTTCTTTGCCCTTCTCTCAATCTCTGTATTGTGATATTGAGTAGGGCAAAAGAAAGAAGTGATTCACTTAATAATAATAATAATAATAATAATAATAATAATAATAATAATAATAAAGCTCTCTGTGAGGTCGCCACAAGCCTGGATTTTTGAGGCTGCAGCAGATTCCTCCCAGAGGAACGGAGAGTGCGGGGAGGATTGTATGGAAGGAGGCAATCCCTGAGATAGTCTGGACCCAAGCCATTTAGGGCTTTAAAGGTAATAACCAACACCTTGTACTGTGCCCGGAAGCTGATAGGCAGCCAGTGGAGTGACCTCAGAACTGGAGTAATGTGGTCCCTCCTAGATGAACCAGAGATAAGCCTGGCTGCCATATTCTGAACCAACTGAAGCTTCCGAACCAAGCACAGGGGTAGCCCCATGTAGAGCGCATTGCAGAAGTCGAGGCGGGAGGTTACCAGTGCGTGCACAACAGTTTCGAGATCCCTTACTTCAAGAAAAGGGCGCAGCTGGCGTATCAGCCGAAGCTGATAACAGGCGCTCTTGATCGAATCCAGTTGAAACCATGATTTGACTTGATTATAGAACAGAGCAAAAATATTTTTTTTTTCAGCGGGAATTTTCTTTAATTGAACTCAGTGGCCATGGTCAATAACAACATTAAAGATGTTTACTCTTAAATTCCTTGTAATCTATGGACATTACTTTTGTGCTGCATTGTGATCCGTTCAGTACTGATAAAATCTACTGCAGTGTTTGCATGGGTGGTGGCTTGATTCAAAATCAGTATGGACTAGCAGAACATATTCCTCCCTCCACCACAGCAAAGTGCTGTGTTTTTCTCTTCCTTCCTTCTATAGCTTTCCTTTATCCATCCAAAACAATGGTTCTAGGGAGCCAAAAGAGCCATTTGAAGAGTAAAAGTGGGAGATGAGAAAGAGAGAACAATAACTTCCATGTGAGAGTAGCAGTCCTACCATCTTCATGTGAGAGCAGCAGCTTGGAATGTTTCTATCATATGCAATACACAGAGCAATTCATTATTACCATTATTATTGTTAAAGTATTCACCTACTTCCCAGTGTTTCAATTACTGAATGAATTACCTTTCTGGGTTTGTTTTTTAATCTGTTTGCTACTTGTCTCTGGACTTAGTATGAAACAACCATGGAATCCTACTGGGCAAGTCCCACGCAGAAGAAGGCAATGGTGAACCTCTTCTGAATAAATCTTGCCAAGATGACCCTAGGATAAAGTAGGGTCACCACAAGTCAGACTTGACTTGACCTGAAGGCTCATAACAATATTACATAGTTTTTTTCATTACATAGTTACTGGGGAAGGTACAAGCAATTATTTATTTATGATTTGTAATTTCTGTTCCCAGTATGTAGTTGTAGGATCTAGGTATACAGCTTTCTGATTATACTTCCTAGCTGTGTTTTACACTGCACTGTGGCAGTTAAATGAGTAGGCTATTCATTTAGCTATGGGTTAGTATGTTATCTGTAATATCCCTAAAACTCGTAACCGTAAATGTGCATGTTCTATAGCAGAAGACATTACACTAGGATGGGAGAACATCTCTAACTCTCCAGACTCTTGGAGTCCAATTCCCAACAGCCCCAAGCAGCATAACCAAAGGTCGGGGATGATGGGAACTATAATTCAGCAACATCTGGATAAGGTACCCCTTCATCTCATTATTATGCCATATTTTACCTTCCAAAAGAACACCCAACTATCATCATGAAAAAACACAAAAATATCAAAAGCCTTCTTGCGATCTGTAATAGGAAGCATGTTGTCTCCAAATGTTGTTGGACTGCAACCCTGGTGAGCCTGATCAGTCATTGGTCATGCTGGCTTGGGGTGATTAGGGTTGTAGTGCAACATCTGTAGAGCCACCCCGACTAATGATTAACAGGAAGGCAAAACCAACAATCCCCTATTCAATACCCACATGGAAAACACATTATTTGTTATTCCTGTCAGAGAATTCTTCAGCTCATTTATATAATTCATTTCAGAAAATGCAATTACTCTTCAGTATTGTGCTCTAAGGGTTAGATGCTGTGCAAGCATCTGAAGCTAGAGACTATGACAATTTTTAGGCTGTCTCATTAACAAATTGTGGTTCTGCAATATGTGCTGACTTACCTATTTATTGAAGAGATGATAGGAAATAACCCATTTCTTTCTGAAGTTATAAATACTATGACAGAAGGATATTAAGTGCACCGGGATGTGACAGAAACGCTAAAAAAAACTTGTAGAGTTTAGTGTTTTATGGTGTCTGTTCCATTTTAACAACTTCATCTAAAACAAACAAATACATTTTCACCTGGGGATGGATTTTCTTTTCTGGCAATTATTAATTTATTGAACTATAGAAATGGTACAGAATTTATAGATAAAGTTATCTGTTTTGTAGAGCTACACATTTTGCATCTTAGCAACATGAGAACATTGGAACCAGTACAGAGATTCTCTTATTTTGAGGTCACTGCCATATTAAGGTTGTACAGCAGAAAGTTACTAGCCTTCAGTAAAGAAAGGGCGGGTTCTGACTTTCCCTTCCAGAAATAGAAGGGATCCTGCTGTTTGTGGATGCAACCAGTAATGCTTTGTACTGAAGAAAAGGAGTTGGATAGGAATTTTCTCCTGTCGTTTCATCCCCTGCAGGTGCAAACACCTATCTCCCATGCATGTATCCCATGCTGCTTGGGTAAAGGAGAATAAATGAAAGTTGCCATCCCCAGTATCATCTCTTTTAGTGGCAATAGACCCCAAAGTGCAAGTCTGCATTCAATCCAAGGAATTTCAACTGGATAACCCCTTTTTTCTCTCTCTCATCCCAAGAAGGGAAGAATATTCAAAAATATTTAAAATATGTTGAAAAAAACCTTGATTCTCAAGTGTCAAGATACTCTCACAAGAAGAACCCTGGACTGATGAAATTCTGTGCAGTTTGGGACTTCCTCTGTGCAAAATTTGCAATGGTTGCTTTGTTCAGAAAAACAGTATTTTTCTGAATAGAAAATATTTTATTTTGTGGGGAAGTAAGAAGGCGACAAGCAGATAGATGGCTTTTCATTAAACTCCGCAGTGCTCTTAACTTTTTGGTGTTAAAACATTTAGTACTGCTGAAATTATGTTCATCACTGCTAGCAGATAACTGTTTTTAATCCTACAGAAATAGAATTTTCTTTGTTGAAAATTCTTGTACAGAAGATGCTGTTTCCTGGGTAAAACAAATGTGTGAATTTTGTGCAGAATAATTCTTCATTTTTGAGTAATCTTGGAATGTCACATAGGGATAAAAAAAAAACTGAGAAGTAAATTGCTAAATTGATTCTTCCTCCAAGAAAAAAAATTAACAAATAATTTAAATTTCTAGTTTCCTCCCATTGCTTCATAGTCTTTGCTGGTATTTTTGTTGCTTCATTATGTGATATATTTGAGACTTACATTTAATATATGGCTGAGTAATGGTTATGGGTGAGATCCTTCTATTGAGGATGTACACATACAAGTAGTGGAATATTTTTTAAAAGTTAATCAGTTTTCCAATGTACTGTTATCTCACACATGGGAACTCTCTTCCCAAGGTGGCCAGAATAGTCATCTCTTTGTTGTCCTTTTTCTTAGCAGACTTGTAAGAGTGCTCTGTATTGTTTTAAATTGAACAATTTTATGTCTTTTTATATTATTATATTCAAGGAAAAGGGACCAAAAAGTGAATCACAGTGACCAAATAAATATGAATTCTACTGGAATCAATTTTAATATGGCTTTTAAGTATCACCCAACAAGAAAGAATTTACAGACTTAGGGCTGGAGCAGATGGGCAGGAAAAAGTGGCTCAATCCTGCTTTTTCTGAAAGCAGGTTGAAAACCCCACTATCCACATGGCCCACTCCAAGGTGGGCTGAATACCCATGGGGAGACCACACATGGCCTCAAGCTGTGCCAGTGAGCTATTTTTTGTTATCTCTCCACCATACATATGCAGTTGCACAAACACATTGCCTGCAACATCCACTTGCTCCCACGTTTGCCCAGATGCCATTCCATTGGATGGCTACCCCTTTGATTGACCAGTGTCGGTAAAGGGTATTGGTGCATCAGTGATACATTGACAAAGCACAATCATGCAGGCCCACCATACGTGCCCTATTCACCCCAAGGCCCCCATTGGACTGTCTGGTGTGTACATTTAATTACATCAATTGGAATTGTCACACTTTCATTGTTTTTCTTTGCTGCAGCCCCGCACTGGCACCAGGCTGTTTATATGCAGCTGAAAAAATGCACATTTCCTCAGCTAAGATGGAGTATCCTGGCTTCCTTTTGTTCTGGTTTTCAGCCTCTGAGCATGGCATCATTTTGGTTTCCAGCCACTTTGGAGGGTGTCATATATAAAAGCCCCACCTTCAAAGCCACTTGAAGCTGCTTTATTTTGCCCATCTGCTATTTTATCTGTCTTTGTTTACAAATTCAGTTCTAATTAATTTAACTTTTTTTTTTTTTTGCATGAGCTAGTATGAATAGGTAGTCCTAAACAGATATTTATAATGCTCAGGACCAGAAAAGAAGCTTCACTGGAATTTAAAGTTAGTCTATATCAATGGGTTTCTCTTTGGCTCTTCTGAAATGAGCTCTTTTGACAATCTCACTGAACACAAACATTGTGATTAATTTTATAGGGTCTTATAATAAAACTTATGTGTACCACTTGGCTTGATTTATATGTGTCATGCTATCAAAGCTTTACTGTAAACACAAACCATGGTCATCCCCAGTCTTTCCCTCTTGTGGTCACAAGTTCTAGAAGAACATGTTTTATTTTGAAGCCAAAGTAATGTTCTCCTCTAAAAAGACTGTAAAAAACATACAGTCCAGTAAACTACTTGGTTAAGATAAGTAATTATACTTTTCATATGTGGAAACTGTTCATATATCAGTGCCTTCTGTTACAAAGCAGCAACCTGTATACTAAGTATACAAACTTCGTTCTCTTTGAAGCTCAACTCATTCTAACTTAATTATGCATGTATATTATTTGTGAAAGAGTCTAAGATATTTCAAGTCACTAATACTGAGGCACTAGAGACACTGTCTTTCTTAACAGTTCCTGGCAAACCTTGTAATAAAATACAAATTGATTCTGAACACGAGGTCTGTATTAAGCCAATATATATTCCAGCATGAAATGTGCTCCACTTAGTGATTCATTCATTATAGAAATATTTGATTATTATCAGAACATGTGCATCATGTCTCATTGTAACAAATAGTTTAATAACATTTAATTGGATATATATTTTAAGGAACATACAAACTGTAGTTTTGACTTATAGCATATGAATTCTTATCTGTGAGCTTCAGCACCTCCCTGTGCTGAGGACTGGTGTCTTTCTCCTGACTAGTGTCTGAACTCACATCATGTAACGGATAGACATTTTGAATTTAGATATCTGAAATTCTATAATGCCAAGTGAAAAAAACTGAGCATTATTAGAAATATTATTATTTCATAGAGAAAATAGTATGCATAATAACTCTGTGTGTAGAAATGATATATACTTTTTTAAAACAGACTTAAAATACATCTTTAACACTTCAGTTAAAAAATACAGGGAAACATATCAGAAAAACAGAGGAAAATACCATACAGAAAGACAATATAAAAATGCAGTTGTCCCTCCCCATTCATGGACTTCGAGTCTGCGGTCTCGCTCTTCACATGAAGGGACAAGTGCCTATTAGTAAAATAGCCATGGGCAGGCACACCATTAATTTCAGTGGGGCTCGAATATTAGCAAGCTGCCATTTTCATGGGGGGGGGGGGACAACTGTACATAATAACAAATTGGGAGGGACAACTGTACATAATAACATACAACAGAATAAAATGCAGTAGAGCCAGGTATAACTAGTTAGTTGTTATGCTAAAGTGTTCCTTCCTAGACCCTGTAACTGGGAGCTGGAATAAGAACCGGAATTCTGCAAATAGTTGATTCATTTTCAAGCCAGGAACCATTAAAGGTGCCATGACTCTCAAACACAATGAATGGAGAACTTTTTATGGAGTTAGCTACAAATGCAGGTTGATCAGAACATCTGTGTTGAGTTCCATAGTTAAACCTCACTGAATAACTAGAAAGAACTTGAAAGGGTTACTATTTCAACAAGTCTTCACCCTTTCAAACTAGCAATGACTGCAGAGAAGATCAGATGCTAAAAACCTTCTAAGAACAGAATCCAGGGCTTACCTGAGAGTAAGCTCCATTTAACATAAGAAGACTTCTTTCTGAATACTGTGTATTGGGTCACATTATGCATCAACTGAAATAATAGCCATCTGGCTGCAGCAACCTGGCAGATCACTCTAACCAACATAGCTATACATTATCTTCCATGTAACTTTCAAAGCTATTTGAATAGTCACTAAAAACTGAATACTAAATGTAAATTTTAAACGTGTAATTTATGTTTCACTTTACGCATTTTGTGCAATACCAAGTTGAGAAGAAGCATGGGTTTGTTCTAAAATAATTCACTCAACAATCTGTAAACAAAAGCTTTCATGCATAAATTAGAGTTTTGAGAGACCATAAAGGTAAAGATAAAGGTTTTCTCCATTGACAAGGTTGTCAAGTCATGTCCGACCATAGGGGGCAGTGCTCATCTCCGTTACTAAGCTGAAGAGCTAGCGTTGTCAGAGACTATTCTGTGATCATCTGGCCAGCATGATTGCCCAGAGACCATACGATTTGTAAAAAAATTAGGTTTTACTTTCCTCCTTTCATGTTTATTAAAGTGTGGAATTCATCATAGCTCATCCCTGATCACCTAAACCATGGTGATGGTCTGATTGACGGTGGTGGTGGATATTGCTGAATTATTCTAACAAAAAGCTAGCAAACCAGAATGTAAATCAGAACCTGCAGATTGTGCCATACTGCAGAATTAATGCAGTTTGACACCGCTTTAATTGTCTTGGTACAATCCTATGAAATCCTGGGATTTGTAGTTGGCTGTGGCACCAGAGCTCTCTGAGAGAGAATACTAAATATCTCAAAAAAATACAAATCTCAGAATTCCATAGCAATGAGCCATGACAATTAAAGAGGTTTCAAACTGCATTAATTCAATAGTGCAAATGCAGTCTAACTCTCAGTACAAGTTTTAAGTGTGGTTAGAACAAACCACGATTTTCCCTGTTTAAAAGTAACATAGAATTATAGTTTGCTCTAACAAAAATGAATGGAAAGGCATGTGTACTTGAAATTCATTGTGGCTTTGTCCTAGTCACCTAATGAAGCTATGTAATATCCAAGTGCATTTACTGTCAAATATATTTCTGATGCCTTTATGACATGAAGTTCATGAGCATATAGGAGCTTTGTTGGATCAGAGCAAGATCTATCTAATTCAGCATTCTATACTGGCCAAGTATTCTAAGCTAGAAAATTTGTCCTAATATTATGACATACAGGGAATTTCACTAACTGAAATACTATCTATATAAAATTGTTCTGAAGCATGATTTTTGGTTAATCACTTGTATTCTGTCTTTAATCAGTGGAATCTGGCTTGAGCCTTTTGACACAATTGAATATGCACTGTATAATATTTGATGACTTGCATCAAATCATCAAAATAAAATCTCAATCTAGACCTTTTTCAGAAGCTTGTCTGTGATTTTGAAATAGAATTTCATGACGTCTGTGCATTAAAGCTTATCTTTATCCCTCACAACATGCAACTAGGTAATGTTTTCAAACAGATGTAATTTGAGATTTGAGTTGTTCCAGGTTTAATTCACAATTTTGTACACAGCTTTCCTGAAAGTTCAGTTTAGGTTCAGTCATACATGATAACTTAGGGGGGTTGCAGAGTGCCAGAAATAGTGCAAATTGAGTCCACTTTTAGGGTTAGGGTTAGGGAATCATGGAGACTGTAGTTTATTGTGGCACCAGAGCTCTCTGACAGAGAAGGCTCAATATCCCAGAAAAACAACAATTCCCATGATTCCCTAGCACTAACCCTAACCCTAAAAGTGGACTCAATTTGCACTATTTCTGGCAGTCTGCAACCCCCCTTAGAAAGTTGAAGGAAGATTTGGAGTCCTTTGTTTCCAGATATCTCATATTTTATGAGTTGTAACCCTCCCTTGGGATGCTTTCTGATTTCCTAGTAAGAAATACTAGATTTTAATGTAGTTGGAAAACTGGTGACCTTAAAATACAGAATCTTTCAGCTAAATTTTTTTAATTTACACATTTTTATATCAGACATTGTTTCCCTTTAGTAACAGATTCTATTTTTATTTTTTTTATTTTTTTACATTTCTGCATCACAACAAGCCAAAGAAAATAGCTTTTCTGTGTCTGTTAGTAGGCTTCAATAGTGCTCACCACATCTCTTTTCTGGATATTCAGTCATGCAAGGATTGGTCCAAGCTCTGTAAGATTTGGAGTATAGGAAAGGAACAAGGTGATTTTTATTGGTTTTCAATTACATATGTGGATAAAATTACATTAAAATAGTTAAAATGCATTCTTCAAAAAAAGCTAATTTCAATAACTGATAGTTACTCTGACATAGGGAATTGATACATTATTACATTGAAACTATTTGCCTGTTCAAACTATTTTAAAAACAAAACAAAATATCTCAATACAAAAGCCTCAGTCCTTACGGGGGGGGGGGGGGCAGGGAATTCAGTCCACAGATATTTCCAGCTGGGGGACAGGAGGAGGATGAAGGAAGCAAGGAAGCTGAATAGGTAATTTGGTCAATACATATCCAGATTTATAATATGTGTGTGTGTGTGTGTATGTGTTTGTGTGTGTAAGCACATTTCCTCTCATGCCTTCAAGTTGTCTGTTGACATAGAACCATAGAGTTGGAAGAGACTACAAGGGCCATCCAGACCAACCCCCTGCCAAGTAGGAAGACACAATCAAAGCACTCCCGACAGATGGCCATCCAGCCTCTGTTTAAAAACCTCCAAAGCAGGGAACTCCAAATCAACACATATTCCACAGTCAGAAAGGCTTACTATCAGGAGGTTCTTCCTAATGTTTAGATGGAATCTCTTTTCCTGTAGTTTGAATCCATTGTTTTGTCTCCTAATCTCTTGAGATTAAAAAAACCAAAAACAAAACACAAGCTCGCTCCATCTTGAAATATTTAAACATGGCTATCATGTCACCTCTTAGCATTCTCTTCTCCAGGCTAAACATACCCAGTTTCCTAAGCTAGTCAAAGGTGCTCTTCCCAGTTTCTCTGAACTATGGCCTATAGCACTTGATATTTCTTGGTTGTCATCCCTCCAAGTACCAGGGCTGATCCTGCTTAGCTTCCAAGACCAGATGGGATCTAGTGTTATAGAAAATTGGACAATGAAGGGTCTCTTCTATGTCTTTTCTCACTTGACTCTGGAGACCTGGATAAGCATGCCTTCTTCTTTAAACAAAATCTTGTTGTTCTAATACAAACACCATGTGATTCCCCTCCCATCCAAAGTAGGGGCTAAAGAGTTGAAACTAACCAAAAATGGAACTTGAAAAATGGAGCTTTTACTGCAATATTTCGTAAAATAAAATTAAAAACCTAGCTTTTGCATAGGAATAAAATAGTTCTGTGTTTTTTTTCTTGGAGCTGCTCTGGATAGTCTGTGGCAGGGAAAAGTAACAGATGGAGCAACAAACAGGAACTTTTCTGCCATGTTTTCCTCCTATGATACTGTTTTATGCTATTCCATCTCCATTCTTTTAAACTGAGGAGACTATTTACACTCTTAAAACAGGGCTAGGTCGCTTTAACCACTCTGGATGCCTCCTGTTGCATTCTGGAACTTGTAGTTTAGGAAGAGGCAGTTAGAATATTCAGCTGGAGAGCCTTTAAACCTCACTGAACTACAAACCCCAAAATGCAACAGGAGGCAGTCAAAGCAGTTAAAATTAGCCCCATTTTAAGAGTGTGGTGCGATAAACTGTAAGACAACAATCTCAATTTAAATATTAAGAGAACAATGGTTAGAAAACAGACTCCAGCTGATTTAGATTTTGGTGTTATTAACTGAGATCTAGGAGGTGAAATATTCATAACCTTGCATTATAAAGGTCTATTTCAGACATACTTAGAAAGAACACTGAAGATTATATCTTAAAGCAGATGATGAGAAAAATAATGCTTTCATGACAGGAATAAATTATGGAAGAAATGTTTTACAGTGGCAGGACACAATATTTAGAAAAGCAGCATTAAAATGAGTATTCATAAGAAATCAAATTATATCTTAATTTTAGTAAATGGTAATAAATGTATATCAATATTGACCAGAATTCAACAGATGTTTATACTGATGCACCTGCTACTATGGAGGTTATTGCTTGAGGATCAAAAAGTGAAATAGAAGCAGGAAAGTAGGATCTATGATGGAACCTTATCAGACAACATTGTGAATAACCTGTTGCTGCTCTGGAGGCACCCATGACTCTGGTGTACTGAGAGCAGTAACTGCCAGTGACATTGCTGTTGCATTAGCCCTCTGTTTGATAAGTTTCCAGCTGTAGCTCTGAGATTGGGCACTCCTGTGGTCTCTGTTGGAAAATGTAACTTGTGTGTGTGGAAATGTACAGATGTGGGAATTGTAGTCTGAGTGTAAAATGACAACATGGGAAGGTTTGCCTGCAGGTGGAATATGGAAAACAATCACAAGAGAAGATAATCAAGGACAGTATGTGTCTGGGAACACGGATGGCAAGTATAAACATATTCGTTCACCATGTTTTGTGGGAACCATTGTCCATGAGACTATGAGTCACAAGGAGAGGCTGGACTTTTGGGGATGTTTAGCAAGTGTCCACAAATGAATTAAGCCCTCAGCTTGGGGATGGAGCTGTGTCTTTTTCTTCTGCTGGTTAACTGGTTAGCTTTTTTTTTTTAATATTCAAATTTTTATTGAACAAAAAATGAAAATAACAACTCTACATATAATCAATAACCAAGACAAAAAACAACAACAAACCAACAAAACCAAACATGATATAATATAATACCATACAGAACAAACAAAGCAAACCTTAATCGACTAACTAAAATGAATAGTAAATAGACTAAAAATTACCAATGAATTGCTTCCTACTTCCTTTCTAACCTACTAAGAACAATCGTTTAATAACTACCTCCCTTACCTTAACTTCTTTAATACCCTATCTATTTCCTTCTCACATTCAGACCTTCAGTCAATTCACTCCTTTCCCTATTCTTATGACTTAACTTTCTACTCCCTTTCCTCTCACTTACTCTCCCTCACCACTCCACTTACCACTTCCTCACACCTTCACCTACTTACTTAACTCTCAACATCCCTTCCTATCACTAAATACCATTAACTAAAAAAAAGAACAACCTTCTCATATACCAAACACAAATAACTAAAGTTACCTACTAATAAACACATACAAACATACAAACATAATTTTTTTTTAAAAAAAAAGTAAAAAAATAAAAAACCAACAAAGAAAACTTCCTGGCTATCACTTCTCTTCATGTAGTGTTCAGTGACTTCTTATAAATTCCATAACTAACCATTAGTTTCTCTCCATTTAATCTTTGTTATAACTTTCCTTTCTCGTTCGCTTTCTCCATCTCCCCACTAATCTTGTTATTTTATCAGCTATCCTTTAACTTTCCTAGTCTTTGGTCATACTCCCTGTACAAAATCAGCTTGGCTTGG
>CM034708.1:143870764-143891569 GCA_020142125.1 Phrynosoma platyrhinos | reverse complement strand
TATTCCATATTTATTCATATCTGTCTTGGCTTTCTCATAAATCTGTCTGTATTGATACCACCCTAATTCGAATCCCTTTTCTCTCATCTCCTCTTGTGTTAAAATTTTGAATATCCCTCTTCCGAATTTCAATAGATCCTTATAGAAACACCAATTATCATATTTAATCATTTCCCTTCTGTGTAATGCTTCTTGGGGTGATGCCCAAAGAGGTATACCCTGGATAATTCTACATTTGTATTTTCCCCAAATTTTTAACAATGCCTTCCTGATACAGTGCTCATTGAAGAATTGGTTACATTTCTCCTTCCCATATAACAAAAATGCATGATATCCATAAGCTAAGCCTTCTCCCTCTAATTCTAACATCCTTTTGTTCTCTAACCTAATCCAATCCTTAATCCATAAAAGTCCACATGCATCATGATATAACTCGAAGTTAGGTAATGCTAATCCTCCCCTTTCTTTTGCATCTTGTAAAATATTAACTGGTTAGCTTTGATGATTCTTTTTGTTCCTGCCTGTTGATGTTCTGATTTGCTTGTAAATAGTTAATTTGCATTTACTGCAACTAGAGAATAAAATGTGCCTCTTTAGAGTTATCTTCTGCCACTAGTCTGATTAATGGGAAGGCTGCATTCTTAGGTGGTAAGATCAGCACCAGAGACAAATGCTATGGAGACCAACTTGCAGTGGAGGAAGGCTTCAGCAGTGGAGGTTTCCACAAAGATTTATCTACTCTGCTCAACTTATCACACAAATAACAAAGGATTATGGGCCCAGATTGCTCTGTGCTGTTCTGCTGGAGACTTCTGGAGTTCATGAGCTGTGAATAAGAGGCACTTTTTTTTAAGGGATCCTCTCTAAGCTGTCGTGCTTGTGTTAACATTAATGGACACTGCTTTGACTTAACACAATAGACTAGGGATAGGCAACCTTTCCCCTTTAAGGGTCGAGGGACTTCAGTTCCCAGAATCCCAGGAGCTATTGGTCAACATGGGACTATTGGCCAACATGGCTGAGGCTTCTGGGAGCTGAAGTCCTTCGTGCCCTAAATGGGACAGATTGCCTACCCCTGCAATAGACAGTGGAAGCTGGGAAAACAGCCAGGACTCTTAAGTGCTAACTATGGAGGCTGTGAAATTTCCCAAATTGGATTAATCGAACTTTAGCACCTGGAACACTTATGCTCAGTCATTGCTTGTGAGAGAGGGTCTATGGGCTGTGATCCAAGCTGGAGTTCCAGCTGGGGCTGGAGCAGCTATTCAGCAAGATGATCAAAAAGCAAAAACTCCTATCTTCTTTTCGATTTCTCCCAATCAAATCAATTATGTCAGAGATAAAACATCTGCCAAAGAGGTGTGGGATAATCTTAAAGATATTCATCAATCTAGCACAGCTTTGTCTAAGATGATTTGGTGCAGAAGACTTTATGTGTGCAAGATGCAGCATGGGCAGTTTCCTGGAAAGCATCTGGAGATCATCCAGCTTAAAATTTTATTACATCATCAATCTTAGTAATGACGTCAAAACAGGGATGGGGGGGGATGATTTGTTTATATGTTTAGCAACTTGTGTGAGAACCTTCTTGATATATGCTTTGTGATAGGCGTGACTTATCCCTGATGGCTTGACTTAAGATGAAGATTACATCAGGTGTTATGGCATGCACACATACACATGTGTCAAGAAGGAAATTATAATCAAGTTAAGAATTTTTGATGTAAAGTTACTGTTTTAGACCCTATACAGATGAATAAAGTTGTGCCCATTTTGTTATCCATAAAATGCGTTCGGACTTCTTTGTGGCGGTGCAATTTGAGCCGTAGCAAATTAAGTCATTTGAAATAATAGTTCTAGAAATTGTGTATCTCTCTCAGGGGTAGAGAAAGTGCAGCCTACAGGCCACATGTGGTCTGTAAATGCCACTTTGGCCAATAAACATCACTCTTTGGCCCTTGAAGCTGCCAGAAGTTCAGGGCCTTGGTTTTTGTTTAAGTGAGCTGATTTTCAGTTGATTTTTATACCTGAAAATGGTCCAGTGCTCATCACAACTGCTTGCAAATGTGGCAATTTATATGTCACAATTTTAAATGCAACCCAAACTCCACCCAAACAGTAAAAATTGCTGAACATAGGATGAAAGTAGAACCTGGAAGTGATGGACATCGCTTCTGATGTGCCACTGATATGTCAAAGTAGGCCACAGAAAGGTCACAGAAATTGCCCCATCCCTCACATATTTGCCCACTTCTCTTCTGTTTTCACTGCAATTGGATGTTTTGAAATATGCTGAAATAAAATAATATTCCCAGCCTTCTAGAGATACTTGTGAATATTATACATGTCTATTTTGATCACGCTGAAGATAGCAACTCAAAGACCACCTGCGACCATTTTGTATTATCACCATTAGCAATGTAAATATTTCACTTATTTCATTAGATGTTATTTTATTACTGCACATGCATTCAGCCAGTAATTTATAAAGCTGAAATGAATGCACATACTACATTAAAGTGAAAAAAATGTATATAAACTTATTCAGGATTTTGAGAATTGAAATATCAAGATCAAAATAGACACATAGGGAATGAAGAAATGCAAAAGTAGATGTTAAACAGCATGATGAATATTGTTGCATTTATAATTTAGTGTCTATGGTGGAAAAACAGATTCATGTTTTAATCTTTAGGCAGGAGAGAGAGAGAGAAGGGAAGTGTTTTTCAAAACGTATTCTCTGTTAAAACTGCTTTGGCCAGAGCACAGCTTGTACTGCAGTCTTTACATATAATGAATTATTTCTGTGTGGAAGAATAGTCAGTACTGTGGGCACATAATAAAGGTTACTAAAATGAACTAAGAAATTGAGAAGAGGAGCTGAATAAGAAATTCTATTTTGAATCAAGGTTGATATAAAAATAAGGCAATGCATTCCTTGGCTATGATTAGATCTGGCAGTTATATTATCCCTAATAACTTGCTTTCTAAGACAGAAGTGAAAAGTTATTTTTTGGTTGGCTGAATGAATTATGTCATCTAAATACTCATCTATAGCCAAACAGTGCTTTAAAAAACAAAACAAAAAAATTAACACACACACACACACACACACACATGTGAAGCACAATTAAAAGTAATGATAGCATAGAATGAAAGGTGGAAATATTATCACTTAGAATTTATTAGAATTTATTATCTGCTCAGTCATCCGGTCTTTGATAGGAATGACTATCAAAGTGTTAAAATAAAAATAAAAAAATAACTATTATGTGGAATTATGTGCTAAGAAATTTTCCACCAAGATAAGTTGGATCCCCCCCCTCCAAAGCAATACTGTTCTGCACCTTTTATCCATATATAAGGGCATTAGTTAGCATGAGACCAAAGGTTATACTAAAAATGTGTTTTGTGTAAATGTGTAAAAATGTATTTAAAAAGTGCTAGCATTTTCTACTTTCCCTTCTTGTTCCCATTGGCATAGTACAACTAAGGGGCTGTCCTCACCAGCCTAAAGGCCATGAATATTTGGACAATGCAAGCCAATACCAGATGCTTGTTCAGCAGTCCCAATCCTATCCCTGCATGCAGGGGCCTTAGTGCACATCAAAATTATCTGCAGTTTGCCACTGAGTTTCTCTGAAACTCTGTGGCAATCCTTGGCCAACCAGATGGGCCTGCACACCCCTTACCTTCCTCTGCCATTGCCAATATTGAGCAAATCATGTTACCATTTCTGATGTTGAAATAGGGTATCTGACCACGTAGGTGTAGCCAGGTACCCCATTTCACATTAGAAACAGTGATTGGGGTCTGCTCAGTAGCACAGCGGTGGAGAGAGGGGGAACATGGTTGCAGTGGGTCCATGGCATAGCAAGGGCTGGTACATAAACATCCATCTTTCCCCATGCCTACACATGCTATATTGGCCTATCTGCTCAGCCCCTTACTTATGCCACTGAACAATGTATTTGCCCATTCCACTGATAACAGGAATGAACAAAGACCACATACAGATACAATGGAAGCAGGGTGTGTAGTAAGTGTAAACAACCTAAGAGTGCCATTTTTTTAACAAAATTGCAGAATTATGTTCATTATATATTATTCACTTTTAATTGAAAGGTGAGTGAACTGGTGTGGGGGCATAAAAGGTTAAGCCTTTCTTCTCATGCACCATAGCTTGAAAGGAAGAAAGTGGCCATTCTAATCACATTTTTCTTTTTTAAAAGTGTGCATGGAATATCATGCAGTTTAGCCTTCAGGAGAATAAAGCTTTGTTCTGAAAAATGTAAATAACAAGAATAATAGTTGTAATAGTAATGGCAACAGTGAGAATTTTTAAGAGTAATCCCAAAACCAATGTCATATCTAATCTTGAAACCCATAAATATTTATTTTGTTATATAATATGTCTTCAATTGTAGCTATACTTCATCTGTTTTATTATATATATATATATATATATATATATATATATATATATATATATAAATTGTATGTAATACAGTCTCTCTCAGTAAGCCAAGAAGTGCCAAAACATTTGGTGTGTCAGCACCTTAAACAATGTAATGTTTATTAAGTGTAGCATTACATCACTGCATGAGAATTACAACCTGCATGAGAATTACAATCTGAATATGAACAGATTTTAATAATATGAGATTATTATTAAATAATAATAATAATCTCATAATAATAAAAAAATCACATAATGACAGTTGTGCTGTTTTCCTTTTTTCCTTAAAGTTACAGGACTGTGATATATCTGAAAGATATGGTTCTTATTTGAAATAAGACTGTTACATTAGCATGTATAGTAAACAGCAAAACAATCCACGAGTGTTTTCAGCAGTGCAGACTTGTAGCTGGATTTATGCAAAGATATGTGACAATTGTCCAGTTCTTAATCCCACTGAAGTCAATGACAATACTTGATAGAATTCAGCAGGAGAAGAATTTGGTTCTGTGCCTGACCTGCTGGAGAGAATGTGATAATGGAACCTCAGGGCCTTGCAAACCACAGGATCCTTTGCTGTGGAAATTGATTTCAGGACAAGCAGACACTTTCGATTGCTTCACATATATTCACGAGAGTATGAGCAAATATGATGTTTTCTATTCTTACTTGTTGCTGCTGCAGCTGCCCTTACTGGTGATTTATTTTCTTGGAACAACATAGGTTTGGAATCAGTGTGTATGTTTGTGTCTGATGTGTGTGTGTGTGTGAGAGAGAGAGAGAGAGATTTACATACATTTCAAGCAGAATTACCAACACAGTAGAATCGCATATCAATACCTTGGAAGAAGCAAATTTTGTGTGATATATCCTACCTACACAGAATAGGTAAGACATTTAAATGATGACATATTTTTGCCATGTAATTAATTCCCTTTTTCTGGAAACATTCTTATGACTTCATGCTGAAAATATAACTTTTGCACTCTATATTTATTATTCACAATCTCATAAGCCACTAACAAGTTTTCATAAGTTTTCTTATATATTTGGTATTACAGGGCTACTTTAAACCTGAAGACTGAAGGCAAAAGCACAGGTTAAAAAGTAATCTTTAAGAATAAATATAGGGCAAGCCACCCATAACTGACCATTGGTAGGATGATACTCTGAAAATCAGAGCATCATCTTACTGTTGCTCAGTTATGGACAATTCTAGCATGTAATTATATTTATTTTCTTAAATGTAACTTGCCAAGTTGTGCAAGAGGGATCTTTACAAATAGTCGAGTGCATCTAGACAAGTTTTTATTGTATAGTCCCAGAGCCATAGCTACTGGGAGGACCAAAATGAGGACATTTCCCCTCCAAATAAGAATTCTACCACTCCATGAAATTTCCCTTTAGTTCCCAAATTTCTAACACTGCAGAGAGTGAGAGACTGAAAATCATTCATACCCAGAAGTCTTATTTACTATTCCCTCAATAACTGTGCCTGCCCCTTTTCTTTGGCTCCTGCAAAGCTAGAAATGTGGTGATTGAAGGAAGATTTTATGGGGGGAGGGGGGCAGATTTATAACCCCCAGTACTTTCATTCTTGCAAAACACTCTGACTCATTCACAGACTAGAGAAAAGATAGTTCTCGGACAAGGAAATTCTTATTATACAGAGATTTGGTGAAAAAGCAGCTTTTTCTAATAGACAATCTGAAACAGGATAATTCTTTCGGTGTCCTTTATATCCCCAAGGCAATCCTTGGTTCTGAGAGCAGTCTGATTTTCTTTAGGTCACTTCAGGAAAACCTTGCTTCACCTCAGAAAAAGCCCAGGTTACCTTTGTTTCTGGATCTGGCTTTGTCAAAAAAATAAATAAAAATAGTTTCTGTAGTCTCTGTGGACTAAAATGAGTCCACTGCAATATTGTACAACAATATACTTAGACTTTGAAAATACAATATGAAAAATCTTATACTTGATTACTTCTTTTCTTTAATGCCACTGCTGAGGGAGAGAGATACAAATTAATGGTTAAATATTCTTGCAGCATTGAAGATTTCCCAACACATTTCACTAAAAGATTTTCCAAGATTCAGGAACTTGCCTACCCCCACTTTTTTTTTTTTGGCCTGGGCTTGGTGCCTGAAAATTAGGTATCAGACATTAGCATAAACCAGCTGCCAGGAACTAATGAGTTCCTGTTTGGTTGGCCCATTAGGTGTAAGGAGTTCATTTTGTTCCTTTCCTACTTGCAGTTTTAATCTAGAAGGAACAAACAGATGCAATTAAGAACACATCCTTCTCACGTTAGTCAAGAAAAAAGTATAATATGTTTTTTAACTGCATTATTTATATGTATCTATTTTTCAGTGCGAGCCATGAAAACATTCTAAGGTGGTTGCAGGATCTTGGACCTTAGAACATCAACATTTCTACACTGAACTGGTTTAAAGATAAATGGGAATAGGAGCTGATTACTACAGATCCTTTAAAAACTTACAAGGACTGGCATCCTGTTGGTGACATATTCAAGCATAAGTCCAAAGTGCACCTCCACATGTCTGCTTTTGGTCATATCAGAGGTTCTTATTCTCTTCCTACCATTCCAATGACCAAGGGCCTTCCTCAGACTCATTGCAATAGCTCCCTCTCCATACCCATTCAGTCGGTGGTGGCAAGGAGAGAAATTGGAGCAGCATCTGGCTATGTCCCCATAGCCAGAACAATTACACCATCTACCAAGACCTCCAGACTACACTGGATTTCACAAACGATGTCATCAGTCTGTATCTGGGGACATAGCCATACAGTTCACCAAGTTCACTCACTCCCTGCCAGGCACTGGATGCCCATGGGGTGGGGGCTATTGCAACAAGATTGCAACCTTGGGCTGGTGGGAGTGGGGCCATACAGTAGTTCTGTCTCTGGAACTTTTATGCTACACTCAGTGCCGTAAAATCTTGGCTAGGTATGGGTAAAATCTCATACCAAAAAACACATATAAAATGCCTTTTTTATTTTGTTTGCTACAGAATTACTTTTAAGAAAACAAAATGTATGTTTAGATGCAATTCATAAGAGAAGTTCAGCATAATATAAAGGGGATTTAGGACTATGTTCAGAGCAAAAGGAAGAACCAAGAAATAGTAGGGCCACTGTTCAGAAAAGATGCTGAAGTGCTAACAGGCAACAAAGTGCAGGTGGAAGTATCCAATACCTTTAAGTGTCTAAAGGGATGCCATGTAGAAGATGGTGCAAGCTTACTTTCTGCTGCTCCAGAGACTATAACATAAACCTCTGGGTTTATGTTTTTATTTTGACAGTGGAACAGATTGCCTTGGTAGATGGTGAACTCTCCTCCTTTTCAGGTTTTTAAATAGGGGTTGGATGGCCATCTGTCAGGAGTACTTTAGTTGTGTATTCCTGCATGGCAGAACTAGGTGGCCATCATGGTTCCTTCCAACTTTGAGATTCTATGATTTTCTTAACTAGTAATTTTGAATTTGCCATCCTCCCCATCTGTTTTGCCCCTTAATCTCAAAAGTCTACAAGATCCCTTTGCTACTTCCCTAGTTATTGTTTTCTTAAGGTGTCTCTGATCCATACACAGAGGGGGATATACTTAAGATAAATTTGTCCATGTTTTTAAATGTGATAAGTCCAGAATAGAATATAACTGTTAGTCAGGAACTTTTTTCCCCATTCGCCTGCCCTGCTGGGACTCATCTTTTTCTCCCAGCAGTCCTGCTGACTTTGAGGGTAGAAGGTGGAGAAACAGGAAGTTAAATAAGGCTTGGCCCTGATTGTCCATTGTTCTCTTTAACTTTCTAGTTAGAGCTTTAAAAGCCTGTATTGAAGTAAGCATGTTATTGTTTGTGAAGGCCAGGCCTTGGTGTCTGGAAGCCAAAAGGGTAGAGATGCCATTCTATTTACATTGTAAAGGTTGATTAAAGATCACAATGGATGTATGTCAGTTCTATCTACAGTCCAGAATATAGTCCAGGTTTGGGGAGGAAGATTTAAAGCTTGCTGTTGCTGAAGTTATTCAAATACTACAACTTAGATGAGGTGAACAATGGCAAGTGCTGAAAGATATGCAAAGCAAAAATATGAAGATTTTCAACAAGCTGCTGAAAAATACTTTAATGGGGCTACAGTGAGAACAAGGCAGATGAAACATCCTTGGCTGATAATACTGAAGCCACAACATACCAAAGGCGTAAAATGCTCATGTTGGAATATAGTACATACAGTAATTGTCTTTGTGCAGCTATACCTGCATATTCACAGCCAATGCAGTCCTTCACCACTTGCTGCAGACCACTTAGTGATGGAGTTCCTGAAGCTGAACTAACAGCATTTCATCCTGCAGCTTCTGATCTATACTGCAGGGATCTATCTATTACTGAGGGGTATCAGTGTGTCAGTGTCTATTGAACTAAAAAATGGAAGTGGAAAATGGATGTTTTGATAGTCGGCATTCAGGTTGATGGTTGTGTCAAGGGAGAAATGGTCAAATAACATAAATTATTGTTAATGCTTATTTCTTTTATTGCTGTGTTTTGTGTTTTCATTTATTTGTTTCATTTTTAAATTCAGTTTCACCTATATTTTATTACTGTTAGTCATCTTGAAGAACATTTTTGGCAGAAAGTGAGGTGGGAAATCATTACATTATGAGACTTAAGTTTGATTTCTGCAAATGAACTGAACATATTGAAAACCTGACAAACCATTCAAACATAGAAGACTAGTTTATGCTACAACTTTTTAAAACACCATCTATCTCAAAGTTGCTACAAGATTCCTTTTCATACTGATATTCAAGACTAACCTGGCTGTGTCTCTGAAATTTAATTTTGTAATCCCAAGTTAGCCAAGAGAGCAATATATCTGCCAGTAAATAGCTGATACATTGCTCTTCTGGCCCTAAGAGCAATTGTCTGGCTCAGAAATCTCCCTCTTAAATTAATATAGAAAAGACAGTGTCAAGTATAATATTTATATTTTTCAGTTGATACCATCCCATTTTCCTTCAAAGTATGAAGAACGAATACTTTGGAAACATACATTTGCAATCTCTTTGTACAAGGGCTCTGGTATGGTCAATAAATTTAATTAATTAACGTTGTTAAAGTAGATGATTTCATGCTACTTGTATATTAACTATATTTTGTTTTAATTAAGGAAGCAGCAGGACCACATTTATGCAGCTGTTAGGTGCATCTTTTTATTCTTTAAAAAATTATGTAGTCTCCCAGAATTTCTGTATCATTCTTCCATCACAATGAATGGCGTATGTGCAAGTCTGCAATTCTTAAGGGACGCCAAGTTGTTGTTTGTTGTTGTGTGCCTTCCAAGTCATTTCCAACATATGGTAACCCAAAGGTGAACCTATCCCAGGGTTTTCTTGTCACAATTTGCCCACAGGGTCTGAGGGTGAGCAACGGTTGCCCAAGGTTACCCAGTGGGTCTCCTTGGCTGAGTGAGGATTCATATCCTGGTCTCCAGAGTTGTAGTACAACTCTCAAACCACTACACCAGACTGACTCTCCTCACACCATGCTGAAGCTGTAATTTTATAAAAGGATTTTTCCAACACATACATAGTGTTTCATATTCCCATTGGGGAAACAGCTTTGTAGAATATTTGCCAATTTCTTTTGAAATGTCTCAAGGAAATACAAACTCATCTAGTTATCCCACTTATACTAGCCTTTAACAACCACTATGGAAGAGAATGCAAAGACCTTTACATTTGAAGTGGAAGGTGTTTCATAAATCCAGGACTTATGACTTGTCAGTGGTCTGAGGGAATTTAGGAAACGTGGATGCTTTCATGACTGGCATCCATAGTTTTTTGTGTTTTTTCGGGCTATGTGGTTGTGTTCTGGAAGAGTTTATTCCTGATGTTTCACATTTTATGCCCAGGATGGTTTATAACGTGTTCAGCTACTGCTGATTTTTCTGGCTGGGGTCACACAGTATATACACACACACACACACCACTCACTTACATGCCAGCATTCTCTGAAGATGCCAGCCACAGATGCTGGTGAAATGTCAGGAATAAACTGTTCCAGAACATGGCTACATAGCCCAAAAAACCCCACAAAAAACTATGGGTTCTATCCACACTGCCGAAACAATTCAGTTTGACACTACTTTAACTGCCTTGGCTCAGTACTCTAGAATTCTGGGAATTGTAGTTTTATGTGACTTTTAAGTATCTCTGTAAGAGAGCTCTGGTGCCACTACAAACTCCAGAATACCACACCATTGAGCCATGGTAATTAAAGTGGCATCAAACTGGAATATTTTTGCAGTCCAGATGCAGCCATGGAAATATTTCCTCTTCGATGCTGTGTTGCCTTCTATGATACATTTGTCTGGCAGCTGGACCAATTCAAAATACTTAAACCAAACAACAATCTTCTCTTCTACACTGACAAATATGTTATAAATAAGAAATTTCCAAATATGAAGAACACATTCATTCTGTTTCACTTTGGGGGTTTTCCTGTACTTTTTTGACAATACTTTGAAGATTTCCCACCTGTTCATAGTTGAACTAAATGCATAATGTTCAAGGAGTTATACTTTAAAGGATAATAGACAGTTAAGCATTTGAAATGCCTTGAAACATTGAATTTCCATTGGTTTGTCCTGTTATTCTGAGTCTTTACAGGAGATTAGGATACTTGCTAGCTATGTGCCACTGCCACTGGCTGGGTGGTGGATATAAATTACAGGCAAGAAAGAAGATGCAATGTTGGTGCATGTGGCTTCATCAGCATGTCTGTGCAAGGATGCTCTCCCAAGGCAGTGATAGATGGGGTACCTAGGTATGTATCCCAATAACAGATGCTGGCTGCTTATATTCTTGTCTGCTGCTGGCTAAGGCAGGCCTTGTGCTCTCCACTGCCTCCTGTTGGTTTCTAAGTAAAAGAAACATCCTTGCATCTTCATCTGCTATATTATGACATACACAGGTTTCTAGTTTCATATTTCACAAGTTGCTACTTCCTTTTTTTACCCTACTCTGTAAAAAAAATAAAAAAATAAAGCCACAGTAAGATTTAAAAAAAACTAGAAAAGAGATAAGGAAAGTCCTAAGTGATTCAAAATAAACTATAGCTGCTCAAACTTTCAGTGTTGTCTAATTGTCACCATCACTGGTTTTTGTCATTCCTATGCTTTAAAGTAAGCATGATGTTTTGCTGGTTGTTTCACATGCTAGTCCTTTTAGATTACATAAACACTGGAGCATGTGATAAGTTATCAACAACTTTTTTGTTCTAAACCAGGCTTGTAGATTGCCAATACTAGTGGACATTTTGTAAAGAATTTATAATGTTACAAAGCCATGCTTCAGTTGTGATAAATTCCAGCATTCCTACAAGCAGACATTTCTGTCAGACCTGAGGCCCCTCAACCTTCTGATTTATCTTAGTCTATGACTTGGCATAAACTAATTTCAAGAAATAAATGGAAATACAGTTGGCCCTCTGTTTTGTGGGAGATCCATTCCGGACCCCACGAAAATGGAGATTTGCAAATATTCAAGCCCCGTAGATCTGAATCGGGTGTGTCCCATTGATTTAGATGAAGGTCACCCCTCTGTGTATATGCAAAACCACAGACTTCAAATCCGCAAGAATGGAAGGGCAACTATATAGGTTTATTCAAATGTATTTGCTTTCAGTGGGGTATTATTTGGTTTTAGGAACCAGGGATTCTCTGATACAAATGAGTGATCCAATTATTTCTAGTAATACAGCCTACTGATGTAAATAATGACAAGTTAGTCAGAAGTAGAGTAAACCCATTGAATCAATGGAACATACACAAGTGTTCAATAATTCTCCTGTAGTTGCAAATAATAGCTGGATTTAACCCGGTGTTTGAATCTAACACATTACTGGATGTATTAGTGACTCTCTTGAACATGACAAGATATAAATGCATTCACATAAATTATTTTCAAAATGTAGTGACAGTATATGGAAATAGCATCAATCCCCTGTGGGTCTATGTATCCAGAAATAACTGAACCACATGGATATGTAAGAAACTGAACTAGCTTTCTATCATTTTTGAATAGAACAATCCCCTATTATGCTAGATCCATTGAAACAAATTAGTTAAGTTAGTTGTGAGTGCCCGGTACTATTCATTTCAATATGTCTGCTCTAAGTAGGGAAAAATGTACCCATTGACCAGTGTTTGTGTGCATTATTCAATTATACATATTTTTAGTAGTGAAAAATTGCTTGAGTATAATTCAAAAAACAAAAAGAAAAAATGCTGATGTTTATGGTTTCCTTCCAATGGTAGGATACTGAAAGATAGTAATGCCTTCTTCCCATAATAGGCCCACAACTCTCACTTGGGGAAAAAATATATATGTATATATGAGCTTCTTTTACAGCCTTGTAGCACATCATATATATGTCCTGGGGAAGAAATAGAAGTTTTGTGAATCTTTAATCTTTTATTAATTTTCAAGAATATAGTTTTTTACAGATTTATAGAACAGTAGTGACAATCTATCCTTATAGAAATATTTTTGTTGATAGTGTCTTCTGCTCTCTGCATGAATGCCCAAACAGCTGCGTTCTCAACAGAATAATATGTTTTTATCTTTCTTTCCTGCCTGATGTAGTTCTGAGTAGGAGGTATAGTCTATTTTTTGTTATTTGTTTTGCAATGCACATCAGATATTTGTGTCATCCCTGGTATTTTTATATTTAACCAGCCTTTACCCAAAAAGGGAGAGAAATCATCTGAATAACGCATGAGTGAGAATAAGAACATATTTATAGTTAGTAAGCACATGCAACATAGACTATTATGATTCAATGGCAAAGGGTCAATAAACAATCAGTCTGAGAGAACCTAATTATACTGAGAAAAATATAGCCTCTTTTGTTTAACAGCTGCTGTGAAATTATTGTTCAGATCCCATGTAATGATTTTACCTTATGAAAACCAGTCTATAAGAAACCACTAAACATGAAGATTACTGTTAGGTCATTACTAAAATTGTAATAACTCATCCCTGCTCTGTGCTGCTTGTCTGCCACTCAGATATATCTGTACTAGGATGCTAGCTATTAGTTTTTGACAGAAGCAGTGATTACAAAACAACTGGCACACACACAGGCATCCCAAAACTGAATTCAAAGTATATTTTGGATTACGCTGCCTGTGAAATCAAATTTGGCACACAGTTGCAAAACAATTGTAATAAGAATGTTGTGGAAAAAATGAATAGACAAAAATAAGATGCATACTAAAATAAGATTCACATAGTAACATACTTGTTACTTTCTTCTGTAAAGGTATGGATAATGAAAATCCATAAAATATATCTAGCAGGACTCAGTGTATCATATCATAGTTATCCAGGATTCTTCACTAACATGCTATTTCACAACTTTAGCATGTTATAGAGGTTGAGTCTCTCTTATCTAAAAAACTTGGGATCAGAGGTGTTTTGGATTTCAGTTTTGAGGGGATTTTGGGATATCTTTATTTGTATTTTTGTACATAATGAGATTGGAGATGAGAGCCAAGTCTAAACACAACATTTATGTTTCATACATACTTAATAATAATATCTAAAGGTAATTTTATACAATATGTTTAAAATAAGTTTATGCATGAAACAAAGTTTGGTTACATTGAACCATCCAAAAGCAAAGGTGTCACTGTCTCAGACACCCATGAAGTTGTGGTTTTGGGAATATTTCAGATTTCAGAATCCTGGATAAGGGAGACTCAGCTTGTAACTGTGGAAGATGATAATGGGTAGGGGGGTTCGTCCCTTGCATTTTTGCTTTTAGGTACAGTGATACCCATGGAGATCTTTATCTCCATTAAAAAGGATACACATTTTATATTTTATCACACACAGTAATTTATATTGGGGAGGAATTAGTATGATAACAATTTTTTAAAAAGGTAAAGGTTTTTCCTTTCACAAGGTTGTCAAGTCATGTCTAACTGTAGGGACTGTAGACTGTAATTAACAATTAATTAACAATTAATAGTATAAAAAACCCATCAGCACCATTCTTTTTTGATCCTGTTCTACCTTTAGGAGACAATGTGGTCTATGATGCAAGGAAGTGGGCTCCCTGTGATGTGAATGGAGGAACAACTTTGGACCCAAGCCACTTGTGAATATTTTTTCCTCAAGTGTAATCTCTGTTGTTGTGTGCCTTCAAGTAGTTTCCAGTTTATGGTGATCCTAAAGCAAACCTATCATGGGGTTTTCTTGACATTTTTCTCCAGAGGGGTATGCCATTGCCACTGTCTGAGGTTAAGAGTGTGTGACTTGCCATTGCCACCGGCTAAGACCACCCAGTGAATTTTTACATGGTCAATCCGGGATTCAAACCCTGGTCTCCAGAGTCCTAGTCTAGCACAGAAATTACTACACCACACTGCTTGTTCTTACTTGCTTTTAATTTTCTTTTTTAAAACAAACAAACAAACAAACAAAACTGTAATCTGAAATGTTTCTGCATTTAGCAAATTCTTATATGTCATTGAACCAGGGCAAGCAAACTGAGGTGTCAGCCTTTCTACTCAAAGACATAGCCCAAGTATAAGTGTTCAAGTATTTCGTCATTGCAAGTGAGGATGATAATTTTCATACTTTTCTACCTACCAAGGAGAAAAATGAACATTTCTACACAATTCTTGTCCAGTATTCACACCTATACTATTTATGGAAATTATTCTGCACAGAAATACACTATTTTTTGGCATGAAAAATTGTGGGGTTTTTCATTGTTTCTAGCCAACTATTGTTTTCTGTTTTCTATTTAAAAAAGATTCCTGTTTTCTATTTAAAAAAAAATACCAGTCCTATTCAACAAAAATCTTGCACAAAAAATGCAGTCTTGCACACACAAAAAGCACATGGCTTTAGGGTTTTGCACAAGCATTTTTTATATGATTTATTATGCAAGATTCCAGCTTTTCTTTTTTTTTCTTTTTTTTGCAAAATTGCTAAATTTTGTGTCTTTGTATTATTCTTCCCAGGGAACCCATATTTTTGCAAAGAAAAAAATAATGGTGAATATTTTTTCCATTTCTACATGAACATTCCTAGTGATCACTGGTGTAAATGCCAATGGGGTATTTTACTTCAGACTTTAAAGGTACTATCTAAGACATTAAATCCTATCCTTAAAACATATTGAATACCTTCCAAAGTGGATTTACTACCTCTCTGGCATGGAAGGGATGTGAAAGGTGATTATACTGAAGAAGGAGACTCAGGGCCTAAGCAGACTGCCAGAAATAGTGCACATTAAATTGCGGCACTGCCCTCAATGTCCCAGAAAATAATACATTTCCCATGACTCCCTAGCACTGAGCCAGGGCAGTGCCTCAATTTAATGTGCACTATTTCTGGCAGTCTGCTTAGGCCTTAAGACACAGAGTTAGTGATTTAAACTATAGGAAAAGAGATTCTACCTAACACTAGGAAGAGCTTCCTTGTCATAACAGCTGTTCAACAGTCAAATACTCTGCTTCAGGGTCCCCTTATGAAATTAGACTGCATTTAGCTAGAACAGAAGTGAAAGTTTCTTCAAAGGAAAAAAAAAAGAAGAAGAAGACAAGATGAGGGTAGATTGAAATTTGACACTCATTCACCTTATGATAACCATAATTTATTGATATACTTCAATGTACATTTTTTCTATTTATGTGTGAATACTAGCTATTTTAATTGACAACAATAACTGTACAACTTCTAAAGTCTTTTCCTTTGTTTTATCTCATGGTTCCCTGTGTATTTATTTCCTGTTGTTGTAAACTGAGGGATAAATAGGTTTTCTGCAGGCCTTTACAGACTGCCAGAAATAATACAGCTTGAGTCCATTTTAACTGTCCTGGCTCAGTGCTAAGGAATCATGGGAACTGTAGTTTATTCTGGCACCAGAGCTCTCTGACAGAGAAGGCTCAATGTCCCAGAAAAAAATACAATTCCCATGATTCCCTCGCACTGAGCCAGGACAGTTAAAGTGGACTCAAGCTGCATTATTTCTGGCAATCTCTAAAGGCCCTTAGTGAAAGATACTCTGCACATTCAAGAAACAATTGTTTTGTCCAACCTTTCATCTTTGAGCTACAGCTTTCAACATAATCTATAACAAAAGTAACTCCTCCATACTTTGCACAGAAAGGTGGCATTTGAATGTGCACTGAAAAGACTGTAAAAGACAGAAGTGTATGGAAACAAATAAAAATGCCTGAATCTAGTTGCTAGTCACAACGAGAAGGAATCCACTGGATCAGTTGCCTGGTGATAGATCAATACATTCCATTGAGTCAGTGGATTGAAATTAGCAAACTGGATTTAAGACAAAGCAATAAAGCCACCCCATATCTTATCTTTCATTTCTTAGGGACTCTACAGATGGGCGGCCTTGGGCTGTCCCAAGAAGCTGAGGATTGGGGCTGAGGCTGCCCCACTTCTCAGCCCCAATCCACACTTTGGGTGGCCCTGGAAGGAGTGCTAAAATAGCGCTCCTTCCTCAAGGCATGTACAATGGCGGGCGCTCTGATGACGTCCTCAGGAAGGGCTTGGGTGCCCGGTGTCCAGCTGCCCCTCCCCTTCCTTAGCTCGAAGATGGCGCTTTGTGCCATCTGCAAAGCCCTTTAGAAAATCTGTATTCCCTTCATTTTCCATTATGAATAAATGACAATACAAGTGTCTTTATTGTCACAAGTATGGATGTCTAAATTCATGACAACCCTGTGGATGAGACATCTCCAAGACCACCCCCAGGACCAGAGAATCGGGCTGCTCAGCTGCATGAGCCAGGTTCCTCATGGGTGGCTTGGGTGAATCAGGGCCATTCAACTTCATGAGCTGGGTGTTCAGCTGCCAAGGATGCTGCCTCCTCCTCCTTCTCCTGGAAGATTGCGCACCAGATGAGTGAGTGGGTGGGCAAGCAGGTGGCTAGGTGGGTGAGCAAGTGAGGGTTGATTTAGAGGGGGGTTGCCCTGGCTGCGTTCCCCTGAAGCTGAAAGAGCGTGACTTGCCCAAGGTTACCTATTGGGTTTTGTGGCTGGGCTGGGAATTAATGCCTGGTCTCTTATCTGGTCTCCCTTGCTGGGAGGAAATCTGTGATGGTGGTGGCCTTCTTCCCCCTTCTTTTCTTCCTCCTCTCCTTCCTCTTGCACTTTTTCCTTTTTTTCCTTTTTCTCTTCTTCCTCTCCTCACCCTCCTTTCCCTTCTTCTCCCTCTCTTCCTTTTCCTTCTCCTGTTCTTTCTCCTTCTTCCCTCTCCTCCTGGAGGGGCCTGGATCAGGGCCTTAACACCCCGGAGCTGGTCCCTCCCATCCAGAAGTAGCGCAAATGGTACTAGTGGGAACTACTAGTGCCAATGCTACAATTCACTTCCATAGTGGGAACTACATCTCAGCCTCAAATCGCTTCAGCTACCCACTGTCAACACAATTCGCAAACCGATGTAAATGTAAGTGGGAATGCCCCTAAATTCCACAGGAATCAGAGATGTCTTGGTTAGTTCCAGTTTCTAACACTAATGTTACAAATGTTCACCTTATCTTTGTAAACTGCTGCTTGTACACTAATGAGTGCTAAGTTGGCTGCCTGATGTCCATTTTGTTGGCCCTGGGCTGTAGTAAACTGGCATAAAGAATCCATTTAGAAGTAGAGGTGGGGGAGAATTGCTGAGCTATACCAAATTTTGTATTGCTGGCAGCATTTGTCTTTTGTGGTTGCCATGAGTGCAGACTACTTTTGTCCCTGAATTTGCCGAATATATCATGGCTTTAAATCACATCAACCACACAATTCCTACTATTGCCTTTTTGCAGGCCCTGGTCGTGTTAGGATTCATTCCTGTATTAGCAAGAAAGACAAAAATTTACCTTCTCCCCCTTCAGTAGAAAAGTTTCATCTCTGGTACATCATTTGTTCATTTTATTCATGTTTTACTATCTTTCTGGTTTTGAGCTATTATTTGTTACTTACTAAATGTCAGAGAAGGCATTCAGAATTTATGCACTAGATCCTTCCCTACAGCGTTTTGTAACTCCTACCTATTACTTGGCTGTCAAAGGCAAACCCTTCATGACTGAGAAAATGTATCCATTGATTTGCTTTATTTTTTGTCCTTTTTAAAGTTAAGGAGGCAGTCTGTCATAGGCAATTTGACATTCATAAACATACTTATCATAATTTTAATTTTTTTGTTTGAGATAATGATGATGAAAATTTAGCAGGCATGAAAAGGGGGGGGGGGAATCAGTAGCTAAGAGTTTTTCAGACACAAGCAGAAGCCAGTTTCATTGTTGAAAATGTTAGTGCAATTTTTTAGAAGCCAGTTAATCTGCAACTAATAATAATAAGCTAATTGGTGTCATTGATCAATTATTTCATTCAGTCTAGATTAATGGTGCTTATTTTTAATTAGATTTTAATTATTGCTGTCTCCTGTGAGGTACCATTCACTACCAATGGTATTGTTGCAAAAATGATGTATGTATACCTCTTGTAGAAGTGTATAAGAGAGATATTCCCAACATCAAAATGCTCAGAAGATCCTAAGGTTAATAATTTACCTAGTGTCAAGATTGCTTTTTGTGGTTGCCGTCATCAACCAAGGTTATTCTTTCACCATTTCCTTATGTGATGCAAGTATGAATGACATAACTGATCATTCATTCATATGATCTACACATATTTACTCAGAAATAAATTCCACTGGTTTCAGTAGGACTTACTTACAATTAACTGTGCGTAAGAATGTGTTGAAAGCTGTAGTTTTATGCACACTTGCCTGGGAATATGCCCCATTTTAACTCCCTGGGATTTTCTACTGAATATTCTGGGAGTTGTAAGGGTCTTATTGTTTGGTGATCCAGTAGCACTCTTCTTATGATCTTATATTCTTTCAGTAACCTAGAAGTAATAATGTGGAAATAATGACTTTTGTTTAATTAAAAAAAAAAAAACAGCAATTACTCTCTATTCCATATATTAAAAATCAAGGTTGTTACTCCTGGATTTTACTTTCTTTTCTCTTTCATTATTTCTTTCTCACTGTCTTTGGTTACAATGTTCTACACACTGTCTTTGGAACAAGTCACACTGATCCACTTGAGGAAGGGTGTGTAGAATTACAGCCTTTTTATCAATGTGATTTACACGTCAATTCCTGCATTAATCCCATTAAAATAATTGAGGTGCTGGCAGAGTATTTTGAGAATAAGGCTTTTAGTTCATTGCTAGATTAGAATCTACACCTTGGCAGACTCCTATATCTTACTGTGGGATCCTGCAAGTCTTCTTACATGAAACTTATTATGTGACCAGGACCTTTAGGATATAAATATTGTAATTATCAAAAACCATTTAAAAGAAAATATATAGCTGTGACATATGCTTTCAATGAATCATTCAGTAATGAGTAAATTTTAATGACAGTAGGCTAAATTACTTTCCAAATATAATTTTTCTGCTGTGCCAAATATGTACCCACTGCAAAACTTCCTGTGTCTCCATCTGAAACTGAGATGATTTCCCCCCCTTTATCATCTCTATGGGCTGTACATGCTCAAAAGTAGGTATATATAGCTATATCCCTACCACTTGTAGTTTAATGGTTGTAGCTCAGTGATTTGGCACAAATTTTGTATGCAAAACATTCCAGGTTGAATCCCTTGACCAAGGAAAGAAACTCTGTGGAGCCTTTGCTGGTCAGTGTAAGTAATGCTGAGCTAGATAGGTCAGTGCTGTGACTTGTTCTTGTTGTTTTATTCAATTTACTCATATCCTTCCTCATAAGAGCTCAGAGTAGCTAAGAATTTACATGAAAACACGATAGTTAAAATCATAAATTAAAATACCTGCAATCACAGATTATAACTATTAAAAATAATAAATTGCAGAGGTTTATTAAGATAAAGTGAAAGTACATTGAGCCCTCCACATTTATAGATTTGACTTTGGCAAATTTGATTATTCACAGATTTGATTAATATGTTATCTATAGGAATCTCTAGGTCCTCTAGCACAACTTTATGGTCACCTTCCACCAAAAGTCACATTGGAGGACCTAGAGAATTGTAGACCGAACACTTCTCTAGGCATTTGTAGGTCCTCCAGCACAATTCTATGGTCAATGTCTGACAGATGTCAACCATAGAGTTGTGTTGGAGGACTTAGAGATTCCTAGAGAGGTGTTCTCTCAGGTTTTTTTTAAAAAGAGGGGGGTTTTATTTGCAGTTTTTTCACTTTCATGGAGGTCCTGTACCTCTAACTCCAGTAAATGTGGAAGATCCACTGTAATCTAA
>CM034708.1:143851746-143864052 GCA_020142125.1 Phrynosoma platyrhinos | reverse complement strand
GTGAGATCAAAACATCACTTTTTGTCATTGTGGTTTCCACAAATTACAGAAAATATAATTTGTATTTGTGGAAAACTCCTGTTCCCTTGTCAAAAGTAAATACACAAACAGAGATATATACAAAATAAAAGCCTGATTGACTACAAACACAACATCCAGTTCTTCAGTATAACTAGTCCATACAACAAAGCAATAGTTATCACATTTTTTTTTCGTTTACCAGGTTTCACAGAAATATACAAACACCTGCCTTGAAAATGCACAATCCGCCTCAAATGCAGATAATTACAGGATTGAGTCAGGGCTGCATTTCTGTTTGCTTCCCAAAGCTAGAGCTGGGATGCTGTTTCATACCAGATCAGATCTCTCTGCTCAGGCAGAGAAATTGTTTTCCTTCATGAATTATCTTATCTTTTAACTTGTGAATAGGGTAAGTGTGGCCCTGGTGGACATCTACACCTTTAGGCTCTCCCATATTGCCTTTTTTTTTTCTGACCTCCTCCAGCAAGGATTGCCTAGCTGGCTCTTTACTCAGATAGTGATGAGAGTACTGAAAAGCATGGTTAAAAGCAGAAAATGGTAAGGAGATAAGCTCCATGTGCTCTGAGATGATCAACTTTTTATTTGTTTAAAAAGCTTTGATAGGTGAAATTTTAAACTATTTTAAACCAGCATGTAGGAAGGACAGTTCTTCTTTGCTTCCAGAGTGCTCTATGTCAGAAATTTGTGCTCTATGTCAGAAATTTTATAAAGACTCTTCTTGTGTTCCAGGAAACTGAATTCTGAATCTCTTAACTTTGGACTTTTGCTTGGATCCACAGTAGGCTAAGGAACAAGTGGGGGGATGAAATGAGATTATACTGGAGGAAGAAGAAAAAATATAAAAAAGGGTTTTTGGGGGGATGAATGAGAAATGCAGTTTTCAAAAAATTATGCAGCTCTTTTCTTTTCTTTCCAGCCCAAGATTGGGACAAGTTGGTAGATGATGAGGGAGAGGTAAAATGCAGTGGTGGATATTTTTTCAGCTTCATTCTGGTAAACTTGTTCATGCAGGCATTTAACCTAAATGTAAATGGCTATATAACATTAACATTACCTATGTTTTTCTTTCTTATAAATGCAATTGGATTTTTAAAAGGTATTAATGATTAACTAAAAGCTTTTTCTAATACATTTCCTTTTTTTGATCTCAGCAGACTAGAATCATGTTCATGTGCTGGTGGCATTCAGAAAACTAGTGCCTTCTTTGACATCTGTAGGAACTATTATTACTTGTTCAAAGTCCAAAAGAAAAGTGATAACTGAATGACTGTGTTCTAAAATAAAATTCTAAATAGAGGGGAGGTGATCATGGATTTAATCATAAGTGATTCCCCCAGGACCTGTTGCATGCTGTCAATATTCTGAAGCTGTTGGAAGTAGTGACCACAGTACTATCAAAATTAATTTATAGGTAATTGGAAAAGTGCAAGGGGATTCCAACACAGTCACATTTGACTTTAAAAGAGAAAGCCTTTCTAAAATGAGGAAACTGGTGTAAAGGAAATTGAAAGTAAAAGTCAAACCTTCCAAAATAGTTGAGGTTGCTCAAAACCATAATAATGGAGGCTGAGCTAGTAGGTATACCACAGGCCAGGGAAGAAAGTATGAAGTCCAAGAGGTCACAAGCATGCCTAACAAGCAGTATGAATGAAGCTATTAGAGAGAAAAGAAGGCTTTATTCAGAACCTGGAGGAGAACAAAAAGGAGCACAAACTTGCACAGAGGAATGCAAGCAGACAAAAATGTGCACAATGAAGATTTTGAGGTATATATCACTAATAGCAACAAGGCCACAATATAGAATTCTTCAAGTATCTAAAGAGCAGGAAAGAATCTAGGGAGGCAATTTGAACATTGACGATAATGGAGATAAAGGAGTACTAAAGGAAGATAACAGAGGAGATAACAGAGAAGCTAATAAATAATTTTCTTCTATATTCATGGCAAAAAATGTAAAGCAGATATCCACAGCAGGGAGAAGAACACTTACTGAGGCAAAAAGTGCTAAATGACAGGAGGGGAAGTTGTTGCTTTTAACTGATAAATTAAAAACAAACAAACCACTATCTCTGGATGGTATGTATTTCTTCTGAGAAGCTTGAAAAAAGAACTGAAATATGAGCTTGACTATGGGCCTAAGGAGTTTTCGAGGCCAGGAAGGGGAGAGACAGCCTCACACTATTTTAGCGCTCCTTCCTGGGCCTGGGACGCTGCGCCTTGGGGCCGAGGAGTGTGGATACCTCGTGCCACCCGTCTGCTTCCCCCCTATGAACACCATTTCATAACCTTTTTCTGCTCATATAAGATACTATTGTCTTCAATCCATGTGAAATATATGACATATTTTGCCCTTTATATATATATTCTTCTGACTGCCTTATGTGTTACTCAATAGCCTAACGGATAATTGCTAAGCATTAGCTAATAATTAGTTACCTTAGAAACTTGGCCATGACACACTTTAAAACTTGGTGGACTGAAAGTGATGTCAAATGAGTGGTGTGTGAAACCCAGATAATAATTTTTTTTCCTAATCTTCGCTTGCTCTTTTTTTTAAAAAAAAAAATCTCTTTCCCTACCTATGCTCCAAACAGCTTGCAGAGTCAATCTTTCAAAATGTATGCTTCACTGAATACAATTATTAATAATTTCCCTTCAGGGGAAAAATATGAAATTAAGTATTAAAGTACAGATCTAAACATTGTTAAACCTAGAGCTTAAGTGCTTGAGTTTCAACTACATTCCAGTGGAAGATAACTGACCCGCTCCAATGAAAATGTGAAATTGGCATTGAGATAAAACAAGTTATCCTGTGCCTGCTCTATCAGCATTTTTCCTACATTTTGGGCCTATTTTGCAAGGAGCTGAGCATCAAGGTCCCTCCAAAAATGGTCCGTACAAAATATGTTTACAGAGTGGATCAAGGGATAGTTTCCTCTACAGGCTTAGTCTAATAATAAACATACATATTAAAATGTTAGCTGGTTTATTTATGAGTTTACAACTCAGTTAAAACTGGATAGAAAGGGGGGGGGACCAGAATTTTTGTTTGCATATCTGACTGTTGTGACTCAAAAGAACAGCAGACAGGAAAAAGAAAGCCCTCCTCACATTTGTATTGTAGTTGCTATGGTAACTAGCATCCCATGGCAAGTTTTTCATCCCCAGCCATAACATTTAACATCACAGAGTGAATCTGGACCATGCTGCAACTAGCTTCCTGAGAAAGGTAGCAAGAACGGGGACTCATATACACACTACGTGGAGTTCAGCTTTTCTAGAACACCCATCCTGGAAGTCTCCAAATGCTAAGGGTTTCCTCATGATTTACATCATGAGGCTTACAGTGCACCACAAAAATCTACCCCAGAACACCAAGAAATGTTCCAGAACTGCTTTTGAGGTGATGTTAAGGGATGCAGGAAGTAGGGCAAGGGAGGACAAGAGAGTTGTGTTGTGCTGGCATTGGATCTAGGCCTAATACTAGGCCAGTATCATGAGCACTGCTAAACTAAATAGGGCTTATTTTTGATTTTACATATATGAGACTGAAATGTAGAAAATGTAAACCTATCTTTATTCTGAATAGATTCTAAATCATCATCATTCTGGATACAAATTTTGATGTCAACCATTCATTGATTTCCAAGGATGTGTCACTATGGAACAGTAACAACTGGTCCCTAATCAGCTTTCTAACAAAATACATTATGAAGTCCTGAGGGAGGCCTCTCTGCTTCACAACATGAGTACTAAGGCAGAACATCCTATTTACAGTATTTCAAATTGAAAATCCCTCACATCTTTTCCCATAAATTTGGCTAATTCTGGAATTAGGGATTTTACTAAATTTTCTCCTTTTTGTTCTGGGAATCCTCTAATTTTTACAGATTTCTCCCTTAATTTCATTTTCCAGACCACTTTATCATCTAAATCCTCCTCCCATTTATGTTTCATTTTTCCAATAACTCCCTCAATGTTTTTGCTATTACTTTCCAATTTTTCAATTCTCTGTTTTGTATCTTTCATCTCTAAAGTAAGTTTTTCTACAGTTTCATTTATTTCCCTCAATTCCAATCTTATCTCTTGTCTAATTTCTGCCTTAAAATCTTTCATCTCCTGCCTGATTTCTGATTTTAAATTCCATATCTCCTCTATCAATATTAGGTTTGGATCTTGGAACTGAGGCTATTCTAATGAAGGGCTCTGTGGCTGTTGTTGTTGTTGCATTTTACTAGTTTGGGCTCTTGAATGCATAGACAATGTTTACACTATTATTTCCCTGTTAAGACTCTTATATATCAATATATCTGAGCAACTTTAATTGTTCTTACTGTAATATATTTAAGTCCAAGTCTGTTTCAAATCCTTATTTTAAGGTCATCTTAAAATTCAACAGAGTTTCTTATCCCTCTCAGTCTTCACTTTGTCCAAGCCTACAAGCCCCAGAAACACTTGCAATCCTTTTCTCCTCTATCAATATCCAGCTTCGTCCTCTGACATCATGGCTTTCTCTGTCTTTACCTTGTCTTTTCCTACAGGTCCAAGCAATTTCTGTGGTCTTTACTCCTCTTTCAGTTTCTGGCCTCAGCTCTCTGATGTCAACTCTCAGTTGCTGCTTTCTACTTCTCCTCTTTCCTCCTTCTTTCCCACAACATCCAAAAAATCAGTGGCCATCACACTCCACTCCAAACCAAAACACCTTCCACACAGAAATGTCCTTGACTACATCTCCAATCCAAGGTAGAATTTTTTAAAGTTCTTTAACTCTTTCTATGCCAGTGCTTCTATAATCCCCAATCATGGGCTAAGATCCATTTTGTTTTGTTCAGCTGAAAAGTCCTCAAATTTTTTTACCCAGTTGCACTGTCTTTCAGATACCATAAATCTGTAACTAATTCCATTAATTGTTAAATATTTATATCAATATCAATATATATTTCAACACAGGCATTTTCAAAGCCTCAGTATATTGTCATGTCATTCTCATGGATGATAATCCTTATAGAGTAGACTTCCAAGTCTGATATTATCTTTGATACCAATGTCACCAATGTTCAGAGATAGTAACCTTCTAAAGAGAGTACTGCAAACCAAATTTAGTTCTTTTCTCTACCTTGCTGGTATTAAAAAAAAATTGGTTGTGTTTCTGTCCTATTCTGGTAGAATCAACATGGCCATTTCCGTCCTATGGTTCCTTCCGATCCTCTGTCTGCCAATCTTCTCTGCTCGTTAATCTGAGCCAATCTGTCATGAAGAGTGGGCATTCAGATCCAAGAAGAATTTCCTCTGAAACCCCCCCCCCCATGCCAGAGGGGTTTGTGGATCTCTTTTATTTTTTCTTTAGAGATCCCAACACTGCGTTAATCAAGAACTCCCTTCACTGTCAACTGAAGGGTATTTCTCAATGAGACACCATACCAACCTGGAATCTGATGTCAACCATTCAAAGTAGCTGAGAATCACAAGATTGTGACTGCATGTCACATTTAGAGAAATATAGGACCTTTGCAGATGGCGCTTTGTGCCGTCCTGGAGCCAAGGAAGGGGAGGGGCAGCCACATGCCGAGTGCCCCAACCCCCTCCCGAGGACAACATTGGAGCGCCTGCCATTGGACATGGCGGGTGCTCCAATGATGTCCTTCCGGCTCACCATCCAGACACGCTGAGCCAGATGAGACACCGAAGAGATGCGCACCGCCTCTTGCAGCGCCATTTCCATGCCTTGCGGAAGGAGCGCTATTTTAGCTCTCCTTCCAGGGGCAGAAAAAGAGTGGATTGGAGCCGAGGCGTGAGGCAGCCTCGGCCCCAATCCACCACTTCTCAGGGTGGCCTATGGCCGCCTGTCTGAAATGCCTACTAGTTGTTAGAAATATTGAAGCTATTTAGGAATTTACATAAATGTTCTCTTTTTTCCTTTGAGTCTAAATCCTTATTCAGAATCTATTTATTTGAAGATTACCTTTCCCCCTTCTGCAGTATTCCAATTTTTTGCACTCTCTGTTTCTTTTCCCTGCTAAACAATCAGAAGTGACAGGTCTTCTGCAGTCAGAATAGATAGGGATCTATCCACATCAATAAAACCAAGACATGTTTCCCCATAATGAGGCAAAGGGTAAGTGAGAGAAAATCAGTTACTTTTTGTTTTCACACTAGTCGGTATCACAGGATTGCAAAATTGCTGCCCATATAATACAAATAAGAGTTTTCTTTTGGGTGGAATTTCCTTCAGTAAAGTTTAAAGTTTTAGGGCAACTTTAAAGGGCATGATTCTGTCCAGGTCCCTTAATGTGGGCAAAATTCAAGCAACATTATTTCTTGCTGGCAAGAGCCTTTAAGATCCATTAGATTGGTGCTGGATCCTGACTGGGTTGCCTGCAGCATAAAGACCAATACATTATTTGCTTATTTGTTCTGGATATCTGTTAACTTTCTGTAATAGTTCAACATTGTCAGTACCCTTTACTTTTTCTATACATACATGTTAGTGTGCAGTGCACTAATCTGGATCAGCTACATTGTTTGTTAGAGAAGGTAATTGAAGCCTTTCCACCCAGCTGATTGTTGTTGTTGTTAATTGCCTTCGGGTTGATCTCATCTCATGGTGACTCTGCGGATGAGACATCTTCAAGACCCCTTAATCTCCATAGCTCTGCTTAAGGCTTACAAATTCATACCTGTGACCTGATTAATAGAGTCCATTCATCTAGCATATGGTCTTCCTCTCTTTCTACTTCCCTCCACCTTTCCCAGAAGTATTCTGTGTGGTTTTGTTTTTTTTTTTTTCAATGAGTCGTGCCTTCTCATGATGTGGCCAAAGTACAACAGCCTCAGTTTAATAATTTTGGCCTCAGGGTAGATTTCCAGCTTGATCAGTTCTAGGACCCATTTGTTTGTCATTTTGGCTGTCTGCTGAATCCTTAGCACTCTTCTACAGCAGCACATCTCAAATGAATTGCTTTTCTTCCTATCTCCTTTCTTAAAAGTCCAGCTCTTGCATCCATACAGGGTAATAGGGAATACAGTGACTTGGAAGGTGCTAACTTTTGAGCTCAGTTGTTTATCTTTCTCTCTCTCTTTTGGACCTCTTCAAAAAGAGGCTGGATAGCTACCTGCTGGGGATGCTTCAGTAGGAGATCTTGCACTGAGCAGGGGGTTGGACTCAATGGCCCATGGTCTCTACTGGGGAATTTTTATTCAGCCCCCTTCTGGGTTAATGTTAACACCTTTACAGCTTGTTATTTAGAATGTCCGCTAGTGGCTAAGCAAAATTTCATTCTGATGCATTTTAACACATTTGAATAGGTATCAGTCTCCAGCATTTGGATAGCCACCATTGATTCAAAGTGTCTTGGTTGCACTTCTTGTAAGAACACATAACAGAATTCCATTTAAAGTCATCTCTATTTATATAGCTAAAAGATAGTAGCATTTTTATATATATATACGTGAAAAGATTCTGCTTTCTCTGGCATGAATAGAATATCATTAAAACTAATGAACCATTGGCTAGCATTTGGAAAGCCAGCTAACAAGCCATTTTCTTCAAGAGCCCATGCAGACTTAATTAAATCAGTTTCTTTCTCTGTGCCTTTTGCAAGTGATCTGGAATGCATTCGGTGAATGCATTCTGTGTTTACAGATAATCTGTTTCCTCTTAATAGTGACAGGACCTCTCTTTGGAGACCTGTTTACAAAAAGAGATTCCTGATGTTCCTTTTAATCGAATTAAAAGTATGTCTTCTGGAAACACTGTGTATCATGGAGGTGTGATGTAGCTTTCACCTCTTAACATATAATTCATTGTGATTGCCTCAGTTTCAAGTCCAAAGTATATAGATCAGGTAAAGAATATAAGAAGTGCACCTGCTATCTGGATTATACATCTGGTTCTCTTAGATCTTGAAAAATTGTAGAGAGCAATGCTTTGGTATTTTTACTTCATTTGAATTATCCCCTGAATTGTTAAGAGTTCTGAATTACTTGGGGTTATTCCCGAAGTGGAACAGATACATTATGAACATTATTCTCTTTGCTGTATTTGTGCCTTTGCTGCATTTATATGTCATCGACTGATACCACAAATACATATTGTAGCAACCTTAAAAATGTGGTCATAGTAGTCTCATTGCCCCTAATGGCCACACATGCACACAGCCACAGCAGAGCAGATGTGTGCACATGCATGCACCACCCTTAATAAACTGTGGGACTTGAGGTCCCATTATTTTTTTCATCTGTGGGGTGGTCCGGAATGAAACCCTCTACAAATTCTAAGGGCCAACTGCAAATGAAATATATAAGTATGTAGAACAGTCTTTCCACATATAGAGCAGTGCCATGCAGCACAGTGTCTCCATTTGTGCTTCCCGCCCCACTGCATGGATAGTGGGAGGCAGGGTCAGCAGTGGGGGTGAAGATGAAGAAAGTGGCAACCAATGAGCTACATGTGACTAGAGCAGTGAATCTATTCTGGATTTTAGTATAAAGAAGCTCTGCAACATTATGAACTATTAGCCTCCAAATATATTCAGTACTTTGGATAGCTACTTTACATTTCAGACTAATATCCAAATCATATTTACTTCCCCATTGACTTGGAAGCCATCAACTGCCATTGGATGTAGTGGGACCATGCCATTTTCTTTCTCTATGATTCTGTGTAAGATTAGAGCAGCAAAGGGACACTTTTCTGATAATTCAATGAAAGCTAAAATTTAGGCAAAATAAAAGCAGTATCAATTGGAAACAGCAACAATTATTGATAGTAAAAATATCCTAAGAATGATAATTTAATTAAGCTTGTAATGGGAACCAATTAAGCTTGTAGTGGGAACCATAACTCAGTTATTCTTAAACATACAGTATCAAACATCTTTATAAGTTACAAATGAGCAACAACACTCTCTGTGAAATTATTTTGTTAAGGAATGAGACCTTTTCAGGCCAGCAGTGCACTGTTTTAAGAATTTTAAAATTTGTCTCTTTCTTTAGTTGGTTGGATTTATCTCCCAAGTCACCCTATCATCAACAGCCCTGCTCAGGTCCTGGGTCTGGGCCATGGCTTCCTTGGTTGAGTTTGTCCATCTGGAATGTGGTCTTCCTCTTTTCCTGTTGGCTTCAACCTTACCAAGCATGGTTGTCTTTTCTAGTGATTTATGTTTTCTCTTGATATGGCCAAAGTATGACACTCAGTTTACTCATCTTGGCATCTAGGGAGAGTTTGGGCCTGATTTGTTCTAGGAAATGTTTATTTCTCTTTTTAGCAGTCCATGATATCTGTAGAAGTCTTCTCCACCATCACATTTCAAATACAATCATCCCTCCACTTTCATGGCTTTCACTTTCGCAAATTTGATTATTTGTGAGTTTGTGCCTAGGAGGAAGGTGGGTGAGGACTGCACAGGGCTGTTCTTCCCCCTCCCACATCCCAGCTGATTTCTCTGGGCTTTCAGAAGCCTGGGACAAAAGCAGCCAGGGCATCAATTATTCAAGGTTTTTCCACTTTCACAGGTCTTCTGCCCCTAATCCTTGTGAAAGTGGAGAGAAGACTGTAAGTTGATTTTCTTCCTTTCAGCTTTATTCACTGTCCAGCTTTCACAATCATACATATAAACTGAATATACAGTGACCTGGACAATCTTAACTTTAGTATGGTATATCTATACACATCAGGATCTTATTTAGTTCCTTCATAGCTGTGACATCAGTCTCTGTTCTGATTAATGACTGAGCCAAGGTATTGAAAATCTTTAACTTTTTAAATATCTATATTGTTGGCTTTAAAGTTATGTAAATTACCCATGGCCATTATTTTTGCTTTCTTAATAGGATAGTTAGCTTCATGTTAATGAGACTGATGGAAAGAAATCATATATTTGCTGCTAGCATATTAGTAACATTAACAACAGTGTCACATGCTATAGAATCTGTGTATCAGAATTTGCCTCAAAAAAGACTGGGATGAGTTTTTGTTTTGTTTTTAAGCTGGAGATCAGTGCCTATTATTTATTATGCAGTGCTATCTCCTCAGTTTACATAAGTGCAGGATCTGAGGGACCATTTACAAATGTGACTGTAATTACACATCTGATTTCCATACCTTAAAAGCAGTAATTTTGTGCACAGACAGGATATTTGCATGCCAAACTAGAACCATTTGTAATAGGGCATTTTTATATGCAGCACATATTTTATCTATGCAATCATGGTAACTGTCTATGCAAATTGTGTTTGGGTATGATTTGTAATTTTGTTTAGTTGAAAATCAGATTCAGTATATAGTTACATTATAGTAATGCCTTTCTTCCAGCATGGTCCATACAAATCAAAAATGTTGAACTTCAGAGACATAGCTGTGATAGTCAGCAATACCAGTGTTCAAAGCACATGACTGTAGCACCTTTAAAACTCACTGACAGGAGTTGTAGCATAAGCTTACATAGGGCCTGAACATATGGCCCTTTAAAGTTGTTGTCTGGGCATTATCAGAGTGCAGCATTTTGGCACCACACATCATGATGACACCCTGAAGCTGCCCAGAAGTCGGTGGGTGGCTTCAAGGTACTCTGGCAGCACAGCATTTATGTGCCACACACCACCGGAGTAACTTGAAGCCACCATGGGGTCACAGCTGGGCGGGAAAAGCTGCCTTTTCCCTGGCTGAAAAAGGAGTGGATCTTTTCTGCTCCTTTTTTGGTCAGCTTCAAGGTAGATTAGGGCCATGGAGTGTGTTTGCTGCAGCCCCAATCCATCTTCAGAAAGGGAAGCTTCAAGCCGCCACTTCCACCCTGTTTGTTTTGCCCCATAGACTTGGTCTACTTTCTCAGAGACATAGAGTGAATACTGTTAAAATGTTGAACTTGTGAGAGATTATGTTATCAGTCAGCATGGTTATGATCCAGTATCAAACAAAGAGCACATAAAGAGCAAATATAAGCAATAAAGTTTCAAACAAACTAAGGCAATCAGTATTTATTGGTTTAAGCATAAATCTTAACCATATTATGCCTGTAGAATTTATGGGCACTTACATTTATGTAAGTGCCATTTGTTCAATGGATCTACCCTAGCTGGAATTAAGTATTCAATTTGGGCCTTTAAAACAGACTAATTTTTCACTTGGAGTTAAAGTCACCAAATATAATTGATAGATAAAGTGTCACTTCATTATTTCCAAATCCAATTAAACATAGTGGAAGTGTTTGCTTGTTGTTGTTTTTTTTTTAAAAAAAAATCACATATATTTGCATACTAAAAAGAGAGAAAAGTAGATATTTTTTGTTAATGCATTAAAATGGCATTTAGTACAGCCATACTGTATGTTATGTAAACATAAGACAAAACTTAACACCATACTATCTTTCCACAATGTAGTCATATTACCTATCATGATTGGAATTCTGTGGTGAATTGTAAATAGATACTGTATACAGTTATTTCTACCAGTAGAAAATGTATGTTCTGCATTCTTCAGTATTACTTCCATCCTTTCAAAGACAGTAACCTAAGGGGTGTGCAGACGGGTGCTCTGGGCCACCCTGGGAAGCGGCGGATCAGGGCTGCAGCTACCCCAAGCTGTAGCTCTGATCCTCCCTTTTGCTGCCCCGAAAAGAGCGGCAAAATGCCGCTCCATTTAGAGGTAGCAAAAGGCCTCCCTAAGAGCCAGCTCACGGCTCTTCCTTGCCCCTTCCAGTGCAGCACGGCAGAACGCTGTGCCAGAAGGGTGTCCTGATGCTGCACACTGTGCGTAACGGCATGTGGCATCAGGGTGTTGTAGGCATGGGGTTGGGGTGGCCAGCATGTGGCTGCCGCACCCCAAGTGTGCATCCAGGTTGGCCTTTTGGGCTGGTCTGCAGAGGCCCCCAGTTTCACTTTTGGGATTAAAAAAGTATCTTTCCTTAATATAATTGAAGGGAGGCATTCCTTAATTGTAGGAGACAGATATGGATTGTAACAGTTTAACAAATCGATATGGATTGTACAAAGATGGAAAATAATAGCCTTGTCTTATTATCCTCATTGGAACATAAATCTTTAAAGAGAAAGAAAGGACACAAGAACTAAATTTAGAAAGATGTCTGCTGAGTTTGGAAGATTCCCACAACCATTCCCAATGTCTTATCCCATGACGGTGAACCTATGCCATGCATGCCACAGGCGGCACGCAGAGCTGTCTCTCTGGGCACGTAGCTCAGCTGAGTTGTTTCCATTCCACCTCTTCCACTTTCTCATCAGCCACTGGCTGGAGGGAACAGTCAATCA
>CM034708.1:143819434-143832056 GCA_020142125.1 Phrynosoma platyrhinos | reverse complement strand
CAGTTAAAGCGGTGTCAAACTGCTTTAATAAATTTCTGCAATGCATTTAAATTAAAATTACCATACTGAAACTAAATCTGATATTTTGTTTTTTAATTTTTATTTGGTGTGCATTGGAAGGGGGGGTTGTCTTATACGGCGAGTATATCCCAAACTCTATATTTTGACTGGAAAAGCTGGGGGTCAGCTTATACGCCTGGTCATCTTATACGCCGGATAATACGGTACTGTACTTGTAAAAGCATTTAATTTATTATTGTTCAAGTAGTACTCATAGGAATGGCAGTCAGGCTGAGTAGGAGTTTGGCAAGAGGTAACTACAGCGATGGAGTACCACACATCTGTTGAAATCCCCATTTGATAACTGATATTGGAAATGCATTGAAAGGAAGCTCCTACTAGTATCAATGGAAGCTTTTCCCCAAAAAAGCAAATGGCAACAATGGGGGGTGGGGGAGCTGTTTTCTGTGGAACTGTGACACACAAGGAGAAGGTACCCATCTCTCTCTGCCCATGTGTTAGAGTCCTAGTCCTGATCATGAGCCTATCAAAATAGTCAGTACCCAAGTAAAATATGTGCTCAATATTTTCAAGTTTTATTTTTCATCCCTCTAACTCAGAATTTCAATAGACCACCTAAAAATGCTGGCAAGATTCATGAACAAGATTCATAGTTTATTTCTTTATATTTTTGAATGGAGTTCACACTAGGTCAGTATTTTCCCCTCAAATGAATGAAGCAGAACAGCTTCTGTGTCTTTGTGTCAGTTGCAGAACAGGCTAGTTTGAATAATAACTTTAATTTTTATTTTTTTATTTTTTTAATCACTTTTGACTCTGATATATGAGCTGTTCCTACACATAACTTTCACTCGAGGATCTCATGGTAATACATTCAACAAAATGTTGCAGATAACTCTACATCTGTAGAACTGTTGGTTAGTTTTCATATTACATTGTATTAGATCTTTGTAGATTCCTCTGTGAAATGACCTCATCTGCAACTCTTCAAATATGAAAGAAAAACTTAGCTCTCTATGAGATTTCACTTCTCTGAATATTTCGCCATGGGTCTAGGCAGTTTAAGCATGGAATATGAATTTTGAGGGGAAAAAGAAATTAAAATTTCAGATTAATGTGTTAATGGAATAAAGCAGAATTGTGGGTTTTTAAGTTACACCAACTTGAAACAGCAACATTTGTCTATCCTTAAGATTGCAATGCTTTGTACACTTTGCAGGGAATAAGCCCAATTGACTATCATGAGGATTACTTCTGATCACTACGGCCAGAATTGCACTGAAGGAGTCTGTCTAATGCAAAGACTGAGCATAAGATTATCCTTAACAATATATTTTTATTCAAAGATGCAGTTTGCACCAAAACACACTGCAGAAATAATCCAGTTTGAGACCACTTTAAGTGCTTGGCTCAGTGCTAAGGAAACCTGGGAATTGTACTTTATTGTAGCACCAGAGCTCTCTGGCAGAGAAAGCTAAATATTTCACAAAACTATAGATCCCAGAATTTCCTAGCATTGAGCCAAGACAATTAAAGTGGTCTTAAACTGGATTATTTCTACAGTGTGTTTTGGACCTTCCTTAGGGATGAAAATCTTAACTGATTTCATTCTCACAAGCAAGAAAGCAAAAATTCAAGTTTTTCCTTACTGATTGAGACTACAGAGCTGTGTGTGTAAACATGTATACATATTTTAATATTTTTTCATGTCTCAGAATAATTAGCAAAAGTTATGTGAAAGGGGGTTTTTTTTAACCACAAAAAAAGGGGGGTGTTGCAAAAACTTTGAAATATAATACAGTTGTGCAAAATGGGACATTTTTGTTCAAAAATCTCTGGAAAGGATCTGATAAATTCATTCTCATGCAGGAATGAAATTTGTTCCATGGGGTATCATGATGGGTGAAGAAACTTATGCACATCAAAGATGGCAGCATTTGCAAATATTCTTTTTTAATTAAATTTTTAAAATCTTTTCAAGGTAGAAGTACAAAACAACAGCATAATGCAATGCAAAACCCAAAACATAACAAAACGAAGCTAAAGGATTTATTTGCAAAATATTTTAAAATATTCTTTAAGCCTTTCTTTTAGTCCATCTCTACATTCCAACCAAAAAAATAAAATCATTCACTGTTCACTCTAAAAATGTTCAGCTTGCATTTGTCAATTAAAAAAATCTAGTCACTTCAGTACATACAGTGATTCCACAGAGAACCCTGTTGCCAAATATTTAGGCAACTGCTGTGAAGCTTATATAGTTTCATATTCCCCATATGCTGGAAGCACAGTGTTCTGCCATTAGTTCACTGTGAGTAAGAAGGAAATTGCTGTGGACTAAAGCTGTTAAGGAAGACTTCCCTGGTTCTTTAATGCAGTTCAATTGTACCATAAAATCATAGCCACCATTTACCAGTACTTCACACCACATCATAATTCTAGACAGCATGAGAGAATTGTAATTCCTAACAACTGGCTATCATCCGCTACACTTCACCAAGCATGTAGTAGTACTGTATTGTACAGATGTGGCTGGCTTCCAAGCCTCTTCAGCATTGCACCTTCAGCTCATAACTCAGCATCACAGCATCAGAATGCCATAATGGATATCAGTGTTTGTCTCTGTGTGTCAGAATTTAGCACACCTGTGGTGTCTTGTGATGATGCTCTGTTGTAACATTACCCTTCAAAGTTCATTTCCACTTGCACAAAGGGGAGATTGATATTGGCTGATATGTTCTGGCATGCGCAACTCACTAAGCCACAGTACCGCACTAAAACTGAACTTTATATAAGTAAGCTTTTAGCAAGTATGGATCATAATGTTATATTTCATGTTAAAAATGTACAAACACATCAAAACTGACACAGACAAGAAACAGACTAGTCCAGGATGTATTTATTTATACTCCAGATATGACACACAAAAAAGGCATGAATAATGCTACAAAAGTATAAAGCACACCATAACATGACTTTATGGGTCAGTTGATATATTTTGTTTTTTGCTATCTGGTGTTCACATTACAAGAGCCAGTGTGGAGTATTGGTTTGAGTATTTGGACTATGACTCTGGAGACCAGGGTTTAAATCCCCACTCAGCCATGGAAACATACTGAGTTACCTTGGGCAAGTCATATTCTCTCAGCCTCAGATTATACTCAATCAAAGCAACCTCCTTGTAGGGAAACATTCTACCCTAGCTGGCCATAATATTTTAACCCTATTTATCATGCAAATTGCAGCCACCCTGTTGAAAATGCCTCCAGAATACCTGAGTTGGTTGTGGGAATGATCATTGAGTTAGAGGTTTTCAACTATACTGGGTGGAGATATTGGGAGGCATATCATAATAAGTGGACCAATTCATGTGCCAATAAGCTGAATCTTGAATCCAGATCCAACTCATAGGATCATTTTGGAATTAGCTGATTGATTCCAATCCAGAATCCAACTCATAGGATCATTCTAGAATTACTGGTTGAAGACAGAATTATTGAGTTTCATATTGTCCCACACAATATGGTTATTGTCCTAGGTTATGAAGTTGGGTAGATCTGGTCCTACTTGTTACTGGTGGGGTGGGGGAATCTAAAAAGCAACTGCATCAAAGCCATTGTGAGATCTGTGTAGAAAAAGGCAGGCTATATAAAATAAAAGAAAAATAAATACAATTCTTGTCCACACAAGCCTGACCGTTTTTCTCTGTGTTAGACACACATGTGATTGTTCTGGCCACACAAAACTTTGTTTGTATGAACAAGCAAGGGCAGTTCATTTGGGCAACAAAAATGTTATGCTGTCCTTAAGCTTCTTGTGACTTTTTGTAACCAGTAAAACATTGACTTCAGAACAGTTTGCAATGCAAGATCTTTATGTTCCATGGTGTAGATTACTTTAAAAAAAATCCAAACAATTCTACAAGAAGAACAGATATGACCTAAGGCAATGAGGTAATGAAGACAACAAACATTTAGTACCTGAACTTAGTACAAGTGGCTGAAGTGTTGTGGGAAATGGACAAATTCCAATTTGCTTAAAGCAATAAAAAATTTTTACAGCTGGCATTGTGACAGCACTCATGGGTCTCTCCTTCAGATGGCTTGTAATTGATATAGGAACAGATTTATGCATAATGTGTTAAATAAAAGGTACCAGAGCTTTATGTGTGGGAGATTTTCAGTTATTACAGTCATTTTGTTTCTGTTTTTATTTAGTATAGGTTGTAACATTGTATATTTTTTATGCTTAGCAATTAATACATAATGATTTTATGTCTCCATTTGGAGCCAACTCTTCATATTCCACTACATGATTAAAATTTATGTAACTCGACAAGACATGTTGAGACAACATATAACATTATTTACTTCATCCCAGAGGATATACTCTTACCTTTCTTTATCAAACCTGACTTCCAACATGGAAGAGATGATATGAAGAGTGAAATAATTTTTCATGATCCAAATAGCCCAACATGAATCTAGCATCTTGTGTAATTTCTCCATGGAATGTTTTCCAATTGGAGCTAGACACTTTTTTAGACAAAGGCTTGTTTAGAAAGATAGTAGCATTCTGTGAATTATACAGGCAAACACAAAGGAGTACTGAACTGTGAAATATGCTCAATAGGTGTAAATAAATAAGAAATTAGACAAATGGTCTAATATGATTTGCATGCCTTTGTGCAAGTGAGTCTGAGTCAATTGAGTCAAAGTATTTTACCAGTGTGATCAGTACTCTCAGAAAGAGGAAAAAGACAGGAAGATAATAAAAACTGTGACCATTCACCTAAGATCATTCATCAACCCCTTTTGTCCTGTCCCAGTGCCATCCCCTCTAGGAACAGAAAAAGGAAAATGCTCTTATAATGACAAATGATTACTATTTTGACATTATCAAAAACCAGTACCTTCCTATGTACTATATCCAAATTACATGTTTGAAAATTCTGAACCAGCTATAATACAAACTTCAAATATTTTTCCCTTTTATGAATTAATATATTCTAAATGCTCTCCCTCTATCACACACACACACAGAGAGAGAGAGAGAGAGAGAGATTTTCAAGATATATAGCTGTAGACAGAGTGGCAGCATCAGACTTTTCTGATCATCTCCTTAAACAATATGTCTTCAAGCTCCCCAAAAATGCAACACTGAGGATCAGAAGTTGTATGTATGGAGTGGGCTGTAGTATGAGATGATTAGGGATGCACACACCTTTGTTTTGTGGTGGTCTGCTGTGATTTCTAGACTTTGGTCTTCTAGATGTTTTGGACTTCAGCTCCCAGAACTCCTGACTGTTGACCAAGATGGCTGGGAACTGAAGTCCAAAACATTTGGAGGACCAAAGTTTGGGAATCCCTGAGCTAACAGAAATGCATCTTCCTGCAGTACTAGCTACTCCATTCAGCAACATCCTTTAGCGGGGAGAAAATCCATTTTGTTAGACCAGTTGGATGCAATCCATTTATTCCAGAGTCATAAAATATTTAATTTAAGATTAAAGTTTAAATACCTACCATTTTTGCTTACCTCTCTTCCCAAAGTAGACAAATTTTAAATGAAATTATTAGATTTCAGGCATTTTAGGCATCAGAAACTTATATCTGGAGTCATTTCAGGATCTAGATTGTAATTCAGGAGATAGGGTTATGGTTCTGTGTGAATAATCTTAGATCCTTCATTTCTATAACTTTTATTTATGTATCAATTTCTATTTGGTTTTGTTTATTGTTGAACAATTTATCCAGACTTGGACACTAGCAAGTATTCTTAGTAATGGAAAAAATATGTCACTGAGAATTACTTTAGTTCTTGTAATACAAATTGGCTATAGAGTTAATCAGAAGTCCAACCTTTCTTGTGACTATGGCAGAAGAAAAAAAAATAATGATGGGAAAGAAACAAGATTAATCTTGGGTGATGTATTGTTCAGCCTTACCCAACATTCATGACCTCCACTTAGGGATGTAATGTTTCACTATTTTCCTTTCCCAAAGGAAGCAATGAGTAATTGGAGCAATTTTCTTCTCCCTGTCAGAAAGGCTTTGAAAACTGCACATTTTCACAGAAAATTCACAGTTTGCAACTTATTTTGTACAAATGTGTGTGTGCACGCTCACACATGCATGTTTAACATAGAAAACAGCATTTCTTGTCCAAGAAACAGCATTTTCTGTGTAGAAAATAAAATTTGTGTGCAGGCAGCACTATACAAAGTGTGTTTCAGTAATCCAGACAGAATGTAACTAAGGAATGTGTCACTATGGCCAGATTAGGTAAGGAATGAGTGCAATTGGTGCACTGACTAACCACATTTCTGCACTACACTCTTATAGTGTGTATAGTATTCCACTATTAGTGCTCTGGCTGCCTCCTATTGCATTCTGGGATTTGCAGTTGAGGGAGGGGCATTTAGAGTTCTCAGCCAGAGAGCTTTTAGGCCTCACTGAATTACAAGCCTCAGAATGCAACAGGAAGCAGACAGGGCAGTAATAGTGGAATAGCAGCACTATAAGAGAGTAGTGTGGGAATGTGGTAAGCGTGCAAAAGCATTCCTGAACACCATTGATCAGGAATTAGGCTCAATATTGAGTCTTGGAGCACACCTAAACTGTTAATGTATGTCTTCATGGATGCAGTAACTGCATCTAGCACAGAGTGAATATTGAGTGAATACTCCTCTGAGGTATCTTTCAGTTCACCAGGACCACCTCTGTCTTGCTTGGATTAAGCTTCAATTTGCTCACCCTCATCCAATTCATTTCCAATGCCAGGCACTAGTTTAAAACTAATACAACTTTCTTGGAGTTTGGTGGAAAGGAGAAATAGAGTTGAGTGTCATCAGCATACTGGGGTGACTGAACCCCAAAAATTTCATGCAGATGTTGAATGTATGCTGTGACACACATCATCTTTGCTTAATGTGTATGCATTAGCAATGATTAATGCAATTGTTTTTGTTAGCCATAGTATCATAGAGATGGTGAAGAGCATGCAATATATACAACAAATTATACCAATATGCATGCCTGTACCCATCTATTAAGCAAAAGGCATTAGATAAAAACAAGCAATTAACTTTCATATCATTAACACATATCCAGAAAGATGTCAGAGCTTGCTAACATCTCCCAGTTGGTGCCATTAGAGACTAACCATAGAAACATGATATTCACCAACTAGACCTATTTTGTTGCCTTCAATTTGTTCTATAATAATGATTCTTTTTAAAAAAATCAAGGTGGCATCATGTTTGAGAAGTTGTTTCCCAAAAGTCTACTGAGAAGGTTTTCGCAGAGTATAGAAACCTCCACTTTTCATGTGCCTCCATATGTGATTCATTTTTCAGCAAATTATGCAGTAGCAGAGAACTCAGTCAGAGTTGAGCTTGTAAAATAATGGAGTTTGCTCGAAACTGAAATTCATCATGAGCCTCTGGGACCAGCCTGCTGAAATAGATGATGAGGAGCAGAATGACAGAAAGTGACAGATTTCACACTTTTGTTGAACTCCTACTAACACTGAGATAGCCCAGCTGTAGAACAAACACTAGCTGAGGCCTTGGAGCTTTGGATCCAAAAGTCATTTAATTTCCTAGCTTCATCTAATGATAATATCCCATTTTAAATTTATTTTCTAACTTGAATGCCTGCTAAACACTGATCTTGTTAGTGTGTTGTGCTTTCTCAGCCTCTGATTTTTGTTGGCATTTATGATTTTATGGGCCCCAGAAGTGTGCTAGGGAATATCCTTGGGCAGATGAATTGTATGTGATACTGCCAGAAAGCTTATAATATCATTTTACCCATTGATTAAATGAAGGGTTGATAATGTGCAGTGGGAGTTGGATGATGATAATGCTGCCAATCATTCTAGTTTCCAATCATGGATCATTATGCCATGTGTGGTTCCACATACAGGGTGATTTAACTTCTGACAGCTTGCACTTTTAGGATGCTATAATGAACAAAAATCATTACAAGATTATAGACATTTGGTAAATGATACTTTTTTGAAGATGGCATTGTGTGTTGTTATTTTAAAACATTTCAGTCTCCCTCCCTTTAGACCCCATCCTAGGGAACAACAGAAATACTATTTATCTTACATGAATGTTTAAAATACAGATAATTGAGTGGGCTTGAAGTAGGAGTGGGGAATGTCATGGAATATGGGAATATGGGAAACTGTAATCCAAACAGTATTCTGCAAAGTTACGAATCTGATTTGTAAGTGTAGAGCTTGCTTGGAGCTCCAGTTTTGGAAGACTTTCTCACCAGATCTGCTTTCAGTTATATAATTAATCTATATGTAGAACATGCTTTTAAAAGATCAAGAGTACCTTCCCATTATGACACAGGGTACTAATAACTTGGTGAGTAGTGGTTTGAGCACTGGACTATGATTCTGGAAACGAGGGTTTGAATCCCAGTTCAGCCATGTAAACCCACTGGGTGACCTTGGGCAAGTCACACTCTCTCATCCTCAGAGGATGGCAATGGCAACAACCCCCTCTGAAGAAACTTGCCAAGTAAACCCCATGGGTCACTATAAGTCGGAAATGACTTTCAAGGCACACAACAACAACAATTACCCTCCATCCATATAGAGGTAAACAGAATTACATCTGATAAAAAGTAGATTTCATCCAGGTTCCTTAGGGGATATGCCTGCATCCCGAAACAAGTTTTTCACCTCCCCCCATCCGTGCTATTTCTTTGTGATTCTGGGAAGTGCAGTCATTGTTGACAGGCAAAATATAAACAATGCATATAATAGAAATTAAATGAAACCACAGAGTTAATTAAAATGGTTGATATGTATAATAAAAATAAATTAAAAGCTTACTTTAAGATATGAACATTAGTGTGAAAAAGTATGTTTAATTTGTGTACTTTTATTTTGAAGGAAAAGCTGTACTTTTATTTTGAAGGAAAAGCTGCTATTCACAGCCCCCTTTCCAGATCACAGGTCCATGTTATCGTTAACCCATAGCGACTCTGTGGATGAGACATCTCCACTCCACTCTGGGGCCACAGCAAACTGCAGCTCCCAGAATTCCATAGCATTGAGCCATGGCAGTTTAAGTGGTGTCAAACCGGTTATTTCTTCAGTGTGGATACAGCCTCAGACAAAATGCATTTCAATTCTGCTTAAATTATTTTTCAAATATGTCACTAATTTGGAACCCATGCATATGAATCAGCATATGACACTTCATGTAAAGGTCTTTTTTCTGATGATGCATAAGATGCCATCCTATAGAATGATGTATTTCTGCTAGATTCTGCTGCTATTTCCAGACCTGGAAATCCATTTTCCCTCTTTCAGAATCTTGTGCACTTTAAACAACTGTTCCAGAAGGATTAAAAACCCTTGTAGAATTTGTGTTATGGTGAGTTTGCAACAGGAGAGGAAAGAGAAGAAAGTTTTTATTATGCTGCGTTAGATATCAAAGTACAACATTGAATCTTAGAGCTTTCTCTTCCTCCTACAGAATTTTTAGTGCTTATATAAACTGAACAGGTATTTAAGAGTGGCATCAGCAACATAAATGTATCCATGTATAATTGTTTTGGCTTGTTTTCTTTTTTCACTGTAAATTCTTTCAGGAAAGCATTAGTGATGTCACAAAACTAGAAAAGTGAAGACAAAGCCCACATAGTACAGGAAATAAGGTTCAAAGTGAGTCAGATATAAGGACAAGAAAGCATGCTTTGACACATTGAGGCAGACTGCAAAAACATTCTCAACTGCTGCAACATTTTCCATACTTCAGTAAGAGGGGAAACACCAGTTCCTCCTTCCTCCCCACACACAATTTTTGATGAATTTCACACAGGTTTTATGCAAACAAATCTGCCAAAATAGTTTTTTCGCAAACGACTTTTTGTATAAAGTAAAATAAACTAATAATTACATTTAAAAACCCACAAAAAGATGCAAAAAGTCTTATAACAACCTCTGAGATTTTCATTCTTCCATGTGAGAACAAAATAATCCAAGATTTGCATCCTTAGTCAGATCACAAATGTGGTAAATCAGTATGAAAACTGTAGATTTCTTATTCATCCACTTTCATAATAAAAGATCCTTCTATATGTTCTATCTATTTAAGTCATTTGTCTGTTCATTATTTAGATACCATTTTTTTAAAAAAGCCTGCACATTCAAGAAGAACCAATTGACACATTCATTAACTAACTCCAAATTTTGCAGCATAATAGTCCACATCTCCATGGACTAGCTTTTATCTGAATATATAATACAGTCTGAATAGCTATGCTGAGCTACGACATAGACAGGAAAGTGAGAGTTTCTTACTAATGGTTTGGGGAGGAATAAAAAAAAATCAGTGGGCAGATTACCATGACAGGAAGATACAGCTTTTCATTTAATGACAACACCACAGATTTACAAGGTTTTGACCTAAATTTACTTTATTGTGCAAATTTCTTAGATGTGGAACATGAGAAAAGCAAAAGAACCCTCAGATGAATTGCATACTCTCTGTCCAGACACTGAACACTTCATCTTTGTCAGGCCACTGTTAAGAAATGGAAATGACTATTAATCTTCAGATAATTCATAAAATATGTATTTTACACTAAGATATATTTAACCACTGTAAGTCCAGCATAAGAGCCTTATTTACTTTTTAAAATACAGAACTTTCTGAAGTATGAGGATATACACCAATGTCTTTGCTTAAGTCTGCTTAACTCCATTCTTCTTAACTTTCTACAGATTGTATTAAATGGTTAAGGTATTGCTTTGGGTGAAGTTTTAGAGCCATTTGAATCCATTTACTCAGAGTGACAAGGATATGTATACCATCGCTTGAATCCCAAATAACTGTATTTGTGGAGTAATATAGGACTCCTCCTATATTATCTCACAAATATGGTAAGAGGGGTTGGACAAGTTTGGTGGATCTTGGGCCCAGTTTTCTACCTCTGTTGCCTCCTTGAGGTTACACAGACTGCCAAAAATACGAAAATGAGGAGCAGAGGGTCAGAAGTGGCCAGAAGTCGACTATTGGTTTTGACAAATGGTATGTGTGTTTGTTACATCTTAAACTGTGCAGGGGAACTCTGCAACTTACTTAAAAATTGAACTGCTTCTCCTAGAGACTTCCAAGAAAGCAATACATTCACCTTTTTGGTAGAAGAAAACAAGTCATAGAGTTTTCAGAGGCTGCATAGGCAATCATAGGGATCACATGCATTTTCAGGTTACACTTTCCTCACTCTTGCTGTAAAACCTTCAGAAGATGTCCTTCTCTGGCTGCTGCCAATGGGAAAAGTAGCTTGTGCATTTACAAATAATTGAGTGTTCTTTGTGCTGGTGACACAATTTTAGGATATCCTCCCAAAGGAGGATAATGCTAAAAATTACATTATATAAATATGGTGATGACATGCAAAGTAGACAAGCAAATTTGTATGGGACCAATTTGCCCTTCAAATATCTGGTCCTAAATAATTTAAGGAACAAGGAAATGACCTGGAAACCAGAACAATATGCTCCAAAAGATAAACATTAAATATTATTCTAACTGATTATAATTTCTGAAGCCATAGTTTCTATTAAAATCAATGGTCAGGTTCTCAGCATTCTCTGCTTCCTACCCCAATATTCCCACCTAGTGCAGATGTTATGGCAGTTGCTTTTAGATTATCAAAATTAAGATGATGCATCACCAAAAAGGAGGGCACAAATCCACATATGTTGCTGTGACTATAATACAAATTAACATGTAGGAACAGCTGAAGTGGGTCCAGTTTGGTTCAGCCAGCTGTTCACATGCCAGGTGCAGTGTCATCTCCCTAAGCAGTGTGAGGAAAAGGGATGGCCTGTTGCTGGACCCACTACCTCTGTATCCTTCACCTGCAGGAGCTTTATGGACAGGTCCCCTGGCATGCCACCCATTCTCTGTAGGATAAGCTTGCCTGTGTTACCAATGAGAAGATATGGCCTATGGAGACCCTTGCCAGAGGGTTCCTCTACCCTCTCATCTCATTGGTCACATGGGTAGCTCACCCTCCAGAGAAGAGATGACATGCCAGGAGACCTGTCCACAGAGCTTCTTAAGGTGAGGGTTGTGGTGGTGATGCTCCAGGGATAAGGGGATATGCCAGTCTGGCTGGCCCATGCGAATAATGCTGTGCCACCACACTACTTTTGACCCAGTGCATGCAGCTGCTTTATGGTCAATCTGGGGGTTAATTCTGGACCATAATGCTCTGTACTGGAAGTGTAGACAAGGCCCTTATCATTCTGCTGCCCAAATTCAGCTTTTCTAAACACTGCTGGTAATTTTCCATTGCACTTCCAAATCTCCATGACCTTTTATTTATCTATACATAGGGAAGATATAGTATCTATATTGAATCAAGATGGTAAAGAATTATTTCTTTCTCTTGCTTTGTGTGTGTGTGTTCAACAGAATTTTCAGCTTTGGCTCTTGTCCCGTTCTCTCTTATCTAGGCGTAAGTCACAACAATCCCAGTGGGGTATAGTTTTGAGTAGATATGTATAAAATAGCGGCGACGGGACTCTCCATCTGGGCCCTCCCTGGCCCCAACACGCC
>CM034708.1:143772665-143793942 GCA_020142125.1 Phrynosoma platyrhinos | reverse complement strand
GCAGATAAAATTTCTCAGATAAGAGCCGACTTGGATGCTGGTGTTATAATAGAATTGATAGATAAAGTATCCAGCAACTTTCCTTATGAGATTATACTGGATCAGTTCCAATTGATGAGTACCAATGACATGGACAAGCTCCTTGGTAGAGTGAGGAAGACAACTTGCTCTCTTGACTCTTGCCCTTCATGGCTGGCCATCCAGGGGGGAGATGTCTTGAGGATGTTCCTGAGGGACATAATCAATGCATCCCTTGGGCAAGGTCATGTCCCATCTTCTTTGAAGGAAGTGGTGGTTAGGCTGCTTCTGAAAAAACCTTCCCTTGGACATGAACAACTATAGGCCAGTCTCTTTGCTACCTTTTTTGAGCAAGGTGATAAAGAGGGCTGTTGCTCTTCAGCTCCAAGCTGTCTTGGAGGAAACTGATTATCTGGCATTTTTAATGTATCAATGTACTATTTTAACGTGATTTTAAATTTGTGATTGTTTAATACTTTTTTAGGGGTGGGTAGGTTTGGGGTGTTGGGAAGGGATGGGAATTGTATTTATGTATTTTAATGTTGTAAGCCACCACGATTGCTCTGCAGAGGGGCGGGGTATAAATAAATAAATTATTATTCCTTTCAAACTGGTTTTAGGATAGGATATGGAGTGGAGTCTACCATGGTTGCCTTAGCTGATGACCTTCATCTGGGCATCAACAGGGGTAGTGTGATTCTGTTGGTGCTACTGGACCTCTCAGTGGACTTTGACACAATAGACCATAACATCCTCTTGGAATGCCTGAGACAATTAGGAATTGGAGACATTGCATTTCATTGGGGCCCTGGTGGCACAGTGGTTAAATGCCTGTACTGCAGCCACTCACTTATAGATCACAAGGCTGCAAGTTCAATACTATCCAGGGCTAAGGCTAGACTCAGGCCTACATCCTTCCAAGGTTGCTAAAATGAGTACCGAACTGTTGGGGGGCAATGAGATTACAGTTGTTAACTGCTTAGACATTCCATAGTGTGCTATGAAGCAGTATATAAATGAAGCTGCTTTGCTTTCCTTTGCTTTGGTTCCATTCCTTTGTCTTAGACAGATTCCAAAGGATGATGCTTGGGGGCAGTTGGTCAGCAAAAAAGGAGCTTAATTGTGATGTCCTGCAAGGCGCCATCCTGTCCCTGATGCTATTTAACATATATATGAAGCCGGAGATCATCCAGAGACATCGGGCGGGGTGTTATCAGTACGCTGATGACACCCAAATATATTTCTCCATGTCTCAGTCTACAGCTTTGACTTCAGATGGCATTCCCCCCCCCCCCATAAACGTCTTGAAGTGGTAATGGACTCGATGAGGAAAAACAGATTGAAACTGAATCCAGACAAAACAGAGGTACTAATGGTAATGGCTCCAAACCCGTCTCCAGTCCTAGATGGGGTGACACTCTTCTCAAAGGGCTGTGTTTGTAGTTTGGGGGTGCTTCTAGATCCATTGCTTCAGATGACAAATCAGGTGACTGCAGTGGTCAGGAGTGCCTGTTATCAGCTTCGGCTGATACGCCAACTACGCTCTTTCCTGGAAGTTAGGGACCTTGAAACCATGGTATATGTGCTAGTAAGTTCTTGTCTCGATTTCTGCAATACACTCTACATGGGGCTACCCTTGTGCCTAGTTTGGAAACTTCAATTAGTACAGAATATGGCAGCCTGGCTGGTCTCAGGTAAAACCAGAATAGTCCACATAACACCTATTCTAAGATCGCTTTACTGGCTGCCTATCAGTTTCCGGGTGCAGTACAAGGTGTTGGTTACTACCTTTAAAGCCCTAAATGGCTTGGGTCCAACCTATCTTTGGGACCACCTCTTACCATATTCTCCACCCCACGCACTTCCCACTCCTCTGGGAAGAATTTATTGCAACCTATAAAAACTAGATTATCTGCAACTTCCCAGAGGACTTTTTCGGCTATCGCTCCCAGACTTTAGAACGGCCTGCTGGGTGAGATCCATCACTGACCACCTTATACAGCTTTTAAAAAGATCTTAAGACAGATCTCTTCCAGCAGGCCTTTCCTGAGTAGATAACCAGCCTCCGCAAATAGTTATGCCTGTCCCTGATTTCCGCTATGGCTATTTTAATTTACTTGTTGTTTATTGCAATTGATTGCAGTTTGTTATTTTAAAGTCTGATTTTAAATTTTGATTGTTTGTTTATATTTTATTGGGGGGATGGGATTGTTCATTTTATCCTGTAAGCTGTATCTACAGAGATGTGTGATATGAATTATTATTATTATTATTATTATTATTATTATTATTATTATTTGACATTTGGGGGTTATTAGGGGTTGAAGAAAAATGAGAGTGAAATTTTCAAAGAGTTTGTTCTTGCGTAGTGAAATTACAATTCAAAGTGATGGTGATGACTCATAAAGCTCAGACAGCTCAGGTCCAGGCTATCTGTGTCTCTTCCTCCATAAGACTGCCAAAACTCTAAGATCTTTGGGTGAGCCTCTTCTCTTGGTTGTACCATTTTCCCAGGCATGGCTAGTGGGAAGAGGGCCCAGGGACTTCTCCGTGACTGTTTCCAGGTTTTTGAATGTCTTCCGTCAGCAGATGGCTTTTCCTTTTCTGCCCTTCTATTAACTTTTCCTTTCCAATAAGTACGTAGAAACTGACTGCAAGGGGTCTTAATGCTAACCAACCATGAAATAACGAGACCAAACACAGAAGACTGAAGAGCTTTGCAGACCAGACTAAGGGACTGGCCTGGGGGTCAAGTTGGGGTGGGGGCAGCTGCCCCAGCTCCACCCCGATGCCATCCTGATGCCATATGCCCGTCTGCATGGCGCATGGTTTCAGGACACCCTCCTGGCACAGCATGTACACACGCAGCACCAAAAGAACATGGAAGAGCCGTGGTGCCGGCTTTTAGGGCGGCCTTTTGCCATCCCTAAAAGGAGCACCATTTTGCCGCTCTTTTGGGGGCAGCAAAAGGATGGATTGGGACTGTGGCGTGTGGTTGTCACAGCCCCAATCCACCACCCACAGGGTGACTCTGTGCTGCCCCTAAAGCTGATGTCCTCCTCAGCTTTAACCTGGGTGAAACACAGAGCCCCAAGTCTGGACATCTACTGGAAGGCAGACCCAAATAATATTTTCACAAGCCCTGAGACTTAAAGTGTGGGGAAAGCCTTCAGGACAGGTCTATGAGTGGACTCCTTCTCTTTCCATTGGAAGCCAGCAAAGGCAGCTTCCCCCAGCAGTGTTTTACACCACTAAGAAATGGAACTGCAACAATAAGCAATTTGTTGAATTCTATCTTTTGGCTTTTTAGATTGAGTTTTTTTAAAGTGTTCATAATTTGTGGATAATTTTATTGCAGGTTAACCAAAATTTGACATGTCATTCTGTTTTTCCCAGTTCTATGAAAAAGGATACAAACTAATAAATAACAACATATTGATAACTCTCTCCAACCCTCTCTCTTTCTATATAAAATTAATATATAATTATTCCTTGTCTTATAGGGCTTGTTTGCAAAAAAATTGTCTACATAAAAATGTTGTTTTCCCACTAAAAATTACAAAACTGTATTTTATATATAATATAATGGGTTTTGTACAAAACCTTTGGAAGTTTTGTACAAAAACTTACCCATCAATCATTTCACAGATGAAAATTGGGACAAGCAACATCAGAGTGTGATCAAGAAGAACAAACAAGCTAGGAGAGATTGCAGAAGTTTTCTTTTTCCTGAACTTACTGAGAAGGCCAGGACCTGCTTCCTCTTGTTCCCTCCCCTGCTGTTGAGTTAACAATGCACATTCTTTTTGCACTTTTAACTCAGTCTACAGCAATAGAAGTAAGGGGGTGGGCAGATGGGCTGCTCTGGGCCACCCTGGGAAGCAGCAGATTGGGGCCGCAGCTACCCCACGCCGCGGCCCCAATCCTCCCTTTTGCCACCCTGAAAAGAGCACATGGCTCTTCTTCACCCTTTCCAGCACAGCATGTCAGAATGCTGTGCCTGAAGCATGTCGCGGCACACCATGCATAATGGCGCATGGTGTCAGGACGGTGTTGGCATGGGGTTGGGGCAGCTGGCATGCACCTGCCCCACCCCAACTCTGCCTCCAGGCCAGCCCTTTGGGCCAGTCTGCAGAGGCCCTAAGCTGAGGAAAAAGGGGAAAGTTTGAAAGATGACTGACAAACTGGGAAATTTTTGAAGCAGTTGAAAACGATGGATAATAAAGGATTAATCTGGACTCCCCCACCATTTGGAGGATATGAAACAGTGGTGTGTGGTTTTTGTTTTATAAGCTGAGAAACACGACTGTATTTTGTACTGTTGTTCTTTTTCTTTAAGCTTTCTCAGTCTTGCCCTAGGATGAGAAATCTCATAACAGCTCACAGTTTTTCTACAGGTGATCTTAATTTTGGTAGCCATGAGGAGGTAATCAGAAGGATGCTCTGCTCATTCTGCTGTAAAAGAAGTGAAATGGGAAACCCTGGAAGAAAGTATAAATGAATAGGAGCCCTTGACACTTCAACATTTTGTTGTAGATCCCATGTGTATAGTATAATTTGCAAGTAGTTCAGTCACATTCAGTGGTAGCTTTATTTTCCCTGAGCTATAAATAAGTTTGTATTCACATCAGTCTAAAAACCATGCTTGGTTTCAGTAAAAGATTAATTTATTTATATCCCATCTTTCTCTTAATGCAAGGTGATTATTTATTTATTTATTTATTTATTTATTTATTTATATCTCACCTTTTTCCCCATGTTGGACTCTAAGGGGTTATACCAAAGCTTAATGGAGAAGGTGGAAAATGCCTTCTACGTTTGTAGATTTTTTTCAGTTAAATATTTTACTTGTGCAACCTTTTATAAGAAAATAAATCAGTGTTGCACTCATTTAGATGTCATTTCTTTTACATATGATTTTTGTGATTCCACTACAGATTTTACAGAGGAACATTTCTTTTTTATATAAAAAAAAGCTTTTTAAAAATGCAAATGTCAAACATACTACATTTTGTTGCATTTCACCTTCTCTATTAATCCTTTGCCTTATTCTAAGGAGGTTAGGATGGTTTACTTAAGTCCTCCGTATTCTTTAAACTGACAACAAACCTGTGTGGTGTGCTCACATATGAGAACTAGTTAAAGTTTCTCTGCTAAAATTCAGGGCCCAGAACTGTCTGTAGACTGAGTAGGATCTAAAGTAGGGTTGCACAACTCATGGCCATAAAAATGTTGTGGACTAATGCTTCCACTAAGCGCTAATGGTTTTTCACAATTGGTTATGCTAATTAAGTCTGATGGGAATTGTAGTCCTGCACTCAAGAAGACATGTTCAACCCTCAACATTTCACAGAAGTTCTACTTTTTACTTGTATTAAGAGATTTGTTTTGTTGTAGGTTTCTGTTTGGAAACAGTCAAAAATGTGTTTGCTCATTCTGAAATGGTGTTGCCCTTTCATATACCAGCATCCATCTCATTCTGCTGCATATATAGATAAGGTCTGTGCAACATGTTTTCCACTAAACTACACCACACTAGTTCTCAACAGTCACAAGTATTTAACTCTCTTGTATTTCTGCTTTATTGGGATATTAGGACAAAGGGGTTAAATTATGGATTTTGTACTTTTCTTTCCATTAAATTTATCTCTTTCAGTGTCTTTATTTTATTTATCTCTATATTTGGTGTTTATTACTCACTTGCACAGAACCTGTATGACCTTGCCAGAGACCAAGAGATTTGTCTGAAAGAATTATAATGTATTGCTATGAGATTTATGTGATTATTGTCCAAGAGAGTACTTGTTGTGCAATGACTGATGTGAACCTAAGCAGTATTGACTGATCATTTAGAAATATTTATATGGCAGATCCTTAAGGTGGCAGCAGACTTACAGAGGAAAGATTAAAGACATACACAATGGAATAGAGAAGAGAAGAAGAGCAGAAGAATGGGATCATGCACATTCCCATTTCTTGATTGCTCTTTTTCCTCTACATCCTTGTGGGGAAATGGGAAGTGTGTGAATACTCCTGTTGTCTTTTATAGAGGGAAGTACTACTTTACAACTTCTCTTCACCCAAGACCAACAAGTCCTTGAATCAATATACACACTCTGTCAGTTCTTTAAGACCTCTCTTCAGGATTGTGTAAAGAGAAAAAGCAGCAGTCAGCTTCTCATGGCAAATGTCCATTGGATTCATTAATTATGGCAGGCTTAGCCAGATGATTTTTAAATTGTGAATTTTAAATGATGAATTTTAGATGTGGATTGTTTTAATATGTGCATATATTATTTGTTCTTTTAAACTGATATATATTTTAACTGATGTTGGTTTGTTAATTGTTGTTGTCCCTCACCTCAATTCATGAGGGGAGGCAGGTAAAAAATAAATATATGATGATGATGATGATGATGATGATGATGATCATGATCATGATCATGACGATGACAATGTAAGAACACTTTCAACAAAAATCTAACTCAGCCTGAGTTTTCCAATGTGTTTTAGAGACAATTCAACATGTCTCAGAACTTGTCTTTGGAGCTTATCACACTGCTAAATAAAGTGTTTTACCTGTCCCAAATTCAGTCTTAATTTGGGCTGCATCCAGACCCTATCACATCAATTTTGCCACTGAAACCACCACCTGGGTCCAGCCAGGGTACAGTCCTGGTCCCAGGAGTGCTCCGGTGGCCAGTTTTTTTAAGTCAGAAAACTCTTAGTTTTGAAAAGAGGTGCACTAAGCACCCCTGGGACCTTGGCTAGACCTGGGTGGTGGTTTTGGCAGCAAAATCGCTACAATACGGTCCAGATGCAGCCCGAATAAAAACTGAATTTGGGACAGGTAAAATGCTTTATTTTAGTAGTGCAATAAGCTTCATTGTCTCTCAGGCTCTTGAGGAGAGAATAATAGTTGTTTCTGCATTCAGAATATATTTGAACATATTTTTTTAAAAAACAGAACAAGTAGACAATAAAGAAATATTTGTAGCTCTAAGCAGTGTAATCATAAAATCTAAACAAAGGGCTGCTAGGTCATATTTGGGGAGGAAATGACTTGTGTTTTTGTTTTGTTTTGGGTTTTTTGTTACAATCTATAGTGAAACTTATTGTGCTTGTCCTTCATGTTATATTTGATAGAAGTTAATTGTTCATTGTTTTTAATTATATACCAAGGCCTTTGTACTGGAGATGATCCAAAGTATAATCATCTTGGTGTGTAATTAACTGAAACATTTTCTGGGCATCATGCCATCCTTGGACTCAGGTGACACAATTGTCATTAAAATTAGGAAAAATATTAGCATGCATATTTGAATCTAGAATTAAGGAAGAGAAGTATTTCAGAACACTATACAAAATGCTACAAATGTTAATTTCTCATTGTCATAATTTTGGATTAGCTTTAAAATGAGACTGTATCATTCCCAAAGTAGCAATATATCATTGTTCCCCTCCCTTTATGATGGAGAACAGCAGGTCATGAATATGTGTGAATCTCTGTAGCAGGTGGTTAGGTGTGTTCAAACTTCTAGCAGCAGCTTTGAAAACAACCATTTGGAAAAGATTGACCTCTCATATTGCTACAAACCTTGTGTTGCACTCAAAAGATCCTGCTCCCCTTGAAAGCTGGTATCGTGGTATGCTATGCCTTGCAATATTGAGGATATGCAGACGGGCGAATCTGGGCCGCCCCTGCTAGCCATGGATTGGGGTCGCAGCAACCACACACTACAGCCCCGATCCTCCCTTTTGCTGCTCCTGAAAGAGCGGCAAAATGCCGCTCCTTTCAGGGGTGGCAAAAGGCCATCCTAAGAGCTGGCGCACAGCTCTTTAGCATCCTTTCCGGCATAGGGTGTTTGAACGCTGTGCCGGAAGGGCATCCTGACACTGCACACCATGCAGAACGGTGTGCGGTGTCAGGACACCATTGGCATGGGGTTGGGGTGGTCAGCGTGCAGCTGCCTTGCCCCATCTCTGCCTCCAGGCCAGCCCTTTGGGTCTGTCTGCAGAGGCCCATTGTGACTCTTTGGTGAGAGAAGAGATGAAGAGAACTCTGGTGGCTATAGTCAGCCTGGAAGAAAAATACATTCTGTATAGCCTGTTGCCACACATGAGAAAATGGAGTTGTTGGAATTTATTTCATCAGAGTTGTTGGAATTTATGGAATATAGAGTTGTTGGAATTTATTTCATCAGAGCATCCCTTTGTGAGTACTAGTGGCCACCATCTTTATTTGGTAAATAAATATCTACTGCAGATCAAACTAGATAAACTAAATATTTAGCATGCTTTTAAAAGAGGTGCTCCCTGAAATACAGGAAGACGAGTTAATCACAACAGATTATTTTTCTCACTTATCTGTGAGTATTTTGTATGCTTTGGTCACTGGATGGTAAACACAGGCTTAACTTGCTCAAGCTGAAAATATGCAATCACTTTAACATCTAGTTTAATTCTCTATTCTATTTTAATTCTTTTCATCATATCAGGAACAACTTTTTTTTAAAAAAACCAGAAGAAATGTACATATTTCTGAATGTTTTGCAAACACAGTAAGTATGTTTTGAAAAACAAAGATATCATAGCCCAACCTACTTGAGCTTGGTTAGATTTAAAAAACAAACAGAGAGAGAGAGAGATGGGCTGCTGCATACAATGCAGTTTGACACCGCTTTAACTATCATGGTTCCATCATATGGAATCCTGGGATTCCATAAGATGTTTGTTGTGGCAACAGAGCTCTGACAAAGAAGGCTAAATATCTCATAAAACTACAAATCCAAGGGTCCCATAGCATTGAGCCATGGGAGTTAAAGCCATGCCAAACTCATTAATTCTGCAGTGTAGATGCAGTTGAAGAAGATAACCAGATGAAACCATAGTCCTATGTCACCTCAATGAGTGTAAGAAGCTGCTGTTGCAAATGTTAGCCCTCCAGCATGTGGAAGGAAATGTGATAACAATGATAAAGGATGTGAGCTAGCTGTCCCTTGCCTAAGAATGGTGCAACAGGACTTTTTTGCTTCCTAGATCAGATAGATGGTAATCCTCTTCTGCATGGGATTCTTATTCCCTTATCAAATCCATTGGTTATGGTCAATCCCAGAGAAAGTTCAGTTGCATGGTTCACACATTGTGTAGTGGGACCATTACTGTAGTGAGACATTCCATCTGCTTTCATTTGCTTGCCATCCTTCTTGCAAAAATATCAAGTGCTTGAGTTACAGTTTTTGGGGGGAGATATTATAAGAATGCAAGTGTGTTCATAGATTCATCAGTGAACAATGGAGGATATGAAATATGTTCACTGGATATGCTCAGGTTCCCCTTACTAGAAAGTGTGTTTAGAACTGACCCCTTAAACTGACCCCTTAAAGCTGTTCTGAATAATAAGAGATTGCAAGCCTGACTCATACAATTTTAAAAATGAAATATGAAATGATAACCCAGGCTGTTTAGAGTTTTCCAATAGAGAGCTATGATAGGTGGCTGCATTTTGGGGGAAATAAAGGATTCTCTTTTCCTGATTTTGATGTTTCAAAAATCAATTATAGGAAGGATGGGAGAGTGAGATGTGTCTCCTGTCATCTCTCTCTCTCTCTCTCTCTAAATATATATATATATATATATATATATATATATATATATATAAAACAATGGTGTATTTCAAACAGAGCTTGCATTTTTATTTTTGACTTACAAACTTCTTATAGACAAAAAGCTATTAGCTCTAATGGCTGATAGATAAGTGAAAATACATAAATAAAAGTGAAGGAGAATAACATTCTTCTCATCTTCAAAGTCTTGTCTTTCCTATATACCAGAGTACAGAGAAGGAAAACAAAACAAAATGAACAAATCAATATATAGATGATCTTATCTTGGAAAGTCTTGAAATATGAAGCAATATTGTGTAAATCTTTAGTAAAACACACACCTTGTGACTAATGTTGATTGGGTGTTCACTCATTTTATGGTACCCATGAATATTGGCAGTAGACAGCAGTGTGTACATAAGAATGGGCAACAAGTTAAATAGTACATGGGCCCTCCTTATCCATGGAATTGCCAGTGGATTCCAGCATCCGTGGACAGCAAGACTCTGGTTGTCCCAATAGCTGCACCATACACACACAAACAATCACCGGCCTTGGACACTTCTGATATGCTGCCCTTCCACACCAGGAGAGAGGGAGAAAGGCAGTGGTGGTAGCAGCGTTGGGCTGGATGGTTCCTAGCCTTTGGAGCCTCACACTGGGAAAAGGCCCAGTGCATTCCAGACAGCTGGGAAGGAGGAGGGGCAATGGCTCCATCCCCACCCACCTCACCCGAGCCAGAGAAGAAGCCACAGGGCTTAGGGTTCCCCATCCTACGTGCTCCCAGTCTTGCTTGCCAGTCCTTCAGATCACCTCCTCCCCAGGCGACTCATGTAGAGCACCCTAGGTAAGAGGGCAGGGCCTCAGCTTTGGAGCCCTGAGGAGCCACCTGCCCTCCTGATTTTTGGGCGGCTCTTCTCAGGTGGTAAGTTGGGGGGAGAGAGGCAGTGGCAGTGGAAAAAGAAGGGAAAGAGGAAGAATAAGAGGAGAATGAAACAAAGGAGGAGGAGGAGGAAGAAGAAGTAGAGGAGGAGGAGGAAAAAGGAGAGAAGGGGGATGAGGGTCCCCCTTCATCGACACCATGTCTCTGCCCCGAATCACCTCCACACCTGCTCTGGTCCCCCACCACAACCCAGGAAGCCGCAGCCACTGCAACCCCCTCTGTCCCCTCCAACACGGGTTCCCCAAAAAGGGACATTGTGGTGGGTGAGGGTTCCTTCCTCCCATGCCAGGCTTCCTGGGAAGAAGGGGCTTGGAGGCCCTTCAGAGTGTCCGCTGAGCCCCTTCCCGCTTCCTGGCCCAGTGCTTCCCTCCCAAGGCGAGGGCTGTGCAGTTGAGGCGCCCCAGGCAGCAGCAGGGAACCCTCAATGGCCACCACCTTCATCCCCCTCCTCCTCTTTCTTGCCGCCTCACAATACCCCTCTTCTCCCCGGGGATACTGCTGGACTAGTCCCACACCCTCCTTTGGGGCTTGAGCATCTGTGGATTTTGGTATCTGCGTGGGGAATCATGAATGGATCCCCCTTGGATACTGATACTCTCCCTCAGTGGCGTCTGGGATGGAGGCAAGACCTTGCATCTGTTTCTGGACCTAGGCTTGATGGATATGTGCCAGTTTTTTCTTCTCTCCCTCCAAGGCCAGGGCATTGGGATAGAGAGAGGCATTTTTCATCTGTTTCTTGGCTTAGGCATGATGGGGATATCCCCTGCCTGCATTATGGCTAGCAAGTCCCATTCATTTAACTCCATCTACTTTGGTTAGAATCAAATTTGTTTTTAAGTTTAAGCAACTGCAAACAAAATATTAAACTGGTATTACTCCAGAAGTGTAGATCATTGGTTACAGAAGGAGGTGCCTTGTATCAGTTCCAGAGCTGAAAAGTAACATTTCCAAGTTCTTCTCTTTCCCTATCTATGCCAGAATGGTGTCCTCTCACAGGGGGCTGTTTTCCAGGACCTCAGACAGCCTTTCCTAACATCTGCAGTCTGGTACTTTCAGCTAGAAATGCCAAATACAGAACCTGGCAATTTCTGAATGTAAAGCACTCTAGGGCAAAGTTGCAAAACACAGACTCACAGCTCATGGAGCCAACTTGTAAACTACACTCAGAAGCTGGCATCTTACTTCTTGCTATGTAGATGTAACACATTAAGGTTAAAATCTGATTATGATTCTTATATTCATTATATAAATGCAGGCATAGGCCATTCAGTGGGAGATATTTAAGCTTATTTTTTATTATTTAAGCTTATTATTTTATGCTGCATCTTCTGCTATCAGAGACTAGAAAGTGCTTAACTTTAACTAGACCATCTTTACCCTGCCTTTTTAAAAACCCTATGTTACATAATATACTAGGCTACATAGAACATCTCCCATTAGGGAACTTAGCCATCACCTAGATTAGCAAGAGCAGTCCCTTCAAACATGCGACTGGGCAGTGTCCTTTGGGCTCATTCTGTTTTAAAGTAATAGTTTGTGGTCTCATTCTAATTAGTATTTCATGAGCCAAAACTCATTGTGTTAGCAGTCAAACATTTATTTTAATTTGGGAAGTTCATTGCAAATAAGTTGTCTTTTCCTGATTTAGGTAATTACAGTCACTTATTACGCTAATGGCAAGGCCTGTTCAGGCTTTTAAAAACATCCTATGTCTCTGCAGAACACTTATTAAGAGGAGTGAGGGGTGTGCAGTTGTCTTTGATCACTTTAATGAACCTTAGTGTTTTTATTGTCTATTACTATACATGCAAACCATGGCACAATGGTGTATATGTACCTAATTAAAGTTTTATTCAGAAAAACATAAAACTACCTACGTCATGATTAACATTTTGAAAATATACTTCCTAATTACTATCAAAGCCCCTTTATAAATCACTTTGAAATGCTCATCCTTTTTTATGGAGATTAAGTCTTCAGATGCTTTTGAGTTTACATAGGACGTTATCACACGGGGGAAATCTGTTTGTTAATCCACACAAATCCCAAACAAAAACTGAATTTGTGCCTCATGATTTCACACAACGTCACACAGAAACTGGTCAGAAACTGGTCAGAAACTGGTATTATCCGAGATCTTTTTTAATTTCAGGAGTTTAGAGGAAATGCATTTGCGAAATTACAGTAATTTCACATTTACTGTAATGTGAAAAGCAAATACGCACTGACAATTCTCTTTTAAAACCTTTGAGGAGGACCAAGAGGAGGAGGAGGACAGGCCTCCAGGGAGGGAGAGTCCTGGGCTCCTTCTCAGTGCCAGGGAAGGGAAGGGAAAGGAAGGCAAGGCAAGGCAAGGAGAGGAACTTTGGGACGGAGGAGAAGTTTGGCATTTGGGAGCAGGGGAAAGAGGGGAAAGAAGGCTTCCCTTGCAGCAGCAGTGGGTGGATGTGGGTGCAAGTGTGGGGTGTGTTTGTGGAGCAACTTGGAGCTCCATCTCACCATGACGTTCTGCCCTGCAGGTCCTACAAAGGGGAAAGGCTTATGGGGGGGGCATGGGAGCTACCTCCAGTTTCCCCCTCTCAATTGGGTTGCCTTGCCTTGCCTTTCCAGCCTCCTCCTCCTCCTCCTCCTCCTCTGCTCTCTTGAGAGAACCTAACCCCAACGGAAGGGGATTAGGACCTGTGCAGGAGGACATGACCCCAAATGGAGGACAGTCTGACATTTCCTCCTGGGAAATGCAGGACTCGCCCTGGAAAAGGAGGAGTCTTGTCACAAAACACACCCATTTCCAGTACATATATGGGTTCTTTTCACTTGTGTATGAAAGTTAAAAATGTCTTTTTTTCGCTTTTAACTTAATTCTGTTATTACTGTAATTACGTGTGAAAAGCTTTTGCATAATTAAGCTCTATTTTCACTTTCTTATCGGGATGCTTCATTTCCACTTTATTATCTCTTTAACAACGAAACTGGCCAACGTGTGATAACGTCCATAGACTTTGTTTTGCTGAGTAGATGCTTCATTTGAGTTACAGGATTACCAGAATATTAAATCTGCAACCATTTCCGCTAGAGTCTATTAATAAATATGGCATCACAAACATTGTTACATTGTTGTAGATTCCTTAAATGTCCATTAAACATATAAGTAAAATCTGGCCCCACATCCATGCAACTGTGGGAAAGGGAACACCTTTGCTTGCCTCTGGGAAGAGAGACAAATTGATGTGTTGGCCTGTCAGCACCAACCACAGAAAGGGAGAAGTGGCTGCCTGCATATAGGTCTGCCCTGCCTCAAACTTTCCCCTTCTTATCTTACTTCAGACCACCCACACTACCCTTCAGGTAGGAAAGGAAATTGCTAGTTGACTTTTGTGGTAGGATTTTTCTCCTATCTTTCCAGGAAGTCCCTTCCCCCCCCCAACTTCCCCTGTGGCTGTGTGGAAATATGGGATAATTGATAGTGGGTATGGCTATATAACTTGGCAGTCACTGTTGGTGGAGGGTGAATTTAAGAAGCAGTTATTGTGAGCACCCCTAGGTGCAAATTTGGAGAAGGGGTCATCTCCAGACTTGCTCCTGTGGATCATGGGGCCTAAGGAGTGGAAAAGGGAACTACCCTTGGTGCCAATCTGAGACATAGTTTCCATTTACATCATGGGACAGAAGGAGGGAGGTTCTATTAGTAGATCTCCCTTGTTGATGGCCTGGCTATGTGCCCAAATAACATGGTGTGTGATACTGAGGACCTTATTGCACTGCTCAAATAACCTGGCTTATCTCTTCCAAACTGAAGTCTAATTCAGGAGGCAGCCAGGTCCTATTACAAGGATTTTGCTGCTGAAGCCACTGGGTGAGTCCAGCCCGGCTGCAGCCCGGATCCCCAGTGCACTTTGGCAACCATTTTTTAAAGCCAGAAAGCTCCTGGTTTTGAAATAAGGCTGGCAAAACACGCCTGGGACCAAGCTGCAGCTGGGCTGGACTTGTCCAGCAGCTTTGGTGGCAAAATCCTTGAGTTACAACCCAGTTTCCTTCCAAATTAGACTTCAATTCAGAAATGGTAAACCAGGTTATTTGAGTGGAGCAATAAGATCCTAAGATACTTGGGAGCTTCATCTGGGGATAACTGAGGAGGAGGTCAGGTTGCTTGTCTCAGCTGCTTTTCCCTGAAGATTATTAAGTTCAAAGTTAATATTGAAATAGTTAGTAAAATGTTCCTTTAATACCTCATCTTGCTGCCAGATCTTGTCATTTCCTAGTTGGTAAGCAATAAGAATGGAAGTGGAGACTTCCTCAAGGATAATCAGTAAACTGATGGCCAACAAGTTCCGTTCATTTCATCCTGCCTGCTCTAGGATTGTTTGGACCCAAGATTAATCTCCATTGTCCTACTTTCTGTAGACAAATCTTTGTGCTGGATCTGATGCTTCAGGAAAAAAAAATTCAGAAACTTTCAGCACTGTGGATATCTTTTGGATTGGAATGCTTTGAGCATGTCTCCAAAATGAAGCATCATTTTGGAAAATTAAAACGTCCATGCTAGGGATATAATTCTTCACTATTTTTATTTTTGAAAGATAATACAATAATATTAATAGTTTTTATCCTGCTGCAAGAAAATATTTTTTAAAACCATGCAGTTTTTGAAGACTATTATAGGTTTTCAAAACTATTTTTATTTAAATACTATCATACCACTGTAGGGTTGGAAGGGATCACTAGGAATATCTAGTCCAGATCCCTCCCATGCTAGCATACAAGGCTAAATCATTCCTGAGAGGTGGCCATCCAACCTCTGTTTAAAGATCTTCAATAAGAGAGAGTACAATAAGAGAGAGGCAAGCTATTCTATTGTCAAACAGTTCCACCAGGAAGTTCTTCATAATATTTTGATGGAATAATTTTTGTTGTAATTTTAATCCATTGATTCATGTTCTAATCTCTGGAACAGCAGAAAATCAATTTGTTCAGTCTTTTGCATGACACACATCATGTATTTCAAGATGACTACCATGCCACATTTTATTTTCAGCACTAAACACACCCAGATCCCTAAGCTGTTCGTGAGAGGGCTTTGTTTTTCAGATTTTACCTCTTGTTTGCTCTTCTCTGGAAACATTGCAGCTTATTCATGTCATTATTGAACTATGGTATCTAGAATTGGTTTGAACATAGCAGAATATGGTCTGATCATAGCAGATCTCATCTGATCGACATGTTTCAAGGACATCATCTGCATGAATGTCTGAGGTACCGATACCTCTCAAAGAATGTCCAACTACAGGAAGCCAGGGATACCACAGTTGTGATAACATGAAAATGGCCATGTTAAGGCTGGGCTGTACTGCTTGCAAGGTGGGTTGGAAGGGTTAGTCTTGGGAGACATAACTACAAAAATATGATACATGGAAGTGTATTGGTGCAGGAGTACCAAGAATATTATTTTAATATTATCCCCAAAAGCACTGTGATTCAAGAATCCTAGTGAAGCTATTGCTATCAGAAAAATACTCCCTCCTCTTCTACATGCTTTCTCAGGTTTTCCTTTTATGGACAGTTTGGGAAAGGGAAGTACTCCCTTTAAACTATCTGAGCTTTTGTAGGTCCAAAGCTCTCCAAAGCAATTCCTTCCATTTGACCTTTCCACATTTTCTGAAGTGGATGAACATGCTTATTAAAGATGTATGTTGCATAGATAATGCTTATTTTATCATGCTAAAATTTATTATGCTGAAATGTCCAGTGGAAACAAGAATCACTTACAGAAAATGTTACACTTCAACTTACATTAACATGTGTGCATGCGTTCATGCATACACATGAAGTTAAAAAGTCATTTGGTGGTAATGAAAAGTAATGCAACTCCCATGATAACAGAATCTCAGATGTAATGCAACTCCCATGATAACAGAATCTCAGATTAATCCCAGAACCTGTGTTGCCTCTCATGTCCTGCCACAGGACCCTTGGGGATTTTAATACAATTTGTGTACCTGAGAATCAGTCTTAGATCACCATCTCCACCAAATTATTGATGATTATGGTAAGTAAATGGCAGGAGGCCCAGGACTATAATTAAATATATTGTGCCTTTAAAGATACTATAATAAGAGTCTGGAAAGTTGCTATTTAAAACTAATGTGTTATGTAACTAATTGCATGTTCCCCATATAAACTATTAATGTATTAATTTTAAAAGTAATTCATGTCCTTATGTGTTGCTTTTTCCTACTTTTTAAAGTTACAAAGCAATCTTAGAATTGATAACAGAATGGCATAAAGTTAAATATTTTACTAAAACTGTGCTTAAAAACTATAGTTACCTCTGACATTTAAAAAATCCTTTTGTTCCCACTCATTACATTACTTTTGAAATGTAGCATCATTACAACCTTGTTAATAAAAATGTGGCAAGGAGGATGTTACAAATAACTGTGTTAGTTGTGACCCATTAGTTCCATAGATAGTTTAATTATATTTTCATTATACATTTTTGTGTGTTTTTACCTACTTATATTTAATTTATATCATTTTGTACATTCTTGTCTGTATCTATATTTGTATCTGCTTTAATTCATGCTGCGTGATGAAGTGAGCTCCCATCACTACTCTCAGCTTCTCCCAGCCTAGCAGTTTGAAAGCATGCAAATGCAAGTAGATAAATAGGTACCACTTCGGTGGGAAGGTAAACAGTGTTCTGTGCAATCATGCTGGCCACAGGATCACAGAGTAGTCTCTGACAATGCTGGCTCTTTGGCTTAGTAACGGAGATGAGCACTGCCCCTTACGGTTGGACACAATGTGAAAACCTTGTTAATGGGGAATACCTTTACCTTTACCTTTTTAAGCTACCTTAGGTCCCAGTTTTGAAGTAACTGTTGTTGATGATGATGATTCCATTCCTGTCTCTAATTTCTGTGATGTAGCTTTGCCATTATTTTGCTTTAAATCAAAACAAAAAGCTGTGGTTCTTTCTACATGCAATCTCCTGAAGGCACTTCAGGGCTCCACACAAAATTTGACATTAAGCAATTATTATTATTTTGTTGATGAATTTAACATAGAGATACACTGCGATTGTAAACTACAAATTATTAACTGGATAGTGTCAGCTTGTTAAAATAGGGCACTGACACCCATAAAAGAAACTAGCATGAAATGAACTACAAATGTGGAATGGGTGATCTCTCTCTCTCTCTCTCTCTCTCTCTCTCTCTCTTTTTCCTGTCCTTTTTTTTGGGGGGGTGATGACACCCCACTGCAATAAGCATTACTATTTATTAGTGTCTACAGAAAGTTTCCCTGTTATTTTATATTACTGAACTGGTAAACTTTGCCTGTTCTTTCTTCCCTCTTCCTCCCTGCTATAACTAATAAGACTTACAAAAACATAGCTAAATTGCATTTTTGTTTTAGTTTTTCATTTTGTAATTAATTCCATTTTAAAAAAAAACATGCCTTATTTTGCATGCCTTTTTATTTAGAATAATTTATTTTCATAGAAGAATGTGAATCCCCAATATGTTTCTCAATGTTCCTAGTATGCTGTTTATTTTTTACTCTTGAGCTTCACACAGGTCCACTAATAATTCCACACTTTTCTAGCAAATGACCTACATTAACAGGGGGCTTAGATGTTAATTAGATGTATTAATTTTAAATGCAATTACTTTGGTTCTCTTTCCTACATTACCAAGGAGACCCTAATGTAGCACCCCTAATATTAAAGCTGCTAATAATGCCCTGTCTGATTGTATTTTCTTTTTTAAAGAAGTGTATCTGTATTTGTTATCTACAAGTATGTGAAATATTATATTAATCAGGTCATAATTTATATTTAAATTGAATGCAGTTTAAACCAAATTTATGACAAACCAATATCGGGGGTGGGGGGAGGGCTCAGTTCAGCCATGCACACACTTACTAAATTCAGATGTACCTATATAAACTGACTTTAGCAATGGAGTGGATAGTTTAAAATTCCCTAAAACTTAAATCAAACTTTTAGCCCTTTGTTCCTTCATGCTATTCTTTCCACATTTTTTATAGCTCTGTAAATAAAAATAAGTTCCCTACTTGGCTTCCGCTTCCACTTTCCCATTTAATCTACTTATTTATTTTAAAACACCCCTTTGCTACTTCTCTTTTAGTTTTTTTAGTAAAAAAAAAAAACCAAAACAACCATTGAAACCAATTAACAAAATGGTAATATTAAAATAAAATAAAATAAAATAAAATAAAATAAAAGATAATGACTAGGGATAACTGACAAGGTTAATGATCAGGAAACCATTTTGTTGATGACAGAAACACCCCATGCTAGGATTGTGCCCTCACAAGATCACTTCATTAGCAAATCAATCTTGCTGTATTACTGAGAGTGTGAAAACCAGGCAGTCCATGCAGAAGGAGACAGTCTGCCAGATAACCTAACTAATTTCAATTTAGTTATCACAACATGGGAGTTAAAAAGATTTTCATGGTATAGAATGTTAAAGCTAAAAGACTTTGCCTTAGAAGAATTTTCAATGTCTCAAATCCAATATTACACCTATAAGATAATAACTCAAAGAAAGTTATCAGATTATATGTATACATGTCTTCTGTGCATTCAAAACACCAATCAAACATCACCTCCACAAAACTCACCCCTCCTTCTCCTGAATTCAAGAACCACCACTTTCAAAATTTGAAAGCAAGCCCACCACAGTCACTGTACTCAGTCGCACAGAAATCTGGCTCCTGCTATTCCCGGGCATTCAGAAATCCCAAACCCTGTTCCCAGAATAAGAGAGACTGGTTCCTGGAGGCATTTGGAAGAGGACCAAACTATAGTTATCTAGGTAGAGAGATCATGTAGCACCTTTGAGCACCTGAAAGAAAGAAGTTTACATGGGCTTTCATATAAGTCTACTTCCTCAGATGCATACAGATGCATCTGAGGAAGTAGTTTTAAATCTATGGGGTGAAGCAGACAAGCAGCCAGAAACAGCCTCTGGCCATTCCAGCCACAATCAGGTCCAGGTCAGCCTGGGACCATGGTGACCAGGTGGCCTCCTCCCAAAGTAGGACACCATCACAGTCCCAAACCAGCTGCTGGCAGGAGCAGTTTTTTGCTGTTCTTTTTGCCAGGGCTTTGGGCTGTCTTTGGCAGCGTTGAAGCAGCTTCTGGCCACTTTGGGGCTGTGCGTCATCTGCATGCCACACTGCCAAAGCATCTGGAAGCCATTCTTTTTGCCCTGTCTGTTTCAGGCCTATGAAAGCTCATGCTGCCAACTTCTTTCTTTCATTTAGTCTCAAAGGTGCTCAGAAGTCTCTCTATATACTGATTCTACAGACTGGCAACTATTCTTTGAATAGTTATCTGGGGTTTTCAATGCCACAATATAAACCCATGCTGGCCCACTCATTCTGCATATCCCATATGTTGGGCACACTGGGAAATTTGTAAGGAGAAGGGGGCAGTGCCTCTCTGTAGCAAGCAGTGCATACCTTTTGGCAGCACTGATTGAGCCAAGATGAAATGGAAAGCTGTGCCAGAATACTCTTTTTATCTCAGCTGGCATGACTTCCATATTTTATTGGCTGATTCAATGATAACCTATATATCTATCCTCTTCAGTTGGAAAGCTCTCGCAGCAGTTGACACACCAGTTTAAAAAGACAAGACTGTCAGCCTCTTAGTCTTACAATCTAAGTAAGACTAATCCCTGGCTAGTATTGAACTCACAACCTAGTAGTCTTACAGCACAAAAGGAAATGAGGGATGATGAAAAAAGAAAATCAGGAAAATGTAGGAACAATTTCTTAATATTACAAGTTTCCTATTACTTGTAATTACCAGAATTAATGCAATCAGGTGTTGTTAGCTCTTTTTAATATCATGAACAACCAACATAGAAAGGTCTTAAGGAGAGAAGAAACCCCAATTACTGGCTTCTTGGATAAGTTAATAGTTTTATTAACTATGTCCTCCTTTCTTTCTCTCCCTCTGAAAGAATGGCTGCTGGATAGCAGCTGGAGAGAAGCAAAGCCCAGTGGATTTGACTTCTCAGGAAAATGGATGGATGGTGGCCTTGCCTGCCTTCTTTCATTCCTCAACTTCACAGCATAGCTCCTCAGGTGCACTTTGGTTCCTATGCACAATTTATAAATATTGATTAACTTTTAAAAAAACCCAGGGAGCCAGTATAGTGTAGTGATTTAAGCATTGAACTTTGAGACTGGAGACTGGGGTTCGAATCTCAGCTCAGCCATGTAAATCCACTAGATGACCTTGGACAAGTCACACACAGCCTCAGAGGATGGCAGTGGTAAACCCTCTCGGAAAAAAGCATGCCAATAAAACTCCATAATAGGACCTTAAGGTCGCTATAAGTCAGAAATGACTTGAATTCACACAACAACAGCTTATAAAAATATATAAAGCAAAGCAGCTTCATTTATATACCACTTTATATCGCGCTATGGGATGTCTAAGTGGTTTACAATTATAAGCTCATTGCCCCCCAACAGTTGGGTACTCATTTTAGCGACCTCGGAAGGATGCAGGCCTGAGTCTAGCCTGAGCTCTGGCTAGTATTGAACTCACAACCTAGTAGTCTATGAGTCAGTGGCTGCAATACAGGAATTTAACCACTGCGCCACCAGGGCTCTTCCTCTATAAGGAAAACCAGGAAAGGGATGCAGTGGCTCAGCACTTAAGACACTG
>CM034708.1:143731028-143749267 GCA_020142125.1 Phrynosoma platyrhinos | reverse complement strand
ATGTCTTGTCAAAATTCTCAAACCTCTGCTGAGCAAAACCTTTTGCCAACAACCTAGCTTCGTATCTCTGACTACCATCTGGCATCTCCTTTCTCTTGTAAACCCACTTGCAACCAATCACCTTGTGATCTTTGGGTCTTTCAACAATTTCAAACAGCTCTTTGTCTACCAAAGACATGTATTCCTGCTCCATAGCAGACAACCATTTCTCCCTTCCATCATCAGGAAAACTCTGAAAATCTTTGTAACTTTCTGGCTCATCTACCACAAGTGTAGAAATTCTAGCTTCCTGTACAACAAAATGATCTGGTTGTTTTCTGACTCATTGGGTCCTCCTTGGAATGAAAACTTTTTTTCTACCTCCCTCATCTTCAGTGTCAGAACTTGTGTAAGAACCCCTATCTCTTTGGGCCTTTGCAGACTGCTAGAAATAGTGCGAATTGAGTCCACTTTAAGGGTTAGGGTTAGGGAATCATGGGAACTGTATTTTATTGTGCAACCAGAGCTCTCTGACAGAGAAGGCTCAATGTCTCGGGGGGGAAAAAACAATCCCTATGATTCCCTAGCACTAACCCTAACCCTTAAAGTGGACTCAATTTGCACTATTTCTGGCAGTCTGCAAAGACCTTTGGCTCTTTGTCTCAGACATCCTAGATGTGGTTGGTCATGTTTGTGTTGACTGATCTGATGTGCTAGCTTCACTATCTGAAGAAGCTGACTCCTGTTTCACCACCCCTCCATTTCTGGTAGGTGTTTCTAACTGCCCCAGCTGAAGAAAAACTTCTTTGTTGGAGTGCAATCTGTCCCAACCTGAATACTTCTCAAAGTTGGCACTTCTGGATAGCGAGATTTCTCCACGAACAAGATGAAACCTATAGCTATTCCCAGAATACCCCACAAACATCAAACTTCTCCACTTGGGCTGATTTTTCTTTCTGAAAGCTGCTGGCACATACACATTTGCATACTGCCCAAACACACTAAGGTATTTCAGATTAGGTGTTCTCCCGTAAAGCATGTGAAAAGGTGTGTTCTTTACAGCTGAATTCCATGTATGATTTGCCAGAAAAATAGCGGTAAGAATTGCCTCGCCTCAGAAATTTTCAGGTGCATTTGCATCTAACATCATGCAATCTTTTATCTGCTTTAGGACACTAATTCTTCTCTCTGCCAATCCATCCTCTCAAGGAACTCCAGGATTGGTTGTGTTATGTCTAATCCCTTTCTCAACTAGTTTCCCAAATTGTGAGATAAGAATTCACCTCCCCGGTCTGTGACCAAAGACCCCACTTTGTAATCAAATTGTCTTTCAATCATGTTCACCCAATCTTTAAACCTGTCTGCTGCTTCACTCTTTTCTGTCCAAAGCATCACATAAGGAAACCTGGTGAAGCGATCCACAATCACCATGAAATATCTACCGCCCCCTAGCGATTTGACTGTCGGACCAGAAATATCAGCATTAACCATCTCAAAAGGTCATTTTGCTATGTATTTGCTATGCTTTGCCACAGGAAAAGCTTTCAACTTTATCCTGCTGCAAACCGAGCACTCCAGGTGATTTGAACAGGATGACATTTTAAAATCTGGGCAAATTTCCTCCAGTTTTCCAAGATTATTGAAACCAATATGACCCATCACTCTGTGAAAATAATGAATACAGTTTGAATGCAAAGGCACATTTTGTACAATCGCACATTCTGCCTTATGTAGCATGTAATACATTCTGTTTTTCTTTAAAGCTTTTGCACAAACTTTCCCATCTTTGGAAATTGTGCAGTGTATACCCTCCTGTGATCAAAGCAGACACACTAACTAAACAGTTTTGTAATTTAGGCACACACAAAACATTATCAAAAGATTTACCAAAACCAGGAATGCAAACTGTCCCCATCTGCTTGATTTCTCTTGCTGCTCCATCAGCTAGAGCAGGGGTAGGCAACCTTTCCCCTTTAAGGGCTGAGGGACTTCAGCTCCCAGAACCCCAGGAGCTATTGGCCAACATGAGACTATTGGCCAACATGGCTGAGGCTTCTGGGAGCTGAAGTCCCTCGGCCCTTAAAGGGGAAAGGTTGCCTACCACTGAGCTAGAGCAACAGAATTTACTGTGGAAGGTTTTTTATTTCTGAGTAGTTCAGGAGTGTTTACCATGTGTCCAGTGGCACCAGAGTCCAAAATCCAGGCTTGGCTCACCATCTGCTGAGTCACAGTGTCACAGCCTTGTGTAACAGCTGCAGTTCCTTTGTTAGCCCCAAAGTCTCTGGGTTGTTGTTCTTGGTTCTTCTTCTTTTTGTCTGCTGCAAATTTCCTGCAGTCCCGCTCCATATGACCTGCTTTCTTGCAGTAGAAGCATATATTTTCCTTAGAAACAGCTGCCCTCTCTGCTTGCATCTCTCTGGACACTCCCTCTGAAGCATTTGAGCACTTTGAAGCTGCCAATGGCCTTTTGTGTAATCCTTCTTCAAACCTGCAGCATTGACTTTCTTCAAGTATCCTAGAGGCAACTAGCTCCATTGTAATCTGTGCCTCCAGTACTCCTTGCAGCCCATGCAATATGTTATCATAATCTGATGCAAGAGAACCAAGAAGAATATACACCTTATGTAATGGAGGAATTTCAACTCTTCTCATTTGTACTTGGTTAAATAAGCCCCGCATCACTTCCAGATGCTGTTCTGAAGATTGACCTTTCTTCATTTTATGCACCACATCATTTGGCTAAAACTGAGGCAGATTGGTGTATGTCCCTCAAGGAATCCCAAATGTCCTTAGCTAAAGTTTTCTCCCTCACATAATTTGATTGCCCTTCTGAAAGGATGAGATTGAGAGTTGCCCTGGCTCTGTCATTCTGCTCCACATCTGCTGGAGTGGGTGCTTGTGGCAGTCCATTTCGGACTATCGCCCAAAGATTTTCACGAACCAGAAGAGATTCAGTGCAAATAACCAGGAGGAGTAATTTGTGTCTGTTAATTTAGCAAATTTCACGGCTTCCATTGTGACTCACACTTGATACACAAAAGAGTCTTTTAGCAGCTTTCCACCCTCCAGTCTCTTTTAAAAACACTGTCTTGAAAAAAAATGCTTAGACCAGAACACAGTTTTTTAAAAAGCCTTTACATTCTGCCAAATGGCCAGACACTCTTTGAAACATGAAGAAGTACAGTGCTCTACTTATAACTGACGAGTTCCAGAAGCTTTCTGTCTTGCCTCCCCCGGCAAATCCCTCTGCTTCTTGTGCTGCTGAAGATGCGTCTGAAGCCAACATAACCTTTTGTTGATATTTGGATGTGATGTGCAGTACAGCAGAGTATAGTGAATAGCTTCCTCCATCAGCCTTTCCCATGCTAAAAGCGTGCAGACACTTCTTGTAGTTCTGAATTTCTCATGGGAACAGTGTCTACTGAGGGCATAGAGAACTCGACAGCAGGTGGCCTAGGAGTAATAACAAAAGCACAGTTTCCGCCTGGGAAATAGATAGGCAATACATCTGTTGATTTATTGGTGTGGTGTGCTTGAAATCCAGCAGAGCTAGGGAAATATCTTCCTCCATCAGCATTCTCATGCTGAAAGCTTGCAGACAAATCATGTAGGTCCAAGGATCTAAAAGTAGAGCTTTATTGTTCCATAAGATCAAAATAAGCAAAGAAAAATATACAGTCCACCATAGTATCACATCATGCTGATGTGGTAAAACAGAAGAGTTACAGATCCATCTTTCCAGATCCAGAAGTTACATTGTAAAAACAATATAAGCATATTATTGTCCAGAAATTAACTCCATGGTTAAATCCATTGCGAATACACACACAAACAGGAATGCAAGAAATATAAACAATTCTAGACAAAGGGATTTCTTGGCCCATACTCCACCTTCTGGGTGTTAACCTTATGCTGATTGGATTTTATATGTATGATGTATTTTAACCCAACACCTTGCTGTCCATCATCCACCCATGTGACTCCTTTCCCATGATCTAATGATGTTTTGAATTTCACTATCTACTTTTGCTGTTTTCCCAGCTAGAAACTTCTCATGTTATGATTCCTCTGGCCATCTGGACCGAGTTGCCTTTGTCTGCCTAGATGTTGTTCCCATGAGGAAAATTCCACACACACATCTCTACATTTCACCTTTGACTGCATAACCCATTCATATTCTAACAACATCAACACATGAGCTCATGGGAAGGAAGTCACATGGGGGGGGTGATGGACAGCTAGAGGCTGGGTTAAAACAAATCATATAGGCATTATCCAATCAACATAAGGTTAACACCCAGAAGGTGGAGTATGGGAAGGGCCAAGAGTTTTCTTTGTTCTTTGTTAAAATATATGCAAGCAATGTGATTATGCTTAAGCTGGTTTTTGTTTATGCTTATACTTGGAACTGCTTTTACAATGTAACTGTAATTCCTGCATCTGGAAACATTGATTTGTAACTTTTCTATTTTACAACAACATCAGCAAGATGTGATCCTTTGGTGGATTGTATGTTTTCTTTTCTTATTTACCTTATGGAACAATAAAGCTTTACTTTAGAACTACAAGATGTGTCTGCATGCTTTTAGCATGAGAAAGGCTGATGGAGGAAGCTATTCACTATATTCTGCTGTATTGCACAACACATCCAAATATCAACAAATTATTATTTCTGTTAAATACAATCTCTATAATTTCAGAGCACATCAGATGTCTTTGTATTGGAAGGAGTGGGATCTTTCTCCTGTGAAAAAATTCTCCTTCAAAAGTCCCAGTGTCCACAGAAGCCAAGGACATGTGGCTTTCCTCATTTTGAAAATTCCCTGAACCTCTGCTCTATGTTTCCCTCACAAAGCTGCATATATTTTTTTTAGTCATGGCACTGGCCCAAGCTGCTTTCCTCATTGTTGAACTTGAAATGCTCTGTCACCTTGGCACGATTTCAACTATGTCAGCTAAATCACATAGAGGTAAACTCTTGCCAAGAGCAAAACACCTTTCCTAGAAAGATAATGACGTTGACCTAGAAATAATATCAAGCTAGAGTAAAACACATTGCACCATCCAGCCCAATATTTTTATTGGCTCTTTGGAGTACATATCTAATTTGTGCCACATAAATACAGATATTTATGTTTGGGGATCATGTGAGAAATATAATTATCCAACAGATTTCATACTTTCAAAATATTCTGTTGCAATTCTCAGCTCAGAGAACATAACAAAATATGTTTGTAAATGCAAATTTTGAGAGACAGTAAAGAAATGCATATTTCAAGAGAAAGGGCATGTCTTAAAAATCTGTTTTTAACAGTAAATCTGTCTGCAGTTTCTTTTTGAAAATAGCAGATCTTTGTAAATAGCAGAAATATGGACATACAGGTTAACATCATGGAAACATGGCAAAACTTTAAACACAATAAGGAATACAGAGCCTGAAACATGTAGGCTAAATGAAGCAACTTCTGGCCACTTTGGGGGCATGGCGTTTCCATGATGCATATCCCTAAAGCAGCCAGAAGCTGCCCCAATGCTGCCTTCCAGTCCAATGGACCAGATCAAAAAGGAGCCATTTTAATCAGGCTCCTGGACAGCGTAGCTTGGGACTACAGGCAGCAGCCCACTTTGGGAGAGGGCCATGCAGTTACCATGGTTGGGTACCAATTTCGGCTGGATCACAGCCAGAGTGGCCAAAGGCCATTCCTTCCTAGCTGTCTTCACCCCAAAGAGAGAGAGAAAAAGAGAGATTTGTACTTATGCATATACATTCCTATTGGTGGGTGTGCATGGACAACATGATGAACATATTTGAGGCTTCTTGATATAATAACCATGTTAAGATTTAAAAAAAAATATCAATTTCTCACACTTGTTTTAACAGCGCAAGTACACTCTCTTTTCTAAAGCAAGCCTTATGCTAAGGTTGGGCCAAGAAGGCTGTTGCTTGAGATTGCTTTAACATTACTTCTTTACTTCTCTTTTCTTTTATTTTCATTTCATTTCTTTTCTTTTTTTTACTGAAAATATTGTACAGATGGACTGCCTCTATTGAAATAATCTATCTTTGAACAGATACATTCCTGTTTGTATGGGATAACACAGACCTTCTCCTCTCCACTTTACCTGAAGGATGCTGATGGACTATAGTTCTCTGACATTCCTGCCAGCATGGTCCTTGGTCAAAGATTCTAGGAGTGTTAAGCCATTTAGTACCATTAATAATTTTGATGACATCATTAGAGTTCACTGTTTGAATTAACTTAGTGGTGAGGAGAGAGCAAACCTGGAAAAAGGTATTTTCTTCATAACAGAGACATCTGGAATTCAGCTAATTGTTATCCTATTTCAATAGAACCATAGAGTTGGAAGAGACCACAAGGGCCATCCAGTCCAAGCCCCTGACATGCAGGAAGACACAATCAAAACACCCCTGAGAAATGGCATCCAGCCTCTGTTTAAAAGAAAGAGACTCTACCACACTCCAAGGGACATGTTCCACTGTCGAGCAGCTCTTACTATCAGGAAGGTCTTCCTCATGTTGAGGTGGAATCTGTTTTCTTGTAGTTTGACTCCATTGCTCCAGGTCTTATTCTCTGGAGCTGCAGAAAATGAGCCTGCTCCATCTTCAGTATGATGCAGGGCTATTTTATCACCTCTTAACCTCTTCTCAGGACTAAACACAACCATCTTCCTAGGTCTCTCTTCATAGGGCATTGTTTCCAGACAATTCACCATTTTTGTTGCCCTTCTCTGGACATGTTCCAGCTTCTCAACATCTTTTTTGAATTGTGGTGCCCAGAAATGGACACAGTATTCCAGGTGAGGCCTAAACAAAGTGGAATAGAGTAGCACTATTACTTCCCTTGATCTAGACACTATACTTCTGCTGATGCAGCCTAGAATCACATTGTTGTTTTTTTAGTTGCCGCATCACACTGTTAACTCATGTTCAACTTGTAGTCTAGTAGGATCTTAGGTCCCTTTCACTTGTGCTGTTGTTAAGCCATGTGTCCCCCATCCTATATTTGTGCATTTCATTTTTTTCTACCTAAGTGCAATACCTTTACATTTCTTCCTATTTAAATTCATTTTGTTAGTTTGGGCCCAGCTTTCTAATCTATTCAGGTCATTTTAAATTTTGATCCTGTCCCCTGCAGTATTTGGTTTCCTCTGCAAATTTCATAGGCATGCCCTCTATTCCTTCATCCAAGTAATTGATAAAGATGTTAAATAGCACTGGACCTAGGACAGGAATCTGTGGCATCGTGCTAGTCACTTCTCTGCAGGATGAAGAGGAGCCATTGCTGAGAAACCTTTGGGTTTGGCTGGTCAATCAAGTCCAAATCCACCTAAAAGTAACCTTGTCTAACCCACATTTTACTAGCTTGTTTGCAAGAATATTGTTGAAGGTCTTACTGAAATTGATTGCAGGATTTCAGGATTGACAAAAAATAATTAAATATGACATTTGATAAAGATAGAGTAATTTTTTTCTTGTACTAACTTTCTAAACAGTATGTTTAATTCTGATGAGTACATAATAAGACAGAGTTCACCAAAAACTGAAGAAAGAAACATCAACAGAGTCAGCCATTATCAAAAATGGGTGTGAATTTGTTTGAAGTTATTCTTTTTATCAGAATTTACCAGAATTCTCAAATTTCATGACAGAAATCAGAATGGACACATTTGCCCATCACTAGTCTAACTATATAAAGGAATATAAATAGGACATGGCCTTATGAATGCTATGTAATGTTCATAAGAGGAATGGTGGGATAAATGTGGTTAAACAAAATAATTCAGGAGCACTGTAAATAGCAAAAATTTATGAATCTTAGAAGAGTCTTTCCATCTGCCAGGCATCAGTTTAGAGGAATTCAAAAACAATGGGGTTACTACACAGTAATAAGATTGTGTTTTTGCTGAGTAGACAGTAAGAAATTCATTGTAAGACAGCATTTGTTTTGTACACATATGCTTGTTTCCTTGATTGCTTTAAGTTTATATAGTTGCTTTGTTGTGCCATGTGGGATTACTGGTAGGAAGCATGTGTTTGCAGATTACTGTATCACTGAAGACAGCACTTTGCATACTATTGAATAATGCATGCTGTTATCATACCAAAACAAACTAATTCTGTTTTGAATGTTCAAGGTGCTGGCTTACAGTGTGTGTAGTTTTAACATTTACACCCATCACTTCTTCTCAAAAATTGTCAACTTTATGATAAGGAGATTTGAAATAATATATCTAATTTCATCACATTTATTTTTTTTCCCTTGAATTACTACATATTAGAAGTAAAATAGAAAACTGATACAAGAAGAAGCAAACAATGGTACACTGCTTGCTGATGCAACCAGTTCTCACATCAGTTAAAAGCCTATCTAGTTGGGTGATTTCTGTGAAACTGAAATTTCAGGGAAATTATAGGCTTTGAAAAGTAATGCCTTTCATTTAAACTGATCATTGAGTATTCTATTTGTTTGTAATGGGAGGCTTCCAATTGCACTGAGGATACAAATTTAAAAGTTGGTGTGTTCATTCAGGATAGCCTTCTGTCTTACCATTATCAAGCCCAATTTAACATCCACAGTGGTTTTCAATGAATCTCATAACAATCTAAGAAATAATGAAATACTGCTCTTGACAACTATGTAAAAGAATGAAAATTATTATGCATGTCCAAGATATGATTTCTGCTCTAACCTCTACAAGTTCAAAGACATAGGAAAAATGTGTGACCTCAAGACTGGGGACAGTCTGCCCGAAAGGGGCAGTGGCAAGCCACTCCTTTGCTTGCCAGATTGGGGCTGCAGCAACCACACACCGTGGCCCTGATCTGGTGCTTTGCTGCTCTAAAAAGAACTAGCAAAATGTTGTTCCTTTTTAGAGATGCAAAAAGCCACCCTTGCTGCTACCGGAGTGGCTTTTTGGCATTTCTTTGGTGAAGTGCGTCTAAACACTGCTCCAAAGACACACCCTTTCACTGCCTGCTGTCTGGTTGGGTGGGAGCATGATGGCAGCATTGGGACAGAGTCAGGGTGGCTGATGCACCAGCTCCACTTCTAAGATGGTCTAAAATGCTGGTCTGTACAGCCCCTGAGAGAGTCAGTAAAACATTTTAGTCTAATCTAATTGCTAGTCCCAACTAGAGTATACCCATTGAGCCAACTGCTGTATGGTCTCAACATTCACATAAATTCCAATGATTCAGTGAATATACTGTAGTTCAGATTAGCAGTTCAATTTAAGTCTGGATCTTTGGACATGCTTCATTTTGAACTTGAAGTTTCATTTGAAACTTCATTAATATTCATTTTCAACAAAGAGGAAATGTAAAATGATATTCATTTAATATTTTTGAAAAGGATATAGAAATGAAGGTTAGATACAAATTTACTCTTCATCTTCATTCCCAACCTTAAACTTTACATCCACTTTTACAGAAAGCCAGGAGTGAGCTAAGATTCTCAGACGCTGTCCTTAACTTCATTTTTTCATTTTTTTCTATGTTTATACAATGAATTTACACAGGTTGGAAGGCTGTTGGCTAGTCCCAACCATACACTGTTATTGAATGGTTGGAACATATAAGTAAATCCCATTGACTCAATGGATCTACTTTAGTAAGAACTAATAGAATTCAGAAGAAGAAGAAGAAGTCATCCACACTGCTATGACACATATTTTAGTAACATTACTAATCCTCTTTCTCTTTTTATCCTGTTGCTGTTAACTGATGCACCCAGTCTAAAATTGCTGCTGTTGTTCTGTGACTTTAACCAATTTCTGACTTATGATGACCCTAAGGTGAACCTATCATGGGATTTTCTTAGGAAGTTTCTTCGGAGGGGGATTGACATTGACATCCTCTGAGGCTAAGAGAATGTGACTGCCCAAGGTCACCCAATGGGTTAACATGGACGAGTTGGAATTCAAACTCTGAACTCCAGAGTCCTAGTCCAATGTTCAAACCACTACACCATTCTGGCTCTCTACCCATTCTAACACAGATCAATTTTTTTTAAAGATTCCCTTGGTATAGTTTTCAAAATCCTGCAATGCACAACTGTGCATTAAAATACATTTTAAAAGAAGGTTATTGACTTGCAGCCATACCAACACTACAATCTTATGCATGATACATAAAATCATTGAGGTGCTCCCCAACCTGGTAAATGTGTATGGGATTGCAACCTACATTTATTGCACTTCCCATTAAATCAGTGAGACAAATAAATAGTGGTCATTTCTTTGTTTGGTAGACACCTAATTTCTTTCAGCAAAGATATCCAGGGGCTTGCTGAATGCATGCCTACAGAGTGCCCACATTGTTGGAATCAAAAATAGCAATAACATGTACACTTTATACCAATTATCAGTGAACTAGCACTCTATAAGCAGTTTCCAATTAGTAAGCTAATTGCCCACAACAAGCTAGGTACTCATTTCACTGGCCTATGAAATGGTGGAAGGTCAACCTTGGAGCCCCTGGGATCAAACTGACAACCTTGTGAATACAGTACACCATTTAACCACTGTGCCACCAGGGCTCCTGATAAAATGTACAGAAATAGGGTGAAATGTACAAAAATTTTGCAAAATTTATACAGAAAGACATTCTTTTTTGTTCAGCCCTATTTATCACAGTATTCCTTACATAATATTGGCAAATACATTTCTTTCTTTAAGGTGAGAAACCAGGCTAAAAGTTCAAATCGTAAAAAACAAACAAACAAACAAAAACAATTTAAAGACAACTGGTAGATTTATAGTTACTCTGAAGGTCATAATATGCTCTTTTCTTTCTTTATTGGAATCATAAGATTCCTTAGGAAACCTGTAAACTGGTCTCACTTTTTTGCCTCTCATGTTGCTTTATTTCAATCAAATTACAATTCATGTTTATACGCTTTCATTTCTGTGCCCAATTTCAATTATATTGTGGGGGAGGTATTTGGAAGTCATATCTTTGTTAAAAGCAATTTTAAAAATGTGAATACACCCCCTCCTGAAACTCTTGACAGCATGCTTTTAATTAAGCTATTATGTCACTGAAATAAAAAGTTGTCTTAGGTTAATTGTCTCCAGCTGCCAAATAAATACCTCCAACAAAAGAAAACAATGTTACTTCAAGCAAGAGGCACCAATGTTATGATTATGACATTATTCCTGTCACACAAAATGAATGATGCACATATTAATAATTTTATCACCTGGTCCAAGGATACAAAAGTACAACAGATGCTCAATGTAATAGCAGAAAATATGTAGCAATTTAATATGAAATTATGACAAATCAGGTTTTTCTGACATTCATTTAGAAGCTACAATATTAACTGCACTTGACTTGGCTGCATTAAAGCCTACTAACAATTACTTACTATTGATAGTCCTCCAAAACATGGCATCAAATATAGAAGTGAAAGGATCCTTGCCCAAATCAATCAATCAAGGTTAGGTGAAAAGACAAAACAGCTGTGCTTACATATGGAGGATTTTAGTGCTACTGATGAAAGGTGTCTTCCACTTATTCTTCCTTAATGGATTTTTTTCTGGCAAGAAAAAAATATGTAATATGGGTGGAAAAACACAGGAGTGTTACAATTGTAAGACAGTATCACCTGGACCCTCTGCAAAATTGTATGTTTGGGACAGAGTGATAGCAAGATAAATGCCACATCTGAAAGACCCATTTCATTGTCCAGTAATGAAATAGTAAGGGAGTGGGGCACTTGGCAAACTATTCCCTGAGTCATGATAACATCAAATATTTTAGAGTTCTTATGGTTATTGCTAACTCTTCCTGGAGTGGGTTGTTGTTGTTTTGTATTTTTTAGATCACATATTATTTCAATAATCATCATCAGCCATTACCTATAAATACCTCTTCCATGTTTATTTCAGTCCTCAGGTTGGTTAATATTTTATATTTTCTGAGTCAGGACTTTTCATTAAGAATTAACTTTAAACAATATAGGTTAAAGATTCAAAATCTGACATTGGTTTTGTGGATATACTCTTAAGCGCAGAAATGAGGGACTTGTATGGAACAAATAATAATAATGTTTATTTATAACATCTTTTCCACCAAAGGGCAGAACATCAAACGTTTATAATCAGAAACAGACAATAAAACACAAGATTATAAAATGCTAAAATAATATGCTAATATACTAAAACAAAGGGCCTTTGCAGACTGCCAGAAATAGTGCAAATTGAGTCCACTTAAGGGTTAGGGTTAGGGACTCATGGGAACTGTAGTTCATTGTGGCACCAGAGCTCTCTGACGGAGAAGCCTCAATGTCTCAGAAAAAAAATTCCCATGATGCCCTAGCACTAACCCTAACCCTTAAAGTGGACTCAATTTGCACTATTTCTGGCAGTCTGCAAAGGCCCAAACTCTTTATCAGTTACTACCCTGTTTTATATCTTCTGTTCCTAGTTAGTCCTTACATTATTGACCAGATTTGTTTGTTACTCCTATAAGTATATATTCCAGTTGAAATAAACTAGTTTGCTTCCATACAGTGATGTGGGAAATTTTGGGGGGAAGCAGACGAGGGCGTCCAGGACGCCCTGCGCCAGCACGCCGCGGGGCCGCAGCCTCCGCATCTCGGCGCACCGGCGGCGTCCCTGGAAGGAGCGCTAAATCAGCGCTCCTTCCTCAAGACAGCGAAAGTGCGCCCTAAAAGCGGCGGGCGCACTTTCGCTGTCTTATCCTCCGCAGCGCGTCCGGTCGCTGCGGAGGGAGGTTGCCCCGGAAGCGCCGGACGTGCGGAGGGCCGGCAGCTTCCGGGGCGACCTCAGGAAGAGGAAGGGGCGCCGAACGTGCGGCTGCCCCTCCTCTTCCGGGCCCGGAAGACGACTCAATTAGTCATCTGCCGAGGCCCTTTGTCTTTATCATAAAAACATGGATGGAACGAAAAGGATGTAACTGGATAAATTCAATCGGAAAGTTAAGATTGATATTTTTCCCAAATATAACATGTTGGATGCAAAGGGGATTGTAAAATGTTATTTTCATTATTTTAAAAAAAGGTTGAGACCTGTATAGTTCTTAGTTGTGTTAGGTCATAAGGCCTGCACTTTAGGCCTAAACAGACTGCCAGAAATAGTGCACATTAAATTAAGGCACTGCCCTGGCTCAGTGCTAGGGAATCATGGGAATTGTATTTTTTTCTGAGACATTGAGCCTTCTCTGTCAGAGAGCTCTGGTGCCACAAAAAATTACAGTTCCCATGATTCCCTGGCACTGAGCCAGGGCAGTGCCTCAATTTAATGTGCACTATTTCTGGCAGTCTGCCATTAGGTGAATAAAGTTCTTAGAAAAGATGCTTTGTAACTTCAAATGGAGAAGCAAAATTTTATTGCCTTTGTGGCTGCATCTACACTGCAGAATTAAGGCAGATTGACATTGCTTTAACTACCATGGCTTAGTGCTATGAAATTCTGGGAATTCTATCATGGCTGAGTGCTATGGAATTCTAGTTTTGTGAGATATTTAGCCTTCTCTGTTACCACAACAGAGTACAAATCCCAGGATTCCATAAGCTGGAACCATGACAGTTAAAGTGACGTCAAATTGCATTAATTCTACAGTGTGGCAGCAGTCTGTTTTACTATCTTTCTTCACAATTAATTCATGGCTAGGGTAACTGGGGACCTAACTTTTCCATCTACATAGACACTTCTTCAACATCTCAAAGCAGAAATGCAGATACCCTGACTCTGTACACCATCAGTTGTCTTCCCCTGAGTATTTTTTTAATCTTTTTTGTCTGTAGAAGAATACTGTGAACTTCAAAACCTTTGTTGTTGTATGTCTTCAAGTTGTCACTGACTTTTGTTGACCCTATCAGGGTCTTGAACTAGTGTGGTGCCTTTGATGCCTTTTTGTTGGCCACCACAAGATTGATTTTGTATTTTGCTTTGTGGTCAAGAAATCTATCACTGCAATTAAAGTCCCAATTAACCATCATTGAGCCTTTAAAAAAAACATGTTCACACTGGTTTATAAAAGTCCCAGTTTCTCTCTCCTCATCCCCCTTTTCCTCAGATTACTTCAGCTGCTGTAGATTAAGTTCATACTGCTGCACCTCTTCTATCTTATGTGTTCTTCCATATTGATACATTTTGTCATCTTCACCACACTGTGATGATGTTTGATCACATGACCTCATTTTCATCTCTAAAATGTTGGAGGGTATGCTGATGATTCTAATTTTAATTGACAGTGGCTCAATTTAAAAAGTAAATAAGAGGGGAGAGAAAGAGAGCAGCTTTGTTTTGCACTCTTCTTGCATGAAATAATTTAGAATCCAAGTAACAACCTGCTTATCCCTGTAAATTTGATTCTATCCAATGTGTGCACTCATGGCTAAAGAATTCTGGCAGCTAGATTCCAGGCTTCTGTTCATGTTTTAGGTACATCAGGAGAGGTTTGCTATCGTACCCCTTGGATGTCATCTTCATCTAGGTAGTTCAATAAAAAGCAATCTAACGGGCCCTGCAAATGGACTTACAATGCCTCAAGACCTGCTGGCCCAAGCAGGGAATCAATGGTGCTTCACTTTGTATTGCAGGCATTCTGCATTTGCTCCTTCTCTTCAGTCTGAGCAATGTTTCAGCTTTTCTTGATTTCTGTCCCTATCCCATCTCTACAGCCTGTTCACTCAACTCTAAACCACTGTGGCTTTTTATATGCTTTCTCTCCAGCTACTTTCACCTGGAATTGTTCTGCTCCATTATTCCTTATCTTGTTGTGGTGACAAACTGTCAGACTTGACATCACCTCTGTAAAATCATGGTAATTCTGGTATTATGTTCTGTATATATTATTATTTCAGGATAAAAATGAGGAGGGAAAGACTTCGGGATTCCATTTCAGAAATATTTTGGGGACTTTATTTTGTATTTCATCTCATCATTACTATCTTTTCTTTCATGAGACCCATGTGTAAAATCTCTCACTGGGATCTATTAAAAGAGTTTAGAAATGGTACTCAAAAAAATTCTAAAGACTATACAAGTGTCATGATTTTAGTTCCCGTACTTGCTGGAGTTAGAAGCAACTTCTGTGTCACATTGGGAAATGTCATTTTCTCCTTACCACTGTCAATGTCTTTAATGCTGGTCCTCTTGGGAGATGGCTCAGGTGGTTAAAATATGACAGTCTTAAATTTTCACATAATCTGTGAGAATTTAGACCTTCTAGCATGTCCTTTTATGACATGCTAGCATATTAATAAATGTTACTTATAAAGTTGTACAATCAGTCCAGAGACCACATATGATAACTTACCAGTTAATGACAGAGTTTTTTGCATTGCTAAAAAACCCAGCTTACCTTTCCCAGTTTGAATCCTCTTCCGGGATGCAGCAGGGTATTATCACACCAATAGTCGCCACTGATTCTGCGGCACTGATTCTGCTGTTACTTCTTAGACCTATCCCACAATCACAGTCTAAACAGATCTAGGGTAGCTTTCAAAGTCAGAAAGCTCCCAGCTTGAAAAAATGGCTGTTGAAGCATGCCTGGGACCAAGGATGCAGCCAGGCTGCACTCATCCAATGAAATTGGCGGCAACTATTGGTGTGATAATACCCAGCTGTACCCCAGAAGAGAATACAAACCAAGAAAGTAAGCCATGTTTTTTAGCTGTGCGAAAAAAACCCAAGTTGTTGCCTTTGCTGTTACTTCTTAGATCTATCCCACAATCTCCAGTCTAAACAGATCTAGGGTAGCTTTCAACAAACAGTACACATGAAATATACATGAAAAAATAATTAAAACCCAAAATACTTTCAAAATACTTAATACCAATCCACACTAAAGCCAGTAAAAATTAATGCTAAAGAAGAGGGAAACATAAATATGAGGTCTATATATGCTCTTTGGTGAACACTGCCAAGATATGTCTGGCATCAGAGAGCTAGGGATAGGAGAAAAAAACAGCATTGTTTTGATCGTTTCAATGATAGATAAATATTTATTATGGTCACAGATAAACATAATAACAACAGAATACAGCATACAAAATACTATATACAATAGCAATATTCATAAAAGAAATAGAATACATATAAATATTCCTTAAAATAGATTTTTAAAAATACAAATACAGACAATCATCTGTCAGAGGACCAAACAGTTTCAATGACTATAGCCTTCATATTTCCTAATTCTCATTGTGCAAAGAAATGCACCACAGTTTGAGAATTCCTATCCTTTCAAAGTTCACTGTGTGTTTCGAGGAATAAAGTACAAAACAGTGGATACACGTTAAAATATGAATGGCTAGAAATATGTACAGCTAAGGAAAAACATGTACAAACATGCTTTGCTCATTAGGGAGAAATGCAAACAGGTCCTGTATTAGCTTCCTTCCAAATCCCTATATACGCTTGCCCAAGGACTGAAGTCTGTTGGAGCAATACACTATGGGCCGTTGCAGACCGGCCCAAAGGGCTGGCCTGGGAGTGGAGTTGGGGCAGAGCAGCTGCACCCCAGCCACCCCAACCCCACCCTGACATCATCCTGATGGCGCGCGGCCGTACACATGGCGTGTGGTGTCAGGACGCCCTCCCAGTGCAGTGTTTAAACATGCTGTGCCGAAAGAGCCAAAGTGGTCTTTTGCTGCCCCTAAAAGGAGCAGCATTTTGCCACTCTTTTAGGGGTGGCAAAGGGGGGGATCGGGGCCACGGCATGTGGTTGCCACGGCCCTGATCCACCATTCCCTGGGGCGGCTCTCTGCCACCCCAAATGGCCAGTCTGCATTAGCCCTAAGTGAGGATGTGGAAAAGGGCCTTCTATGTTGTGGCACCCTGGTTGTGGAATACCCTTTGCAGGCTGAATTGGTAACAACACAGGCTTTACGATGCTGTCAGGTCAAAACATGTTTTTATTAAAGGATTTGAGATTCTAGTGATTTCATCCAAATATCTACACATACAGGGTTTTAAACTGTTACAAAGTTTTCAGTGGTTAAATTGTTTAGCATGCATTTACAATGTTGAAATTATTCTATTGTTTTACATTTTAATTACTTTAAATTGTTCAAACTAACAATTTGCATTGCTGGTCCATTTATTGTAAGCTGCCCAGGAATCTGATTATATAAATATTTGAATTAATAATAATTAAAATTTAAATAATAAGAGTGCAGAAATAATTGCACAGTTGAAGAGAAAATATGCAAAAAAAGAAAAAATTTGGAAAAATTTAATGAAAGATGCAGTTGCCTTCAAAGGACAATATTTTGGTGCCAGAATTGAGGCAGATGTGGCTGAGAGTTTGAGGTGGTCAAGGGAAGCAAAGAATCAGTCTCTTGTTTCCCTTAGTTTAGGGGTTAAAGTCAGAAGAAGTAGGCTTCACAAAAGCGATGGATTGGCAATCTCCACCGCCCACCTACCACCATCAAGTGAAGCCACATCTTTCTTGCTTTCTTGTGGTACTTGCCTTGAATGTATAAAATAATTGGAAATATTGTTTTATCAGTTAGGTTGGCTTTACATCAAAAGAAAATTAGCATTGCTTCATGCGTGTTTCAATGCAGCCTCCATTTCTGAAAAGAAAGTTTGTTTGAGGACAGCATTTGATACATTTTGCTCAATATCTGCAAATAGTTAAACAGACTTCTTTTTTTTAAATAAACATTTTATTCGAATAAAACCAACTACATAACAATGCATAACAATACATACATACACACAAACATTCAAACATAAAAAATTTGATCATAATTTCTTATCTATATATTATCTATATTCATTAATAAATTAAAAAATGGTAGGATGAAAGTGAAAGTTTATATGTAAAGGAAAACAAACAAACAACCTGTCTTCTATATTTGTGATTCTTTCAACTTAAGAATCATATATTTCTTTAATTTTCTCGCCCTTTTCCTTTAACTCTACATTCAATCCATCAACATTTCTTTTCCACCTTATTTGTTCTCTCATCTTCCTCTTTCCACTAGTATTCCCTTCCTTACTCTTTCTCTTCTCATTTTCTTCTTTATTTCTTTCCTATCCCTTAGTTTAGTTCCTTGAACCCTTATCCATCCTTTCCCTATTCTTCCTACCTCCCTATCTCAATCTCTTTTCTTTTCGACCTTCTTTATTCTACCTATCCCATAACTCAACCTCTAACCCTCTCAACTCAAACCTTCTTCAACTTTCATAACCTTCATACATTTCCTCTATTCTTTACTACTCACTCTTTTTCCTACCATTATCAACCATTCTTTCTT
>CM034708.1:143690292-143717765 GCA_020142125.1 Phrynosoma platyrhinos | reverse complement strand
TTGTGTTTGTTGTTTATTTGTGTTTATTGTTTGTGTTTTGTTTATTTGTCTGTTGGTTTTTAATCAATAAAATTTATTAAAATAAAAATTGTTTTTAAAAAAGAAAATATTTTTTTAAATTTGGAACCACTAAACCACCTCTTTCTCTAGCATCTTGTAGTGTTTTAAGTCGGATTCTAGGTTTTCCCCCCTGCCATGTACATTTTGTTAAGTGTTTTTGCCAATCTAAGATAGGTTTTTCTTTAACTATAATTGGAATAGTTTGGTATAAAAATAATAATGTAGGTAGTATATTCATTTTAATACATGCAATTCTCCCTAAAAGCGATAACTCTAAAGACTTCCATTTTTCCATGTCTTTTTTGATCTGACTCCATACTCCATACTGTTTTGCTTTTAGTCCACATGAAGCCCTTCAGAGACAGTCTTCACTGTCTGCTTTAAATACAGAAATTATGGGGGGATGCAGCTGACGAAAAGTGCTGTCTTCAATCCCAGGAAGGGGAGGGGCAGCTAGACGCTGGTCACCCCATCCCCTTCCTGAGGACATCATCGGAACGACGGCCCGTCCACACGACAGGCGCTCCGATGATGTCCTTCCAGCTCAGCGTCCGGACACACGGAGCAGGATGAGACACCAAAGAGGCATGCCACGCCTCTTGTGGCGCCCCTTTCGCGGCTTGTGGAAGGAGCGCTATTTTAGTGCTCTTTTCACAGGCAGCGAAAAGGAGGATCAGGGCTGAGGTGTCCAGCAGCCTTGGCCTCAATCCTCCGTTTTTCGGGGCGGCCCAGGGCCACCCATCTGCATCTCCCATATAACTATGCCACCTTCACACAATATACAAATCATGTCTAAGCCACTTGTATGTTTTACCTAATCTAGTTTAAGAAGCCATGCTGTTGTAGTATATCTCATCAGAATTTTCCATTTTTCTACAGTTACTGACCTACCAATATTCACCAGTTGAAATTCTATTTGCAAGACATTGTGTTGTGATGTCTTTAAGGTATTTCAGGTTAAAATGAGCTGTGTACTGAAAAAAGCCAATACACATGCTTTAAAAATTGTCAGTTTGTAGGTTTATTGTCTAAGTCATTTCTTTTTTGTATCCCTGATTTTTAAATGTCCCAGTGCTATTTTATATGCTTTAATAGTCAGATTAGAGTATATGAGGGGGTATTGTAAATTTAATTATCACTTTTAAAAAAACTTGACAGAAAGTTTGTTTTGATTTATAGTTGTTAACGTATTTCTACATAGTCAACATCCAAATTTACACATTTTCTCCAGTGCTTCTTGACCCTCTGAATATTGTAGAAGTCTGCAGATTGTGCCTTACATGGAGGTATCGTAAAGTAATAATTATCAGCTGGAAGTTATTATGATATTTTGATGAAATTTTGTCAGTGTCATCATTGGTCCCTAAGTGCATGATGTTGAGAAAATTAGTTCATTGTTTCCTTTATTTTGTGACAGGTTGTGCCAGAAGTGTCTAAAGTGTAAAATCCCTGTAAGGTGCAATCTGCAGACTTCTACAATAATGGTATTTGGAGGGTCAAGAAACACTGGGGGAAATGTGTAAATCTGAACTGTGACTACATAGAGATAAGTTAACAACTACAAATCAAAACAAACTTTCTGTCAAGTTTTTTTAAAGGTGATAATTAAAACTTTGCGATACCCCCTTGCAAGCGATGGTACATTAGCAGAACAATAATATTGACTGTTATATGACTTATTTTCAAAGCTAGTGACTTAAGAATTCAGGTCTTACAAAGATGAGATGAAAAACACATACACAAGAATGTATGCAGGGGCTTTTGGAATTGTGCCTGCTGCAAGTTGGGCTCTAGGTTTGGAGATCCTCAATCAAAATATCATCAGTTGGGATCCTATACTCCTTCTTACAAATTGCCCACATGCTCTCTATCTGACACTGCACCAAATTCTCACAGCTGACCAGAAAGAAAGGGCAGACAAATGAGCAGATAGTGGCAGCTGATGTTGCTTTTAGTGTTTTCCTATAGTACCAGAGCAGGGCAGATAAACAGAGGCAAGCAGATAGCAGAGGCAAATGAGAGATAAGATAAGAAGATGAGTTTTCTAGGGTAGGGATCATACTGAGCAGTCAGCATCAGAAGATGTTTAATGATGGTGACTGCTGAATGTTGTCAGTGAAAACATATTGCCAAGATCTTTATAGGACTTTTCATATAGCCTGCTTACCTCAAAAATAAATTGTCAAATCATAAAGGTGGGCCAAATGAGACTGCCCATTCCAAAATGACATTCCAAAGACACTGCATGGTTGAAAAAACACACAAGAGTTTATTCCATCAAAATTACACAATAAGCACAATATAAAATAAAAATTTAAGGCCACATTTTCAAGTTACTGGTGTGAAGGTTATTTCAGTTTGAAATGAATGAGACTTGATAGAGTATATTGTGGATGTAAATTGTAAAAATAGAAGCAATGAAATGAACAAAGCAATGGAAATATCCAAAGAAGCTTTTTATTTCTAACTTTTAATTTTTGAAATACTTAATTGATTGAACACCTTTTGTTATAAAGCTCTCAAGCATGTCAACAGAGGTTTAGATAACAATTGGGGAAATCGTTTTTAAAAAGGAAGAATTGAAATTTGAAAAGTACTGCTAATAGTGAAGTCAAGTTTTACTCTACAGCAGTATTAGGAAACATGTTTATTGGGCTTTCACGGTGTTTGTTAGGCTACAATTTCCAGCATTCATAACCATAGGCTATGTTGAGATCTGCAGTCTGGCAAACAAAATCTGCATGATTCCCACCCTTGTTTTATAGAAAGACCAAAAAGGCAACTTTTGTTCTGTTTGGTGACACAAACACCAATTTAATTTTCTACCACTAAAAAAAATAGGTTCACTAGTGGGGATACTCTCACCCAGACCTTGACCTGGTGATATCAGTATCTAGAACTGAAAAACATTAAAGTTAATGATGATATTTCAGTTGACATTTTGGTGGTTTACAGGTGTTCACTTGGCTTTCCCAGCTAGACTGAAGTAATAAATATGGTAGAGGGAGAATCTAGGAATAGTAATACTTGAAAAGGTCATCATGATTTCTCTTACTTGGCTCTTAAAACTGCTGAGTTACATTCATTTAGATGAATTGCATGTTATAAATATATTTCTACTGGCATGTACATAATTTTCAATATACTGTTTGTTCTACATACCCCTGGCATTTCAGTGAAATAAATTTATTGAATGTCCTGTACAGTTAAGACTTTGTCTCCCTATACTTCATGGCCTTCTGGTAAATAAATTATACTAAGTTGAATACCTAGTTAACTATTTCTGAGCTGAAAAACATTAGTCGGGTGTATTCCTGTCTTTTTTAACCAAGCATACAGTTAAGGAGAGGAAGAGTTGGATTAGTAGAAGATGGTATCTTCTCCTAACCAGCAAGCCATTTCCTTGATTGGGCTCAGTCACTTCTATAAGGACAATAGGGATGAAAGAGAAGTTAAGCAAACTAAGGGCCTCTGCAGACCAGCCCAAAAGGCCTACCTGGAGATAGAGTTGAGGCAGGGCAGCCACAAACTGGCCACCCCAACCCCATGCCAATGCCAGCCTGATGCCGCGTGCTGTTACACACAGCACGCGGCACCAGGACACCCTCCCAGTGCAGCATTCTGACATGCTGCATTGAAAAGGGCAAGGAAGAGCCATGCACCAGCTCTTAGGGTGGCCTTTTGGCACCCCTAAAAGGAGCAGCATTTTGCTGCTCTTTTTGAGGTGGCAAAAGGGAGGATCGGGGCCACTGTGTGGGGTAGCTGTGGCCCCAATCCGCTGCTTCCCAGGGTGGCCCAGAGCCATCCATCTGCAGAGGCCCTAAGTTAATTTGCAGTTTTCAGATTAATATACTAAACATTGTTATCTTTTGGAGTATATTAACTAAACATGGTTATCCATGAAACCACTTGGAGAAGTCATCCAGAGTTTTGGAGTGCGGTGTCACCAGTATGCAGATGACACCCAACTCTATCTCTCTTCCCATCTGATTCCAAGAAGCTGTCTCTGTACTGAACCAGTACCTGTGGTTAGTAATGGACTGGATGAGGGCAAAAATTTTGAAAATTAATCCAGACAAGACAGAGGTGTTCCTGGTCAGTCATAAGGCAGATCAGGGAATAGGGACCTTAACTGTGCTGGATGGGATTACATTCCCCCTGAAATCTCAGGCTCACAGCTTGGGTGTGCTCCTGGACTCAACTCTGAGCCTGGATGCCCAGGTTTCAGTAGTGGCCAGGAGTACATTAGCAAAGTTAAAACTTGTGTGCCAGCTGCATCCATTCCTTGAGATGTCAGATCTGGCTACAGTGACACATGCCTTGATTATATCCCGTTTGGACTACTGCAATGAACTCTACATGGAGCTGCTTTTAGAAACTGTTCAGAAACTTCAGTATGTGCAAACTACCACAGCTAGAATGTTCATAGGGACTCTCAATGAAACAGCTTCACTGGCTATTGGTTTGTTTCAGGGCATAATTCATAGTTCTGGTTATGACTTTTAAAGCCCTACATGGCTTAGGTCCAGATTATTTGAGAGACAGTATCTCCCCATATGAAACTGCTAGAGCCCTAAGATCTTCCAGGGAAGGCTTTCTCTCGGTCCCACCACCTTCACAGGGTTTGCCTGATGAGGACGAGAGAGAGCCTTCTCGGTGGGTGCTCCTGCCCTCTGGAATGCCCTTCCACAAGAATCAAGGCTGGCCACTCTTCCTTTGGGACTTACAGACATTCTTTCAAGATTTTCAACTGAACTGTTGGGTTTTCCATCTTCCTCCTCTCTCAACTTTCTTTGGAGAGAAGGGAAAGAAAGGTGAGATAAAGATTTCTTTTATATGAACTATTCACTATCCCCCTTTGCAGACAGCACTTTGCGCCGTCTTGGAGGCAAGGAAGAGGAGGGGCAGCCTCACGTGGGTGCTCCAACCCCTTTCTGAGGACGTCATCGGCGTGCCCATTGTTGTACACGACGGGCACTCTGATAACGTCCTTCCGGCTCAGCATCCAGACACGCTGAGCCAGAAGAGACGCTGAAGAGGCGTGTGATGCCTCTTGCAGCGCCCTTTCCACACCTTGTGGAAGGAGCTCTATTTTAGTGCTCCTTCTAGGGCCAGAAAAAGAGTGGATGCGGGCCGAGGAGTGCAGCAGCCTCAGCCCCAATCCACAGCTTCTCAGGGTGGCCCATGGCTGCCCGTCTGCAGAGGCCCTAGATAATGTAAATATAGATTAAAGCTATTAGTAAACTTTTGTTTGAAGTACAAGCTGCTTGTGTTGTTTTTGAAGTCAGGCTCAGTTCTTAGGGAAGCATAGTTAGGCAAGAACACATTTCTGCTACTCTGGTAATTTTAAAACTAGACCCTAATGTGCTTGGCTTTGATATGTTTAAATATTTTTTGTTTCCTTACCAAAGGTTGAAACTTTAGGAAACTTAAATTACCCTACATCCTCCCCTTCGCTATTCCCAAGCAGGCTGTTTTCCTCCTCCCCCCCATTTCTTTTCTATTCTTTTCTTTTTAACTAAATCACATTAGCATAACTTCAAAATTGTGTTAAAAATAAAAATAAAAAACCCAAAAGGCATGCTGGATCAGACACAGAGCAGGAAGGCAGGGTTAACGGGGAGTGCAGAAAAGACGATAAGTGACTGTCAGTGGCAAAAACCAACACCTCCATGCTAGTGGATGCATATGCAATAATTAATTGAGTGCTGACTCATGTGAGCAAATGAGCTCACAGAGATGCAGTTCCATAGTGTGAACAACAAACCTAGAATGCATGAGTGAGATTATTCACATAGTCGCACTAAAAAAAAAGTGTGACTGATCCCTCAGTGGGTGACTTTGAGCCATTCTCTCTCTGTCTTGCATTTTCTACCTCATCCTAACCTATCATATAGGGTTGTTGTAATGAAGTCAGGAGAAGAAATACACACACACACACACACACACACACATGCTAAACTCATTGGAAGAAAGAATACATGTAATTAATTAAAATAAATAATTCCTCACATAAAGCCCATCTCTCTGCTTTCACATAGATACCATCAACAAGGGGCTTAAGGACTGCAGGTATTTTATTTCCGATCTGATCTTGTTGAATGAAATTGAGCTCTGTTAGTATGCAGTTCATCTCCAGTCAGTGAGGCTAGTGTGTGAGAAACACATTTGGAAATCTGCTTCAGATTTTTTGGAGAAAAAAATATTTGCTATTACTTAATCACAATTAAGAAGACAAGAGCTTTATATGGCAAACAAGGTATCATACTAAACTATGATTCAGGATAAGTAGGAAATACACAGAACTGTCAGCATTATATTTCTCCATAAAGTGTCGGGGGTCTGTTTTAGTTTCTGGTAAATATTTCATGAAATGTAAATCATTTCCACTTTTTGTTCCCTGGAGAAAGCATGATGAAACTAAAGAAAGGTCCTGGTGTGCAAAAATGACACAGACATATGGGCAAAATGCTGTTTATAATATAAGAAAGCTCTGTCATTTCTACAGGATGCCTGAGACATGATGTGAATTACCTCCTACAACATATGTTGCCTTTCTAATATGTAAGTGATTTGATATTCTGGTCAGATTTATTTGGGGAAAAATATGCCTTGAACAATCAGGATTATTGAATAATGTATGTTAGAGCCTCTTATTGAGAGCTGTTGTAGCAGCACAGTGGCTAAGAGACAAAGCTACAAATCTTGTCTCTGCCATAAAAAGGTGCATACTGGCTGCTCTTTTTCCAGGGCTGTTTCTCCCACAATATGGGGAAGAATACTAATATTGATTTACCATCCAGATTTTATGAGAGCTTAGAATAATTATTTTTTGGATTGCAGCCCCCAGAACTCCCCAGCCAACATGGCCACTCTGTACATAGTAGTCTAAAAAAGTAATTTTTCCAAGCTCCTTATTTCATCAGTTATAGGGTGAATGTTATTTCATCAGTTATAGCAGCAGTGGGCAACCTAAGGCCCGGGGGCCGGATATGCCCCCCCCCGAGGCCTTTGGAGTGGCACCAAGCCGGTCCTGCCACCGCCGCCACTGCTGCCCACCATGATGATATTGATTATTGTTGTTATTACTTGTTCTTGGGGCTTTCTTGTCAAAATCTCCACAGGGGTTTTGCCATGGCTTTTCTAGGGCTGAGAGAGTGTGCATGCATATATTTTTTTTTTAAAAAATAATATTTTTTAAAAATTATTTATTTATTTATTTATTTATTTATTGTGCTTCAGCCCCCCAATTGTCTGAGAGACAGCAACCCAGCCCCTGTCTCAAAAAGGTTGCCTACCTCTGAGTTATAGTATTCTGTCCCAGTGTCCTAGTCACATCAGTCTGTTACTTCTGAACTTTGTGTATACTGGATAGGCAGTATTTCTGTGATCTGAACCAGATCAGAATTATTTGCTCAACCATACTGTCCCCATTTGGTAGGGACAGTGCCCATTAATCCTCTGTCATCCCACATTTTCAGCTGCTTTTAAAATGCCCTTGTTTCTCTTTCTTCCTCAGCTTATTTCCATTGCTGAAAACTGAATTCAAAGTCCATAAATAGTTTGTACTGATTTAACTCAGTAGCAGAGTGAGGAGAGGAGGGGTGAAATCTTGCACTTCTCAATAGGCTCAGGCAAAAGCAAGATGTTGCAGCCATTTCTAGCTTGTGTGGTCTTCATTATTAATAACTTAGATATTTCTACCACACTCCAGTGTTGGTTGGCCACACATGTCCCAGTTTCCAGTTTGCTTATTAAAATTACTTGAAAATGGAATTTGGTGTATGTCCTTTGGAGTTCCCAGCTTTAAATCTTTGCTGTGGTGGGATTTCTCATTTGAAGAAATCTTCACCAAGCATTTCTTGAATATTTTAGAGACTTAATCAATTGATTGGTTAAACAAATGTGTACAAATAGAGAGAGAGGGGGAAAGAGACAGAGCATGAGAAAGAAAGAGAGAGAGAGCACTGAAGAACAAGAACATCCTTTTTGGATCCTTCAGAGTAAACTTGATTAATTCCCAGGGAACTGTAAGACTACTACACCTTTCAACCCCCTGTGAATATGCCCTGGCACAATGTCTTGACTTGGCATTGGGTTGGCATAATTTTCCTTTTCCCTTTTCACTGTTGGGCTGTTGCCTCTAAAAGGCAAGGTGAAAGCTCACTCTGAACCACTGAGCCTGTATTTGACCCTTTCTGTACACCTGCTACAAGTCCTAGATGAATCTGTTTTTTCAAGTGTTCTAATCAAGCTTCCTGTTAAGTTTTCCAAGGAGAACAAACTAAAAGCCTAAAAGCTAAAAGCTCAAGAAGATTGAGCCCCATGCCTACTTTTCATCCATCATTAGTGTGTGAGCTTACACTTTTGTTTTGTACCCTTGGTAATAACTAGGCCTTCCTTCCTCCCAGTGGCAAAATGCCCAGTGAACTTCCTGAGATATTGACTGACCTTTTCTTCAGGTTAAATCCCTGCAGAGACTAAAAGTCTTTAAAGGAAATCCGACTCAACATGATTTAAGTTATAGAAGCTCTAAAGCAAGCAGCAGTCTATGCTAAAACAATGAAATCAGTAAATTTTCTGTAGCAAAATAAAAGTCTTCAATAGCAACAAAATAACAACAAAGTAGCAACAATTGTTCCAATGAAGAGATGTAGAAAATTGTTTTCTTTCAAACATTAGTTGAGACCCTCAAATAAATCTCCTAGATGTAAAAATAATTATCAGAAAGTGTTCAATCCATCTGGAAATCAACCAAACATTCTCAGTACTGGATTTAACCTTTACAAAAAAGAAGAGCTTTGAGAGACAGCAACCTTCACAATCCCACATCCAGTAGGGCCAATGCTAACTGGGATTGTAGTACAAAAACTAACTTTCCCATGCTCTATACTTGGTATATAACACTGGCCTAAATTCAATTGGTAATCCCAATTGTATTAGATTAATTGAACTCTTTATTTATAATGATCCTATCATAGGATTTTTGTGGCAAGGTTTGTTCAGAAGTTTGTCATTGTCTTCCACATAAGCTGGGAGAGTTTGACTACTTCAACTTCATCAAGTAGGTTCTGTAATTGAGTGGTTGCTCAGAGACAGCACTCAAACCACTACACCACACTGTCTCCTTACCTGTAAGACATTGATTCCACTGCTGAATTGCTTGTAACGGAAAGATGTTTCTCTTAACATTTAAGCAAAATCGAGCCTGTTAGATCTAGTCCTGCTCTGCAGATAACAGTAGGAGATAACAAGCGCTGGGTGTCCTACATATATCTGAAAAGCAATACCATGGTTCCTTTGCTATCACGTTCATCACCTCTACATTAAACATAGTAAGTGTCTTCAAACATTTCTTAAAGGACTTGTTTTCAGTGTCTCTGACAATCTTCAGTGTCATCATTCATTTCAGTTTATCTGCATCCTTCTTAAAGTGCTGTACCCAGAACTACCGCTCCAGATGAGATTTGATTAGTGGGGACTAAGTGGAATTATTACATCCTATGATTTGGAAACTGTGTGTTTATTAATGCAGCCTTAAACTGCATGAGACTTCCTTCCTTTTTTCCCCTTTTTTGCTGCTTCAGTGCACTCCTGACTCGTGTTCAGTTTGTTGTCAGCTACAGTCCTGAGATTCTTTGCACATGTACTACAGACAAGTCATCTGGTTTGCTGTTATCATTTTTCAGAGAATGCTCAGCTAAAGGGTACCTAGTATATTGAATGAAGATAGACAATTTAATTAAATAATTCCACTATATTAGTCTCCAAATAAGTACATGGGTCTGTTTTTTGTAATATGACAGAAGCAGTCAGTTCTTAATGGATATGATGAATATTCTAACTATATATTCCCATTTGAAGCCTCTTCAAGATAAAACCGGTATACCTTTAGTGTAGATTCACTTCCAATGAAAGCATAAAATTAGGTACAATTTAAATATTGACCTCATTTACTAAGGATATTCCTATGCATCAAACTGTGGTATGCTTTATTTTATTCTAGATGCAATAGTATATTTTATTTTATAATTTGTTTTCATGCCTTTTTATATTTTGTTTGGGAATCAAGAGTTTATGGATTATGTATGACTTGCTAAAATATATACAATCCTTTATGTGTCTACTGAGAAGTATTTTGTATCAAGTTTGTATATTATTTCTCCTAATATACAAGCAAAATCTAGCCTAACTTTAGCCTGTTAGCCCTGCCCTGCCAAGTAGCAGATTAACAAACGCTGACTGTCCTATAAATCTGAAAAACAATACCATGGTTCCTTTCATATTAAGTCCCTCTTCTCTAGGTTAAACATTTTCAGTGCCTTCACTCCAAGGGTTCAGAGAAATAATGGAATAATTAAGATAATGACAGTGCGGATTAATGCAGGATAGCTGATACAGATTCTTAGTACCAAGGTGCTCAGATACTAGAGAGTAGGAAGACTATTTAAAACATGCCCTGCAGTGTGCATCTGCTGTGTTTTGAGAAGACACAAATCTTGTGAAGATACATATTAAGTGGTGGGAAGTGGGAAACAGTAGGCTTGCAGTTACTAAGCAATTCATTTGTAATTTTCAATAATAATGAGTGTGATAGTGTGTGAATGTCAGGTTGTTTGTGGATCTCAGAGTCAAGGCACTTACCAGAACAGCAGTGAAGAGGTCCTGGTCTGTTCCTCAGTGAGGAAGAAGAAGAAGAAGAAGTGGTTCTGATAATTACCAGAGTATAGCTGGCGTTTATTGCCAAAAAGTTGGTCCAGGGTGTTCAATCTGTTCCTTGCCTAGAAATATCCTGGATGCTTGAAATAATCTTTCTTGCTTTTAATAAAATAACATGCAAAACAGGAGGAAAACACACACATGTTTCATTTTGCCTTTCTGTTTCCCATCATTTATGATTGTGCCACCATATTAAAGCTAATAAACACTATTTCCCACAGAAATCTGTAGAAGTGCATATAGATGCTTAGGTCCTGACATTAGGACCACTGGCCTCTCCATGGGCCACATAAAAGTGGCCTGCAACAAGCCAGCTACATATACAAGACTTAAGACTAACAACTTCCCCAAGATAATTATGAAAATATAATCCAAAGTAGTGGAAAGTGGAAAACAGTGGGCTTCCAGTTACTAAGCAGTTAATTTGTTGCATCACCTTACCTATACTTCGAAAATCCTTCTTTCTTGGTTCTGAGGATGGTCACATCTAGGAAGGCATACTGAAGTATATCAGATTACAGGCTTGTTTTATGCACAATATCATTGCCTGCAAATTTGTTATATACACTAGCTTAGGAGTTTATCTCACCGCTTGTAAAATCATCTTACCTCTCCCAACTTAAATTTTAATTTGGGTGGTATCATGATACTATTGCTGGGATTTTGCCACCAAATCCACTGCCCAGGTCCAGCCCCACTCCCATGAGCACTCCAGCAGCCATTTTCTTAAGTCAGAAAACTCCCAGTTTTGAAAAGAGGTGCGCTGAGCACCTCTGGGACCGGTGTTGGACCCAGGCTGGACCTGGGTGGCAGATTTAGTGATAAAAAAAATCCCTGCAATAGTATCAGGATGCTGCCCAAATTAAAATTTAAGTCAGGAGAGGTAAGATGGTTTTATAAGCAGTGCGATAAACTCCTAATTTAAAAAAGGAGGCATACTTAGCATATTCATTTTGCATACTCATCATGTGTATATTAATTACGACATTCTCTATATCTGACCTCATCTGCTTTGTCTTCTGTTTTGAATATCACCCAGTTCTTGCTTTCTTGCAGACATAAAAGTCATACTTAGATTTAGTCTAATACTGTTCTGAAATAGGATGGAATCTTATGGACAATGTGTCATAGAAATAAATGACATTAATAGAATGGCTCACTAAATAACTAATGCCATATTTCATCCTTACCATCCATATTTATATAACTCTAGGAAGGCCAAATAATTTGAACTAAACCTTTCTTCTCAGCTGGGCACTAATGTACCACAACAAAAAACTATTACTTGATATAAGAGCAATGGCAGGATGGAGGAGTCAGGACTTGCAAAATTGAGATACTGGGATTTTTTGTTTATCAGGGTTGTGATATCAGTTCTCTGACATCATTTCTCTTCTCTTGCTTCCCCTTTCCCCTCTAATGTTAGATGCATTCCTCACAGTTGCCGAAAAGAAAAATGGATTTTTCCAGGAAGAATATGTTATTGCAAACTGTCCCAGTTCTAATGCACAGTAATTAGGATGCCTTTGTTTTGAATGAATTAGTATAACAAAATTCCCATTCTGGGTGGATATGGAAAGCAAAACTGGGTTGACTGATACAGAGCATTGCTACCTGCATTCTTAAACACTCCTCAGGGGCATTGTCAAGTAGACTGTCATGGTGACTGCCTGCACTTAAAAATATACTACTGTACCACTACATAGGAGGCCCATATATCTCTCCTTGTGTAATTTCAAATAGCTGACTGTTCCCTAAGACTAATCAAGCTCTGAATCTGGTGGGTGGGAAAACAATGCATGCTTGTAATATACCATGCAAAAATTAACCAGTAATTTTCAAAAGCTTTTTGTGCTATGATATTAAATGTTCTTCAATCATGGTTAAGGTTCTCTTGGATTGCTTTTTAAATTTGGAAAAAAAGAGTTACTCTACAGATTGAACTGCATTCCTTCAAGCTTTTTCTATTATGTTAAAATCCCCATGCAGTAAAAAGAAATATATGAATAACACTCCATGGAATCCCTTCAGCAGCAGACTAATGTGGAAGTTATATTGAGACTTCTTCTTCTGTACATCTCAGAACACAAATCATAGCCTTACAATAGGAATAGTTGGCTTGTTATTAAGCACAAGATACATCTTTTGGCAGATGATTAGGTTGTTTCTGAGAAACCCATGAATCAAAGCAAAATTATTTCTGTTGCTAAAATTACACCCTTTTATTTATTTATTTTTTGTTTGGTGTTAAGTTAATAAATGAATCTGGCAAGTTAAATTGGTCACCTTTTATAATACCTTGTTCTGTTTGCTTACAAGATATATCAAGAACTTTAGTCATTTTTTTCCTCTCACTGCAGAGTACAAAATCAGAGTGTTACTTTTTTGCATTACAGTTCCTAGTGACTGTTCTATGGCCAGAGACCATGCTAGCTGGAAGATTCTGGATGTTATAGTCCAAAAAATAAACAGAGTGGGTATTCATTTATATATGCAACAATTAGGAATGTTGAAGCATCTTCTGGGATGGGACTCAATGGCCCAGCAAGTTAATGGTCTTGAAGGCACCAGAGGTGGCAGCAGATACGTATACAGGCAGGGCTGAAGCAAGAACAAGGGACTGCTGGATTAATGCAGTTTGGCATTGCATTTACGGTAACTGTCATGGTTCCATCCTATGGAATCCTGAGATTTCTAGTTTGTTGTTATGGCACCAGAACATCTCTAACAGAGAAGGCTAAATATTTTACAAAAGTACAGCTCCCAGATTTCCATAGCATTGAGCCACAGCAGTTAAAGCAGTGTCGAACTGCTTTATTTATGCAGTATAGATGCAGCCCTAGGCAAAGCAGTTCTACAACAGGAGGTGGGAGCAGAAGATCTGAAAGTGCCCCCCCCCTAAAAAAAAACCTTCCCTACTATAGATTACTATTACCGGTACTATAAATTACTATAGCAGTCCCTACTATAGTCTATAATCCCTGCATTTGTCCCTACTATAGTTCTTATAGACTCTGCTACAGGATACAACTATAGGCCACTACTATAGGTTTCCAAAAGCAGAAATGAAAAAGAAACAGGGTCAGCCTTTCTCACTCCCCTTCTTTCACCCATATTTGGCGGGGATTCTTCCACTTTTTGTTCTTGTTATGTGTCTTCAAGTTATTTCTCACTTATAAAGACATTAAGGTGAAGCTATCATAGGGTTTTCTTGGCAAGATATGCCAAAAGAGGATTTGCCATTGTCTTCCTCTCAGGCTGACAGAGTGTGACTTGCCTAAAGTCATCCAGTGGGTTCCAATGGCCAAGTAGAGATTTGAACCTTGCTTAGTCTCCAGGACTCCTGGTCCAAACCACTACACCGCATTGGCCATAGCAGCTTGGTAGATTGTAAAATTCCCCACTGCAAAGTTGATCTCTCTCACTACCTGCTGGGTCATGGGGATTGGGGACAAACCAAACATTTCTGTAGTTACTTGGAAATCCTGCAAAAACCATAGGCATGCTATCCTAGTGTTTCATAAACATATGCTTCTTTTATAACATATGTTTCTTGGGTACTTCTTATTTTTTTTTGCACCAAATTAAAAATGATATTCCTGTTTAGGTAAACAGTGATATAATGAGATGCAGTATTTTAAATTGAAATACAAAATGCAGATACGCTTGGACTTTATTATAAAGAATATAGACACATAGGTTGGCGGCTGAAAATTTATAGCATTTTTAAAAGCTGTTATTGGTGTCATTTTTTCCCTGAATTCTTAATGAACTGCCTACACACTTATAAACTCACACGGAACATGATATATGCTCTTTCTTGGGCATATGCATGCATATTTCCACATCAGTGCATAATTGTCTTATTTTTTTAATGTATGCAGTTTGACTTTAATAAATATTTTAAATATGCATATCCTATCTCCAGGTGGCTTTGCCATAAATAATGGAGAAAATCCCTGAAAACGGAATGAGCAATGCATCCCATCTAAACCAAGGTGGGGAAAAATTAACCAGGATTTTAAAAAAGCCAACACAAACTTATACAATAATCATAAAAAGAATAATAAAAGTGAACTTTTTCAGCATGCTGATTACTCTTCCAGCCTACTATGCACTCCAAATTTCAATACACTGTGCCAGACCCAGTAGTGGCCAGTATATTAGATGGTCTGAAAAACAAACATAATGTAATTTATACATTGCAAATGTTTTCATGCTTCTGCCCAAATCTCTCCATCTGCTGTTATCCTGTGATTCTGCCTGCATAATATACAGGCTTTACTTAAACAGAAATAAATTGTTTAACAAATGAGACTAAGGGCTTAAGCAGACCAGGGCGTCCAGGACGCCCTGGTCTGGAGCACTGTGGGGCCATGGCTAGCCGCACCGCGGCGCTCCTGCAGCGACCCTAAAAGGAGCGCCAAATTGGCGCTCCTTTTACAAGTCAGGGAAAGTGCGCCCTAAACGCATCGGGCGCACTTTCCCTGACTCTTCCACTGCAGCACATGAGGACGCTGCGGCGGGAGGTTGCCCTCGGCGCGCTGGCCGTGCGGAGGGCTGGCAGCTCCAAGGGCAACCTCAGGAAGAGGAAGGAGCGCCGCGCGTGCGGCTGCTCCTCCTCTTCCTGGGCTCGGAGATGGCTCAATAAGCCGTCTGCCGAGGCCCTAAATTCGGCACCAAGAATACAGAAACCTATGGACTATATGAGAGTAGACAACAGGCAGATTGCACTAAGGGTGTATCTATTTTGAGGAAGGGGGACAAAATAAGGACATTGTTCTCCAAATAAGAATCTTGCCCCGCAAATGAAATTTTCTTTCAGTCCCAAAATTTCTAGCATTACAGTAACATGTATCTTCAGTTGAGCATTTTGGAGGACAGTTTAGACATGCAATGAAAAGGAGTAAGCAAAGTTACCAAGGCAGTGCAAACACAGTGAATATAAGCATTCTAGGTGTGAATTTTTTTTACTGTCTCACTCTCTGAAATGTTTTCACATCTCCCCCAATCCTACAAAAATTTCCCTGCTGCCAGAGTACCCAAAATTTCTGCTGAAATATTTTAGAAACAGTAGCAGCAGCCACAACAAAAGTTTCCTTCAAAACAAGAAATATTTGCCAAACTGTTTTCAGGTTCAGGATAATATTTCAGGTACCTTATGAGAGGTTCCTTAATGACCACAGCAGTTAGGTATGACAGACTGTCTTCCTTGGAAGTTAGCCCAAAATTACTCTCCTCTCCTACAACTTTCAGCTGTGTAATACCATATTCTAAGCAATGGTTGTAGTGGCCAGAGATTGGGGGGGGGGGGTATATTGCCCTCTTGCATGACCCTGGCTGCACTCCCCATTGTGATGCCATGTGCCCCCCCCCAACCTGAAAAATTGCAGGTGGTCAAAATTAACCCTATATGTCTAATAGTGCCCCCCCAATCTTATGGCCATGTTGTCATGTTTTAGGCCTCTATGGGTCTTTAAAAAAACCAAAAAAATGTTTGTATTGATTGCATGTTACCCTCCTCTTTTTAGATTAATGAACAGGGAGAACCAAGAAACCTGGCTAACTCTCTCCATACTGGTGCTGCAAGTATGTGCTAGAAGCAGTAACTACAAACCTAGTAATGTATACTGTCCAGCTGTCTTTGTTCCTCCCACCTTCCCCCTTTATTCTCAGTTTACTTCAGTTGCAGAAAATAGAGTTCAAAGACAAAAGTAGTCTGCACTCAACTCAGAAGATAGAGGTGGGAGAAGAAGAGGGGACAGAATCTTGCGCTACCTACTACAGATTGTTGCACCCTCTCCTATCTTGTCTGCTATTTCTTAATAACTTTTGCCATCTTGCCCTGATGTGGATTGGTCTTATGTGTCTTGGTTTTCTGTGATATGTTACAGGGTATAACAACTAGCCATCATCAAGAAGCTAAGAACAAAGAGCCCTAGGACCATTAACAGCAGATGGAATAAGCTGGCAAGCATAACACGGAAGGCATGGCTAAGATCACTGATGATTGACCAGAAATGCAGAATATCAGAGCTGTTCCAAGGCATTTTGCTACCTAGGGCAGATAAGAAATTCCATCTATTCTGGTCAAGTTGCAGAGGACTGAGTCAAGTTATTTCTGGAAGCCAAGCTATGTTGGCACATAAGGCAGAAAATGCCTTAGTACGTCACCTCTTCTTTATCAATAAAAATCATTATAACAATATATGAAACAACTATAAATGTGCTTCCTTTTCAGCACCACCTAAGACAGTCACCTCACTCTGTCTAGTGACATTTGATTATTCATTCATTCAAGAAAATTTTCTGCATATGCTAAAGTTATAAATCCCATTACATTTGGTAGGAACTGTTTCTGAGTAGACATGCACAGATAAGATTTCCCTTAAGCCTCTATTGCCCTCCTGGTCTATCATCTTCACCATCCATCTCCCACTCCCCCAAATATATGATTATTAGTAGTAGCATTATCATAATTTTGGAATGACAATAAACATTCTGGTTATTTGTTTTAGAGTTGTTACTGTTGAAACAGAGCATGAAAATTTTAATTTCAGAACAGATTTTTCCCAATTATTAGATATTGGCCTAAATGCTGTTGTTACTCCTGATTAGTGTACTCCCACTGAATCAATGTGTTAACTCACTATTCAACAATTGACTTAGCAGTCTCCTGTAGCTGGGCCAAACCAACAAGATCCCTGCCATTGTGTTGTTTATTTGAATGACATACCCTGAGCAACTGCAATTGATGCTTAATGGGCCATGCTTAATTGCATCATCAAGGGAAGTTACTAGGTGTCAGATTTTTGCTCTTCAGTTTCAGGGTATGCAATGCTCCTGACCCAACCAACTTCTGGCGGCAGATAGTTACTGACCACTGCCACAATCGAAATTCTTTTATATCATTATAAGTTCTGGAGCAAGTATGGAAGGATTTTTTTCCATCAGGCAGATTTATGTGGGCAAGGTTACTTCAGGGTAGGAAATTTGCAAGCTCTCACTTCAAAGTACTGAAATTTTCCAAACTTACTTGCTATTATGCCTTCTGTCCATATTTCCTTCATCTGTTAATTATTGGGAACACTTCTGCTAAAGTTGCATCATGCCTTTTAATTATATTTTTTTATCAGATTGCTCCCACACGCCAGACACTAGATAAAATCCAGCTTTTAAAGTCAAACAGGACTGAGTGGGAGAGACTTCAGCACACACTCAACTTTCCTATAAAATCAAGAAGCCCTAAATGGATCTGCATTTACCTGGCTGGTGTCCAATGTTTATGGTCAACATATCATCAGCATAGTCACATTACCAAGTAAAATCAATGTATTTGGGTTTTTTTTAAAAAAAATACTTCAGGAATAATTTCTTTCTTGCTTTGCAGAACACACTGCCCCTGCAAGACAATTTACAAGAAAGTTTAAAACACAAACACTACAATATAACTATATTAAATTAAAATTATCTAAACTAAATGATCAGAAACTAAAAATTTACAGTCATGGCACATTTACCAAATGCAGATTTTTTTAAAAAAAAAAGTCTTCAGAATTTTAATGAAAGTCATACATATTTCCCTGGGAAGGATATTCTAAAGATACACAACCACCAGTAGTCTATCAATCTTTTCAGCTTTTAGTGGTAATTTGGCAAGCCAGGTCTTATCTCAGTAGTCAAATTGGCTGATACATATGTAAGCAGTCCTTCAGTCAACCTATTTAGCACCCATTTAGAACTTCTAAAAACCAAAAACTAGCACCTTGATTTAGGCCCTAAAGGAATTAGGCAGTCCACAGAACTAGGCCTGAATTATTGTGTTATGATCTACACAACTGATATGAAGAATTCTTACAAAATCATGTATCCTTTATGAGAAAAATTGTATAGATATGCCTAGACATCCTGTAGAGCAATCTCTGAGCCGCACAAGATTTTATTTTATTTTATTTTATTTTTTGCCTTCATTGAACGAACAAGAGAAGAACCATTAATTTCACTGAGGTTACTTTCAACAAAACATCTCTTCATAAAGGCCACCCATCTAATACATCAAAGTTTTAAATACCATGCAACAACTATTGCAGTTTTGTACACTTTCTATAAAAGCCATTCTTTAAAATGCTGGAAATTTGGTTGATACAGTCAATAAGTATCTTTCAGGTGAATGGGAAAAAAAGCTTTGTTAGTTCTTTTGCACAAGAATGAAATGTGAGTCTTCATATCCTTAACTGGACAAATAAGGGCAAAACAGATGGACAGGAAGGGGTGGCTTGAAGCTTCTCCTTCCAAAGATGGCTTAGGACCATGGCAACCACACACCACAGCCCCAATTCACCTTGAACCCAGCCCAAAAAAAAGCAGCAAAGGTCTTCTCCTTTTGGGGGCATGGAAAAGACACCTTTAGCAGCTACACCTCAGCCCCATGGTGGCTTCAAGATGCACCAGCAGCATGCAGCATCTAAATATCTTGCCACCAGAGCGTGTTGAAGCTACCCACGTCTGGGCAGTTGCCTGCTTTCCGGGTGGCTTCAGGGTATCATCAGATAATAATAATAATAATAATAATAATAATAATAATAATAATAATTTATATCCAGCCCCTCTGCAGAGCAATCGGGGCAGCTTACATTAAAATTTCCATACAGATATATTAAACAGGACGTAAAATCCCGAATCCCACCCATCCTTTAAGAAGTAAGGATTCTTCTTATTCTAGGCCCGATGGTGCTGGGCCTAGTGTCTCTCCCCCAGATGACATTGGATGGTAATTGAGGGAGGGCTTCAAAGATAGTGTGGTGTGTAAATGCTGTGTTCTAATGACACCCTGAAGGCATCTTTCAAGGGTCTTCTGTTCTGGCCCATTGGTTTCGAGATGTTCTGATTCCATTTTTCAGTTGCATGGGTATTATTGTAAACTGCATTTAACAACTGCATTGATATTATTGTAACAATCCTACATTACAGTAATTTAGCTTTTATGTAATGAAGACAAGCATCAATGACGGCAGGTCAACTTTTTTAGATAGGGTCACAGTTGTTGAACCTTTTTAAGTTGATAAAAAGCACATTACGTCAACAATGGCATTTGTATTGCACTAAGAATTCCTAGTCTACATCCATGGTTCATGGCTTCAGAGTGATTGAACGTCATCCAGATCTAGATGAAAATTCCATCCAAATTATCACTTTTTCCAGTGCTAGGGTTGCCATTTCCTGGTTTATCCCAGGACAGTCATGGATTGGAGTTTCTAAAAAAAAATTCCATCTGACTGGGTATGTTTAAAGACACAAATTCCAAATTCCTGCTTTGCTCTAGGCCACATTTTGTCAGTATCCAGTCTTTGCACTGAAACTCCTATGCAAGGGCATAGAGCAACAAGGAAAATAAAAGCAAGGTGATAACAGGCCTAGTGTCACTTGGATACTCTTATGTACTCTTGGTAGAGATAATAAGAATGTAATTCCAAATATGGGCTTTGATGGGCAGATGGCTTGCTTTATCTCTCCCTTCCCTATTGGATTCTCTTTCTGCCTCTCAGGGAGCAACAGAGAGAGAAGGAGTTAAACAAAGGCAGTTTGGTTTTCTGAACAAAAAGGGACAAAAACAAAGAAAAGAAAGAGAAGAAAAAGAGTTGTAAGTATGAAATATCCACTTCTCTGCACAGTATAAGTAAATTCTCCAGTTTGGATGGCTTAACTTATGGGATGGTGGTTTGGATTTTTTAATGAGACTTTGGGGTGTTGCAGACCAGCATAAAGGGCTGGCCTGGGGGTGGAATTGGGGCAGGGAAGCCGCACGCCAGCCACCCCAACCCCACCCTAATGCCTCCTGACACTGCGTGCCCGTTTGCATGGTGTGAGGCATCCTAAAGGGCGCAGAAGAGCCATGGCGCCAGCTCTTAGGGCAGGCTTTTGCTGCCCCTAAAAGGAGCAGCATTTTGCAAAAGGAAGAATCAGGGGCCACAGTATGGGGTTGCTGCAGCCCCAATCTGCCGCTAGCAGGGGCGGTCAAGAGCCAGCCGTCTGCATCGCCCCATAGTAGCCAGGGATGGGGGCAGGATCCTGAAATAGGGATAGAGACAAGAAGAATAAAGAGACAAGATCTCTATGGGTCTCAGCAGACGACTAATAGGGTCGTCTTCGAGCCCTGGAAGAGGAGGGGCAGCCGCACGAGCGGCGCCCCTTCCTCCTCCCGAGGTTGTCCTCGGAGCTGCCGGCCGTCCGCACGGCCGGCGCTGCCAGACCAACCTACCGCCACAGCGACCGCACGCGCTGTGGCGGAAAAGTCAGGAAAAGTGTGCCCTACGCGTTTAGGGCGCACTTTCCCTGTCTTCCGAAAGGAGCACTATTTTTGCGCTCCTTTCAGGGACGCTGTCGGTGCGCCGGTGCACCAGCCCAGGGCGTCTCGGACGCCCTGGTGTGCTTCCCCCCTAAATCTTTCAGTTCTATTATTATTATTATTATTAACTGAAAGAAAGAAGTCGGCAGCATAAACTTTCCTAGACTAAAAGGCCTCAGCAGACGGAGGCCCCGGAGACACCGCCAGACGGAGCGCCACGGGACCGCAGCCTCCGCACCGCGGCGCTCCTGCGGCATCTCTAAAAGGAGCTCCAAATTGGCACTCCTTTTAGATGTCAGGGAAAGTGTGCCCTAAAAGCGGCGGGCGCACTTTCCCTGACTCTTCCGCCGCAGCGCATGTGGTCGCTGCGGCGTGAGGTCAACCCCGGAGCGCCGGCCATGCGGAGGGCTGGCGACTCCGAGGGCGACCTCAGGAAGAGGAAGGGGCGCCACTCGTGCGGCTGCCCCTCCTCTTCAGGGCCTCGAAGACGACTCTATTAGTCGTCTGCCGAGGCCCTAAAGTCTTCTTCCTCAGATGCATTTAGCCTCAGAGGTGCTCCAAGATTTCTATATCTTTGAATACTATTATTATTATTATTATTATTATTATTATTAATATTATTATTTATCTGGAAGAAAGAAGTTGGCAGCATGAGCTTTCCTAGAGTAAAGTCTGGTTATTCAGATGCATTTGGGGGGGCTGCAGACGGGCGGCTCTGGTCTGCCTTGGGAAACTGTGGTTTGGGGCTGCAGCTACCCTATGCTGCAGCCCCGATCCTCCCTTTTGCCGCCCTGAAAAGAGCGGCAAAATGCCGCTCCTTTCAGGGGCGGCAAAAGGGATCCCTAAGAGCCAGCGCATGGCTCTTTCTTGCCCTTTCTGGTGCAGCACATCAGGACACTGCGGCAGAAGGACATCCTGATGCCACAAGCCATGTGTAATGGCACTCAGCATCAGGACAACGTCAACATGGGGTTGGGGCAGCAAGTGTGTGGCTTCCATGCCCCATCTCTGCCTCCAGGCCGGCCCTTTGGACCGGGCTGCAGAGGCCCTATGTCTCAGAGGTTCTCCAAGATCGTTATATCTTTGAATTTTACTTCCTCAGATGTATTTTATTGTATTTGTTGTTGTGTGCCTTCAAGTCATTTCTGGAGAGGAGGAGTACATTTCAACCTTCTGTCAGGAAGAACTTCAAAATCTCCATTTTGAGCATGACTAAGGAGCATTGATTTATATTGGGGGGGGTTTTTTTAGATTTATTATTTTTTTGGCCTTTAGTAGGTTGTGTCCTCCATTTTTCTTGAATGTCCTACATTTTGTCCCAGTTTTGTGGAAATGAATTATAGCAACCCTATAATTGCTATACCAGTGCGCAATATTTCAGTCTTATCTGGACTAAACTTCAGACTTCATGCAGGAGGTGAAGTATAGTCTTCATATTTTATTGGAAGAGTTCCATTTTTTTTTTCTGTTACAATTTATGAACATGTAGATATTGTTTCTGCAAATCAGGATATTAAATAGCCTTATTTGAATAAAATTAGTTACTCTGCGAACAAACTTGTGCCAGTTTTAATTTTTCATGCCATCCATGAAATTCTATTTTAGAGACTCTTCTGCATGATAGGAGTCAACAGGCCATTGTAAGTGAAAATGACTGATGGGCACAACAAAAGAGAATTGATAATTTTTAATGCAAATCTGCAGAAGGATGTCACCATTGATGACCTGAAATGAAGTATGAAAGAAATGAAGATCCCGTTTTAAGTGGGACATTTTCAGTGTGATACTGAAGGCTTTTTAGATGCAACTGCCATTAATGTTAATAGGGGTTACACAACGAAAGCCAATTCTTGAGTTAATAACCTAGTACTTGACAGAACATGAGGGTTTTTAATTAATAAAACTTTAATGTTGTGCAAACACACACACACACACACAAACTTGAGAAGGAAGGGCTCTGCTTCCTCATGTCAACCCATGGGAGGAATCCATGTATTACAATCATCCTGTCCCAGAAATCTTTTCCAAAGTGGATTGGAAAGCTGAGACTGAAGACATTTAAGTGGTTAGGAACAGTCATTTAGTAGAGAAGAAACACAGGAGAGTTCAGCTATGGGGATTTTTGAAAAAAGGAGCAAAGATATCGTTTACTGGCTTCCTAATGGACTTTGATCAACCCTATATACTCTGGCTGGTGAGTGGGGTGATAACAAAGCTTTCAAGTCTGAAGTTGAAGGCTTTCATGGCCAGCATCCATGTTTTTTTGTGGGTTTTTCAGGCTATGTGGCCATATTCTAGAAGATTTTAATCCTGATGTTTTGCTAGCATCTGTGGCTGGCATCTTCAGAGAAAGCTTTAATGATATGTATGACAGCAGGTTATCACAGAGGAAATACATTCATCCCTCCACATTTGCTGGGGTTAGGGACACAGGACCCCTGTGAATGTGGAAAATCACTAATAACAAAAACACTATGTTTTTACCTGAGAGAACACCTCTCTAGGAATCTCTAGGTCCTCCAGTGCAGCTCTCTGGTCAACATCTCCTAGGCATTGACCACAGAATTGTGCTGGAGGAGCTACAAATGCCTAGTGGAGTGTTCTGTCTAGGAATCTCTGGATCCTTTAGTGTGACTTTTGGTTAAAGTTGACCATAGAGTTGTGCTGGAGAACCTAAGGATTCCTAGAGAGAATATATTAATAAAATCTGTGAATAATCAAATCTGCAAAAGTCAAAAGTGCAAATGTGGAGGGATGAGTGTACAAGAATGAAGAAATAACCAAGAAGTGGCAGGATACTTCATTTTTTCACTGTAACAGTTTAACTAGTAATCCATCTTGAAAGAGTGTTTGCATTTCTGATTAAAAGCAAAAGGGTGCATTACAGCTGGCTGAACATCGCAGCTGGAATCTCTGAGGTCTAGTTCAGTGTTGGTAGGCTGTGAAATACAACTTGAAAAAATCATGTTACAAATTTGGAAAATGTCCTTCAATTACTAGAAAATGTTGATGTTATACCAATGAATTTGTTACATTACTATTGGAATGCAATTCTGCTACTAGAATAATCAGCACAAGAGTAGATTAATTAACAGTTTAGCTCAGCGCATGTCAGCTCCCCTACCTGTTTATATATGGCAATCCCAAGAGAGAGATTTCTCAGTGATGCTAATGGTGCTAGTTCATAATGACTACTCATACAGTACAGTTCTGTATTGCCCACGTGCCCACATTGGCATGCCAAGCCATTTGAGCAGGCATGTGGCCATAGAGGTGTGGGTTGGGGAGCTGGAGGGGCAGGGAGGCGCATACGCTCCTTGCCACAGCCCTTCCACCCGGAAGCCTGGCACTTTTACAGGGAACCCTGCCCCTTGTGTGTGTGTGTGTGTATGACTTGAATACATCCCAGAGCTGGGCTGCGGAAAAGGGAAAGAGAGAGAGGAGGAGGAGCCTGGAGGAAGAGAGGAAAGGAAAGAGAGAAGGAGGAGGCACACACCTATGGTTTTGTTTTACTAAGAGAGAATGAGGCAGCAGCATGAGACAGAAAGGCAGTTAAATTGGTTAACAGTAAACTGAGGGCCTCTGCAGATGGGCCCTTTGCGGTATCTTCGAGGCAGGGATGGAGAGGGGCAGCCACACACCGGCCGCCGCAACCCCTCCCTGAGGACATCCTGATGCCATGACATGATATTTTTAGCAAGTGCCTCAAGCTACAAAATAGCATAACTGGGTTAACAGCATTGTTTTTTCTATTGCCTTCCTCTGAGGCTGAGAAAGTATAACTTGCCCAAGGTCTCCCAGTAGGTTTCATGGCAATCTTAAGGCAATCATGGAGTTTTCTTGGCAAGACAGGATTTGCCATTGTCTTCCTCTGAGGCTGAGAGAGTGTGACATTCCAAAGGTCTCCCAGGTTTCATGGTTGAACTGGGAATTGAGCCCTGTTCTCCAGAGTCACATGCTCAGACTGCTGCCTCTGTTTGTTCCTCTTATTCTGCTGTCCCTTCTGTTTATTATGCTTGTTGTTGTTGTTCCTGTTGTGTGCCTCCAAGTCGATTCCAAATTATGGACCTAGAGCACCCTCCCTCCATTCTGAGCGCCTAAGGTGAAACGATCATGGGACATGCTTTGTCAGAGGGAGATTTCCACTGCCATCCTCAGAGGCTGAGAGAGTGTGACTTGTGTGTGTGGTGCCTTCAAGTCCTTTCCGACTTATGGTGAACCCAAGGTGAAACTATCATGGCGTTTTCTTGGTAAGTTTTGTTGGGGGGTGTTATTGATAGCCTGAGGCTGGGAGAGTGTGCCTTGGGTTTTCCCCAGAGGTCCCACCCCCAGAAGGTGAAAGTCTTACCCTCAGAAGTCCCACCCCCTGAAGGCGGAGGTCCTGCCCCCAAAAGTCCTGGCCCTGGCACCCAGTGATGCTGGTGCGGGAATGCCATTGAGTTTGGGCACTGAGTCTTGAAAAGGTCGGCCATCAGTGGTATAATTATTACATTTTGTGTTTTTTCAGGGTTCCTCTGCCATACAGAAATGTAGTAGATATCTTTCCTGTGTCATAAGAGTCCTGGAGTTCTTAAAACACAGAGGTCTTTCCTGGAAAAAAATGGCAAATAAAAAAAAAGTAAGAGACAATGCAGACTGCCCCTAAGGGGCGGTTCTGTGCCAACCCTGGGAGTGCCGGATCGGGGCCACAGCAACCACATACTGCGGCCCCAATCGTCTTTTTTACCACTCCAAAAAGTTCAGGCAAATGCCGCTCTTTTTGGGGGGGGGCAAAAGGCCACCCTTAGGGCCACTGCCACGGCTCTTTTGCACTCCTTTGGCACAGCGTATGTGCATGCTGTGCCAATGGGGCACTCTGATGCCGCATGCCAGGTGCGCGGCGTGATGGCTGCATTGGGGCGGAGTCAGGGCAGCCGGAGTGTGGTCGCCTTGCCCCAACTCCACCCCCAGGCCTTTAGACCGATCTGCATCTGCCCTAAGTTTGAATAAATAAATTCTTTTTAAAAATTCATTGTAGAATTTTTCTAGCATCCATGTTTGAAGGTTGCAACTAATACCTCCCACTGAAATAATTAGCATTATATTCTAAACTTGCTCTATATGGTTACACTGTAGCAAATTAAGGCTAATTCATTTTATTAATTTATTATATGGATTTCAATGTCACATTCCAAAACCAAAATTTATCGTAAATCAGTTTACAAACTACAAAAATACCTAACATTTACTACATAACAGTATATAAGAACCACATTAAAATTTCATAAAATCTAATATATGGAAAAGCAAAATAAATCAACCACACAATATAAGAGCCCATATCCTTCAGAGAATAAATATAACCAAGACCAATAAACAAACACTACCCGAGCCAAAGGCAGATTTAAGCGAATATATCTTCATTGAACATGTTTCCCATCAAATTAAAATGTTTTAATCTGTCCCCAAAAAGTTTGTTTCAACTTGCAATGCTAACCTTATAAAACAAATCCCTCCATAGTGAGACGTACCATATATTCCGGTACATAGGACGACTGGGCGTATAACTTTTCCAGTTAAAATATAGAATTTGGGAAATACTTGCCGTATAAGACTACCCCTCTTCCAACGCACACCAAATAATTTTTTAAAAAAACATCAGATTTGATTTCAATATGGTAATTTTAATTCAAATGCTTATGACATGCAGGTTCTTAGCAGGAAAACTGTCACTTATAAACACAACAAACTACAGCTCCCATGTTCCCTAGCATTTATTTCTGCAGTGTGTTCTGGACTTTACTTTTTAAAAAATAGTCCAGATTTAAATGCTGCTTTAAAAATTATTTCCATCTCCCAGCTACGAGATGGTTGGGGGGAAATGAGAAACTGTTGGGGGGAAGGAATGCCAGTATACTAGGTGATGCATTCTGGGGTATGTACAATTTGCGGCCAAGTAAGTGACCCTGGGCATGTCACACACTCTCAGCCTCAGAGGATGGTAATGGCAACCCCCATTTGAAGAAACATGCCAAGATAAGGTTAAAAGTCAACATTTTGACCATTAAAACGTCCTCCATTTTGAGCATGGCTAAGAAGCATGGATTTACATTTATATTAGTGTTTTTAGCTTTCTCTACATTTTTTTCTTGTATGTCCTACATTTTTTGTAGTGACTTGTCCTCCTTTGCATTTAAGACATTTGGGCACCCTGTCTGAGTATCGGAGTATGACTCTGGAAACCAGGGTTCAAATCCTGGCTCAGCCATGGAATCCCCCTGTGACCTTGGACAAGTCACACTCTCTCAGCCTCAGGAGAAGTCAATGGCAAATTCCCCTCTGAAGAAACCTTGCCAAGCAAACACCATGA
>CM034708.1:143670308-143690192 GCA_020142125.1 Phrynosoma platyrhinos | reverse complement strand
CTCCCCAGCTCCCTCCTGCCTTGCACCTTTATCTCCTCCTCCTCCTCCTCCCCCTCCTCCTCCTCCTTATACCCGGCGTATAAGATGACCCCAACTTTAATCCTAGATTTTCCTGATTAAAAAGTCATCTTATACATCGGAAAATATGGTACTTCTAAATAAATATGAATAGGTTTTTTTATCTGCAATTTATTTTTTAAAGAAGTGGCAAAAATGAAAATAAATTAGAGTATTATTGTAAAGACATTCAATATTGGCTGATTGAAGTTCAAAGTGATTGGCATGGCAATCCCATGTCTATTCAGAAGTAAGGCTCAGTGGGGCTTATTTCCAGGAATGTGAGTACAGGATTTCACCCTTAATGATGCTTCACCAAATTTCACATGTAAAAATTTGATTTGAGTCCTAAAAGGCATCTGACAGTGTGACATCAATCCAAGCAGTCTAACCATAATGTAAAAGCTCTTGCAATTTAATACAACAGTGCACCCTTTACTTAAATAAAAAAGGCAAATGAAAAGTAATGTTCCATTAACCTAACCTGGAATAATAAAATGTGAAATTAAAAAGGGGAAAGGGTGAATTTCTTGTAATATCAGCAAGAAAACCTTATAGTGTCAATCGTCCTTCAATTCATAAATCTCTTTACTTACATCTTACATCTGACTGAAAGCATTTATGTGAATTTTTAGAAATAGTAGGTATTAACCTTCCAGATTCACTTCCATCTAGAGAAGATTAAAATCCAAGCTCATTTGGAGATAGATGGCTGTGCTCTAAATGTTTCTTTTATTCTCCAGAAAGCAAAAACTGAGCTAAAAACAACAGCAAAGCAAAATAGATTTATACATTTTATTTATTTACTTTAAAATAGTGATATACTGTTTTTCATTTTAAACAATCCCAAAATCTTTCACAATAAAAACTGATACAATAAAACTGTAGCTAAAGGGATAAAACAATAAAACAATAAAATCTATAAAATCATTCACTGAAAACAGAAGTAACTGATAAAGTGGTGAAACAGATGGGCAAAATAAGCAGGTTTCAGGGCAGGGTATTTAGATGACGCGTGCTTTGAAGCTGGCCAGAAAGCATCCTCTAGCTGTCTTAAGGGGAGGAAAGCCACTTCAAAAAGAAGCTGCTTTTTCCTGCTTCTTCCCAGAAAGTGTGCACCTTCGCATGTGCGTATAAATGCACCAACGCCAGTGTGGCTCTAAAGGGACGCTCATTCCAAACCCTAACCCAAATTCTGCATGTAAACATCCCATCACAGGAGCACATTTAAAAGGAACATTGCTGCCATACACAAGTGGTGGCGGTGGCAATGCCCAAAAGAGAAACCATGGAACCTCTCATGGAGATGAGTACAACATACACAAAACAGACAGTCAAATAGGGTGGGGGGGATGAAGGGAGGCATGATTGTACCTTGCTGGCATCTGCATGGGAACACCTGTGCTCTGATGTCCTGCCTGGTGAAGCATTGCACATGCGAATGTGTGCAAGTTCACAGGGACAGCCATGCAATGGGATGGCAGTTGCTGGCAGTATACTCCTGAAAAGTTGTGCAGAGATGGTGGTGGGGACAGTGAAATAAAAAAGTACACAACGGCATAGCTTGAAGCTGTGCTATGTGGTCATGACATGTGAACTTCAGCCACTTTGGGAGCTGGCGGTGCAATCATTGGTGTTTCAATGTGGCTTCAGAAAAGGCAGCTTCAAGCCACTTTTTCCTGCATCTGTTTTGCCCCAGAGTTAACAATTAGGAAAATACCTGGGTGAACAGGAAGTTGTTTAATTGATGGTGGAAACAACCAACACAGGAAACTTTAAATGGGGAGACCATTTAATATAGTGGGAGCCACAACAGAGAAGATGCTCCTCTGCACCACAGACAAATAATATTTATTGGCCAAAGACATGTGGTTATCTATATTATTGAAAGTATCTCATCCATTTCTTCAGGATCAATCAACTGAAACTGATTCCACAAAATCTGATAAGATGGTACATCAGAACTTCAATCTTGGTGTCAATATTGCACAGGCAAATGGTTGTAATGAAATGTTGCACAGGCAAATGGTTGTCAATGTTGCACAGGCAAATGGTTGTAATGAAAATGCTAAGCAATATAGGACCTCTGCAGATGGCGCTTTGCGCCATCAGCAGAGGCACGGAAGGGGAGGGGCAGCCACGCGGTGGCCACCTCAACCCCTCCCCGAGGACATCATCAGGGTGCACACCATTACGCACGGCGCGCACCCCGAATACCTCCTCCCAGCACAGCATCGTCACGCGCTGCGCCAGAAGAGGTGCAGAAGAGCTGCATGGCGGCTCTTGATGGACCCCTTCTGCTGGCTCTGGAAGGACCAGCATTTTACCGCTCCTTCCAGGGCCAGCAGAAGGGAGGATTGGGGCCGAGGCGTGGGGTGTCTGCATCCCCCCATAGCCTCTGGAGATGACAAAATACTGTTTTAAAAGCTTGGAACAGGATCAGTTAGTTGAGGGTATCAGCATGGTAGCAGCAAAGTTTTGTACTCTCATGGGTCTTCAGTGATCTCCACAGCAAGTCATACACCAAAAGTGCTCTAGCTGACATCCAGCCTATCTCATCATCTAAAGTACCACATAGTTCAGGGGTAGGCAACCTAAGGACCGGGGGCTGGATGCGGCCCCCCAAGGCCTTTGGACTGGCCCCAGGCTGGTCCTGCTGCCGCCGTCCACCATGATAATATTGATTATTGTTGTTATTACTTGTTCTTGGGTTTTTCTTGGCAAAATTTCCACAGGGGTTTTGCCATGGCTTTTCTGGGGCTGAGAGAGTGTGCATGCATATTTTTTTTATTTTTAATTTTAAAAAAATATTATTTATTTATTTATTTATTTATGGTGCTTCAGCCCCCCAATTGTCTGAAGGACAGCAACCCGGCCCCCTGCTCAAAAAGGTTGCCTACCCCTAGTTCCTCAGGTTCCACAACAACATAGTGGAGAGGGTACTGAAGAGCAGCCTTGTTGATGGACCATCCAATTTTATCATTCTAAACCAAAACCAAAACCTCTGTGGATCATTAGAAGTAGCACAAGGAATTCTCCACAAGCATTCAGGAATCCTTTAGATTCTCTTCATCTAGAGGTGCAGATATTTTAATAAGCCTCTACCATTACAAAGACAGACATCTGCTATAAGACCAAATTTCATCAGGAAATTATCAAACTATGCCAGCAGGTCCACTTTAGCCCCTTGTACCATCAGACAACTCATATGGAGCAAAAACCAGACCAAACATTTTGTCCTTTCCTAGGTATTGAACCAGCTACACAGTGATGGGGTGTTAGAGGCCATGAAGTCCTGGAACAGACCTCTCAAGTTAGCTTTATCATGGTCTTATAACACAATTGCCCTGGGATCTCCAGCACTACACCTGAGACCTCCTTAGCTAGTTTGGGTAGGAAAAATACACCAATACCAAACATCATCTGTGTCTTTGGCCTAAAGCCAGAGACAGGCATTCAAAGTTTTTCTAGGGGGGATGCAGACCAGGGCGTCCAGGACGCCCTGGTCCGGAGCGCCGCGGGGCCATGGCAGCCGCACCGCGGCGCTCCTGCGGCGTCCCTGGAAGGAGCGCTAAATCAGCGCTCCTTCCTCAAGACAGCGAAAGTGCACCCTAAATGCGTAGGGTGCACTTTCGCTGTCTTTTCCGCCGCAGCGCATGCGATCGCTGCGGCAGGAGGTTGCCCTGGAAGCACAGGCCATGCGGAGGGCCGGCAGCTTCCAGGGCGACCTCAGGAAGAGGAAGGAGCGCCGCGCGTGCGGCTGCTCCTCCTCTTCCTGGGCTCGGAGACGACCCTTTTAGTCGTCTGCTGAGGCCCCTAGTGACCAAGAGAGAGCTTTTATGGATCATAAAAAATTTCCTTCCCCAATTTTCCAAATCTTCCCTTCCCCAACCCTATGTGTAATAGATGTTCCACATGGGATTCACCAAAGTTGGGTCACACCAACCCCCTCCCAGCAACTCACCCAATGTAGGTGTGCCAGAGTGAAAACTGCAGAGCGTTCCTGTACCCAGAAGATGGAATTTCAGCATGTGTTGCTTATTTCCTGATAACCTGACAAGCCACACTTACTGGAATTCTCTCTTCTATTCAACTACTTAACGTACCGGAGCACTCTCCTTTTTTCATTCTGGCAATGCCACCCACCCAGGTCTCAGTAATACAAGCCAGGTAGGCCCCCACATCACTGATAAAATGTAATGCTTAAATGGTAAAAGAAAACTCCCAGTACCTACATCATGAGATATTTCTGGAGATTTTCTTAAAATGTCACCAAGAACTTGCATTTTGACAATGTCTTTCACTACACAGCAAACACATTTTTTACTACAACTACCATGAATTATTTGCAGCCTCAAATCCTGAATATTTTCATTTACTTACCTGGGAAATGGCAGTGCGCCCTCAAGGGCTGCAACCTAAAGGAAAATACCCCCAAAATTATTTTAGAGATGCACTGTTATTGAATCGGAGGCATCCTAGCATTTTAACTGAACTTGAACAGGCATGCCATTTTATATGGCTGGAAAGAGCAAAATAAACACCTCTAGATGCACTTCATTGTGCTGCACAAATATGGTATATAATAGTCTGACTTTCAGCAAAGAGCAGTGGAATGTCACTTTGAATCATCTGAAGTAAAGAAAATCCTCCCCATTTCCCCTGAAGCACACGAATCAATCAAAACAAGCCAGCATTTCACTGACTGCTATCATAACACATACAGGGTGATTTTTTGTTTTTGTTTTTGTGACACTACATGTTATCTCACCAGAGTTTTCCTTCATGCCTAGCAGTGCCTTTTAACTCACAAAATGTACCTAATAAGTTGTAAGGATCTCATTCCTGTTCTGCCTATGGTAATGAGACAGTTGCTCTCAACAGATGTAAACCAAGCAACAAGGAGCAACCAACAGAAGCAACTCCTTTGAACCTTAATAGACAAACATTAATCAAACAAAAAATGAGAACTAGGCCAACCCTATGATATTTTACCTAAGATAATTCTGCCTAAGAACGCTGTTTGAGCACTTCATTTGATTTACAGAGGACTGCCAGACTGGTCATTTAATCTTACTTCTGCACTGGTGAGAGGACACAGCATCCTTCTATCCGATTAAGGATATCAGGCTAATTTAGAGAGTCCAATTGTGTGGTAGACAAACATACTCCCCAATATTTCACAAATGAAAACCAGAACATGTGGGCCAAGCAGCATCAGAATGTGTTCAAGATTGCAAAAGTTATTAATGAGTTTGAACACACAAGCAATTTGCTTTTGCCAGAGCCTACCAGGGAGAGCAAGATTCTGCCACTTCATTTTATCTCCTTTCCACCGAGTGAAAACTACTTTTGCACCTTAAACTCAGTTTGCAGCAATTGAAGTAAGTGAAGACAAGAGGGGAGAAAGAAACTGGGACATTTTAAATACATCTGAAAAACTGAACAACAGACGATAAATCCGGGCTGAAAGCAGACAGAGGGAGAAAGCCGTCTTGCCCCCATCTCCCACAATGGTCTAACAACCAATGTACAATCTGCACCATCCCCCTCCTGCTGTGAGGATGAACTCGCCACAACGGAGCAATCACGGCTACAAGCCAAGCTGTGTTGTGCCTCCCCCCCTCCGTTTCATCAGAAACATATTCCCATGAGTGCACAGATGCTCCACTAGCATCAGCCAATTGCTTTCTTTGTCCCATGTAGCCACTGGCCCCTTGGATGACTTGCATGATCATCTGTTCAACTGCACAATCAATTGACCACTGATATGGCTCATAGGTATGCCCAATGACACATTGGCACAGCATGGTCATGGTGGCCTCCCCTCTATCTTGTTCACCCCCTCCAGTTCTCTGACTGGAGCAAAGGGGTGCTGGCCATGGAAGTTCAGCTCAGTGAGATCTACCATCGTCTCCAAGCTCTCTTGGAACGGGCACCTGTCCAGCCATGATTTTTATTTCTACCAATATTCCCGTTCCATATGTTTGTATGTAATAGAAGTGACAAGCTACATTTACTAGGATCCACATTTCAAAGTGTGCTGGGAGATTGATCATTAGAAAATAGCTCCTTTCTCCCAGGTTTAGGGTGTGTGTTTTTTGTTCCCTCCAAAAGGGACTTATCTCCCCATATGAACCAGAGATAGCCATATGATCTGCAGGAAAATGCTTTCTCTCTGTCCTACCAAGATCACAGGCTCGCTTAGTGAGGACATGAGAGAGCCTTCTCGGTGCCTGCTTCAACCTTCTGGAACTCCCTTTATCAGGAGGCTAGGCTGGCCCCCTCCCTGCTGGCTTTTTGCCAACAAGTAAAAACATTTTTATATTGGCAGGCATTTTGTATATATTGCATAGCAGAGTGGTTTTGTGGACCAGCTGGGTTTTTAGTTTGTTTTTAACCTTTGTATATTTTATGCGATTTTATGTTTGATATAGATGTTTTAATTGTTTTGAATTTTATTGAGATTTTACATGTTTTATCTGTGAGCCACTCTGGGTCCATGTGGGGAGAAAGGTGGCATATGAATAAATAAATAAATAAATAAATAAATAAATAAATACTGGATTGTCATTAGGAAAAGTGAGGCAACTGTTCAGGACAGCAGATTATAGGTGCTGCAAAAGAGCAACAAAAGATTAATTATTTAATTTGCTATTATAACTTTACCATCAACAATGAAATGAAATGCCTGTGTCATTTTTTTCAGCATTTGTCAAAATAATTTTCCTGGCCTTGGGTACTACACATATTGATCTGAGTGTTTGAGGGCTGCCATTTGCTTCTGTGCCTCAAGTGGAAAAATATCTCAGGACAGTCTCCTGAAGCAGAAAGGATTTCTTATTTCCTTTCTCTTCCTCTATTTCCTAGTATACTTGGCTTGTTTCTGAAGCTAAAACAGATTTCTCTAGAGGAATGAAGGCTAGACAAGGACATACTATTGCAATTTACAGTAAATGTTAACATCCTGTTCCATTAAGGGTGCTGAATAGATGTGACTGCCAGTGTCAGGTGCAGTAGAAGCTCCAATCTGGAATTTTCTGACCAAGATTTGCAAGATCCAGGGCTTTCTAATTACCAGGGATGATGATATCATCTAGTACCCACCTTAAACTTTTCTGCATCCTTGCCACTGCCATAGTAACTGGGGCAGTGGTGGTTTGATTTCCCCAGCAACAGACTACTGTTTTGAGCTATCCATATAGTGACACAAAATTGAAATGTATATGTTTATCCATGCATATATAAGCACACAAAGAAAAATAAAGAAATAGAAAAAGAGTTAGATCAGGAGTCAGCTACCTATGGCCCGCAGGCCGGGTGCAGCCCGCGGAGGCGTTAGGACCGACCTGTGGCCAGTCCCACCACTGCCGCCGCCCAGTGGGCGCACGGCAGTGGGCACCATTTTGGAAGGGCCCATGGTGGCTGCGCAGCTGCCGTTGGGCCCTGGGAAGGCAGGAGTGCAGCTGCGGCAGGCAAATTCGCCCACCACGCGTGGGGGGGGGGCTTTCCAAGGCCCAAGGAAGCCCCCCCCGCAGCTGCGGTGGGCAAATTTTCCCACCGCAGGCACGATGGGTCCTTTCCAATGCCCAGGGAATCCCCCCACGGCCACGGCAGGTGAATTCACCTACTGTGGCTGTGGAGGTGGGGCTTTCCAAGGCCCAGGGTAGGCCCCCCCATAGCTGCAGCGGGTGAATTCGCCTGCCACGGGTGTGGGGGGCCTTTCCAAGGCCCAGGGAAGCCCCCCCCCCGCACGGAGGGCTTCCAAAATGCCACCTGCATCGCGCGCGCATGCGCATGACGCCGTTGTCATGCGCATGTGTGCATGCGTGGGGGTCCCAGGCATGCCCAACAAGCCAGTTTTCAAAGTCAGAAAGCTCAGAAATGAGGAGATGTGTTTGTGAGATTTTCTCCTACATGTGCCAACATATGCTAACTGACCCCCTAAGCAGATGGCTTAAAGGACTGTCTTGGGGGCAGGGAAGGGGAGAGGCAGCCGCATGATCGGCGCCCCAGCCCCTTCCCCAGGTCGTTCTCGGAGCAGCCGGCCCTCCGCATGGCCAGTGCTCCGAGGAGGACCTCCCACCACAGCGTTTGCACATGCTGCGGCGGAAGAGTCACTGAAGGTGTGTCACAGCCTTTTGCGGTGCACCTTTGGCGACTTGTGAAAGGAGCGCCAATTTAGCGCTCCTTTCAGGGGCGGTGAAGCTGCGCCACGGGGTCGAGGTGTGGGCATACCTCAGCCCTGCAAAGCTGCTTCCCCCCTTCCCGTCTGCTTCCCCCCTGAATTAGTATATTTAGGTACAATCGGCCCTCCTTATCCACAGATTTTTTTATCCATGGATTCAAGCATCCAGTTTGAATTCAAAAAATATATAAATTCTAAAAAGCAAACCTTGATTTTGCCATTTTATATAAGGGATGCCATTTTACTTGCCATTGTATTTCATGGGACTTGAGCATTCACAGATTTTGGCATCCATGGGGGTCCTAGAAATCCCAGCAGATACCAAGGGCCCACTGTGCCTTCATTTGGGTGGGTAGGAGAGACACTTGTTGCTGCACCTCAGATGCAAAAATGCCTCAGGGCAGCCCTGTATAGAATTTGCATAAAAGAATGTCTTCACATTATTCTTTATGTTCCCACCTGCTGCCACTGGCAGCCAATGATATGGAGCAGGAGTGGGGAAAACATAAAACAGGAAAATATTAAGTAAGTCCTACTTGATAGAAAGGTAAGGTACAAATAATGGCTGTTTTTGCCACATCCAAATGAAATGTTTATTATTCTAATATATTGGTAGACTCTTATGGTCAGATGTTGGTTGACCACTTTGGACCCCTTCTTTTTCTTTATTTTTTAATTATTGATACTACTGTACTTCACTTTAGGTTGTTGGTACCACTTCGCTTCACTTTAGGGACGTGGTGGGTTAGTAGTTAAGATGCCAACTCTGACGATTGGAAGGTTGGAAGGTTGGCAGCACAAGGCCCAAGTGCCACGTGACAGTGAGCTCCCATCACTAGTCCCAGCTTCTGCCAACCTAGCAGTTCAAAAGCATGCAAATGCAAGTAGATAAATAGGTACCACTTCAGTGGGAAGGTAACAGTGTTCCGTGCAGTCATGCTGGCCACATGACCACTGGAGTCCTCTTTGGACAACGCTGGCTCTTTAGCTTAGTAACAGAGATGAGCACTGCCTCCTACAGTTGGTTACAAGTAAACATTCGTGTAAAGGGAAAACCTTTACCTTTACCTTGTCATGGCGGAACATAACTTAGCATATGCTAAATCTGAAGTTTTGGCTGGAGGTAAATGAGAAACTTTCCAAGTTTTTCTTTCATTTTCCTCTACTGTGCTTATTCTTGAATAGATGCATAAAGGCCAGTGCAATGGCATCTTGAGCTTGATGATAGAATGTCAAAACCCTGGGCACACCACAAAGAAGTTATGGATATAATTCATGAAATGTAAATTACACCTTAGAGGTTTATAGTTATGTTTTTTCTGCATTCTCTTTCTTAGAAGGTCAGACTCCCCTGAACCATAACCCAGTAAAGTCATTGAAACAACCTAAGGAAGAAAAGATCAAATTGGATCTGGGTGAAATAATAGCAATTTCACATTCCTGTCTTCCTGGAAGGCAATATGGCCCCTCTAATAATTAGTCACTTTTGCTACATCACTGTAACCCGGCCTCCCTCTGTTTTAAAAATTAATTTACAATTTACCTCCACTGTCTACTAGTTTCCCTTGGAAAGGGCATTTAAGAGATTATGGGAAATTAAAAACTAATGGAGTCTGCAGTCCACTTGGAAATCATTAGTATTCTCATACACTGGCCATATCTTCTGCACTGATCCTCCCTATTCACTGTGTTTTCCTCCTGTACTGCATCAAAACATAGACCCCAAAGATGCTGCCATAGCTAGCCCTGAAATACACAGAAATTTTAAAAGATATGTCAACCACCCTGATACTTAACGTATTTAGGAAATTTGGGAACCAGCCACCCTGAGACCTGGTTCAGCCATTCTTTCTTTCTCCTCCATTCTAATTAATGTGTTGTATAATTATTTGTACAGGTTTTTTGTTTTTGTTTTTGTTTTGTTTTTTGAAGGATAGATCAAACAGAAGAAATGAACTGTACCTGACTCATGGCTATCTAGCATACATACAGTTCAGAGCTTAATTTTTTAAAATTTTATTTTTGTAGTTAAGATTCTCAGCATCCCATTGCCAGTGACCATGTCGGATTGGCAAATCAAGGGAAGTGTTATCCAAAAAAGTAATCCCCCCCCCAGCTTTGAATCAAGGATCAATGGAGCAAGGATAATTTCAGAGACATCTTGAACATAATCATTGCTACTTCAATATGTTTAAGCATGTTGTAAAACACAAGAAGCTAAATAATTTTGAAGCTTTAAGCAGAATCTTATTTTGTTGAGCATAGAACCTAGTGATGCAGTTACATTTTATTTGCATCCATTGAATACATTTAAAGTCATATTCTCTGAGGCACAGAGGGTGATATGCTCAGAGACAAATAAATACTTGCTTTGGAGGAATGTTTTCATCTTACACATACTTAGGATAATTATGCACCTTCAGTATGATCTTTCCAGTAGTACTTAATTTCTTACACTTAGGGCCTTTACAGACTGCCAGAAATAATGCAGCTTGAGGCCACTTTAACTGTCTTGGCTCAGTGCTAGAGAATCATGGGAATTGTATCTTTTTTGAGCCTTCTCTGTCAGAGAGCTCTGGTGCCACAATAAACTACATTTCCCATGATTCCTTAGCACTGAGCCAGGACAGTTAAACTGGCCTCAAGTTGCATTATTTCTGGCAGTCTGTAAAGGCCCACAGTCTCTCAAATGGTCTGGACCCAAACCATGGGTCTTGTTTTCTCTGTTCTCTCAGCTTGAGAAAGAAGGCTGTAAACACAGCTAAGATTTGTAAGGACAGAATCAATATATTAAATGCAGAATAATTTTCTCATAGAACCTTTGGAGAAGTCTACCAGAAAATCTTAGACACTGCAGAGACATTTTCCCAAAACTGGTAGAATTCAAAGATATAGCCATGTTACTCTGTAGAATCAGTGTATAGAGAGATCTTGTAGCACCTTTGAGACTAAGGGCCAAAGTGCCGACCTGGAGGCAGAGATGGGGAGGGGCAGCAGCACACCAGCCACCCCAACCCCAGCTCACAGATGTCTTGACGCCGCGCACCGTTTCACACAGCACACGGCATCAGCACATCCTCCTGGCACAATGTTTTTACGCGCTGCGCCGGAAGGGACACTAAAGTGCCGTCTCTTAGGTCACCCTTTTGCTGCCCCTGAAAGGAGCGGTATTTTGCCTTTCCTTTCAGGGAGGTAAAAGGGAGGATCAGGGCCGCAGAGCACGGTTGCCGCGGCCTCAATCTGTGGCTAGCAGGGGCAGCCCAGAGCTGCCCGTCTGCATAGCCCCTTACTGAAAGAAAGAGGATGGCCAACTTCTTTCTTTCACTTAGGGCCAATGCAGACAGCCCATTTGGAGTGGCTTTGGGCCATGGCAACCACATGCTGCAGCCTCGATCCTCCTTTTTGCTGCCCTTTGAGCCACAGCCGCTGCTCTTTTGTGCCCTTTTGGTGCCGCATGTGCACACGCTGCACCAAGAGGGCACCCTGATGCCACGCGCCATGTGGACAGGCGCGTAGAGCCTGGGCAGAGTTGGGGCAGTCTGCATCGGCCCTTAGTCTCAAAGGTGCTACAAGATCTCTCTACATCTTCCCAAAATGTAATCCTTTTTTTAACCATGTTGTTCTCCTTAGGTTTAAACTATTAAGCACTGCATACATCCCCAAACAGAGACTAATGATGATATTGTTTAATTATTTCTACATTTTTGTTGGGGTATGCAGACAGCGGGATCTAACATGCACACATGCAGAGTAGATGCACGTAGGCAGGAATGCCCAGAAGCCAGTCTTCTGTGAAAAGTCTGCTCCAGGCATCACAGGAAAAAAGCTTCCATATGCAGCTGCTGCTTTCAGCTTGCTGAAAAGAATAGCTTCACTTCTCTCAGAGAGGGCTTTAATCTTTATTGCAAATATTTACAAAGATATACAGAGTACCAGACATCCGTCTTGAATACTCACAGCTATACAGAGTAACAAATGCTTCACCAACCACCAAACACAACTAACCAACAATGGAGATTCTGACTCTCTCCCATATATAGTTGACCGTCTTCAGAACATGTGACAGCCATGCACTAATGAAACCTGGCTTTCATCTCAGTGCCTGTTGCATCAGGACTGTTGCATCAGATTTCCCATGATGCATACCTAGCTTGTCTCATCCACTGTGCATGTTGCATCAGGATTCCCATGATGCACAACTTACCAAATGCTGGCTTATGCACCTGCCACTTGTACTGTAGTAACCCTGTTACTATTGCTCCAATTCCTTTCAGTGGCCACATCCATGTCATTTTCCAGATCAGGGTGCCACATGGTCTTGACAATTTTATATGTTGTGTGTATCACTTCTTAGAGGTTCATTCCTCCATTAGTCAAACTGGAGACAATGTTGCCCCTCCTCCCTTTAAAGCCCAGACAAAACCTTGCAAGATTAAGGAGTCCTATGTGATTTAAGGCCTGGGTGCAGCAGATCAGGGCCATGGCAACCACATGCCACAGCCCTGATCCTCCTTTTTGCCGCCCCAAAAAGAGTGGGCAAAAAGCCATCCTTATTGCTGCAGGCACAACTCTTTTGTGCCCCTTTGGCACAGAGTGTGTGCACGATGCATCAAGAGGGTGCCCTGATGCCATGTGCCATGTGGTTGGGTGTGCAACAGCGGGTGGCAGCAGGGTGACGACGGGTGGTCACCCCGCCCCAACTCCACCCTAGGCTGGCCTAAAGTGCCGGCCTGCATCCCCCCTTACTGATCTAAAAGAAGTGACATCTACAGACCTATATGAGGCCAGGATACCTTCTTAAGGCTTCCTTTGCTTTCAGCAACACATTCACACCCACATTCCTGAACACACGGCAGTATGGATTTGTTATTATGATATTTATTTATTTATATCCCACTTTTTCCCAATTTGGGACTCAAGGCAGCTTACAACAGTTAAAAGAAACAAAGTTTAAAAAAATCATATCTAATACCAAAGTTTAAAATATAATTAAAATATCCATAAAATTAAAACCTGTTAAAATGGCAAGTAAACAAAACTCAGACAGCATAATTCTGCAGGACCCAATCCCCTTGAGCAGTCAGCTTTCAAAGACCTAATGAAATAATTTTTTAAAAAAGTCTTAGCCTACCTGAAGAAAGATAGTAGGGAGGGTGCTAGTCTAATGTCTCCCAAAAGGGAGTTCCAGAGCCTGGGGGCAGCTACCAAGAAGGCCCTCTCCTGTGTTTCCACCAAATGTACCTGTGAGGGTGGTGGGCCAGAGAGAAGGGGCTCCCCAGCAGATCTTAAATCACAGGCACATTTCTAAGGAATGATATGGTCCTTCAAAGAACCTGGACCTGAGCCATATAGGGCTTATGCTACTCATCTTTTATGGGGCTGAATAGGAATTTGTGGAATGATTTCTGACAGGCATTTTTGAATAGGGTGTTTTTTGAGGGAGGGCTGCCTACTCCATATTGTTGCTTACTTTATTTTATTTGCTTGGGTATCTGTTTATGCCACATCTGGTGGAAAATACAGCTTTGGTGGTAAGATGTTGATTTAGGGAACACAAGTAAGCATTCTGCAGCACCACTTAGGGCCTTTGCAGATGGTGCAAAGCATCATCTTGGAGCTAGGGAAGAGGAGGAGCAGCCGGAAGCTGGATGGCCCAACCTCTTCCCAAGGATGTCACCGATGCAGCATCCGGAAACTGCATGGAAGCTCTTTGGGCGCCTTTTTCTCCGCCTGGGAAAGGAGCACTATTTTGGCACTCCTTTCCCAGGCACCAAAAGGGAGGATTGGGGCTGAGGCATGGGGCAGCCTTGGCCCCAATCCTCTGATTCCCAGGGCAGCCCACAGTCTCCCGTCTGCATCCCACCTTAGTGAAGGTTCACTGTCCTAACCTTCCAAACAAAAGGCTAGCAGCCTGAGGAGTGGGGAGTCTGCCAGTGGACCTAGAAGGACCTGGCAGCTCTTTCCCTTCTGAATGTTAACCACTGGATGTTGAAGGTTGGCAGGAGCAAATGAGGATCCAACTTTGCTTGCATTTGCAAACAGGCTACAGTATCCTCCATCCCAGAAAGTTATTATAGGACAGTCTTTGTGCCAGGTTGGTGTTGTTTTTATTTAAGGACAAAGCATCTCCTGCATTGAATCTGGCTTGCTGCAGATTGTATTGAATTTAATAAAATGTAGCCAATTTGAATCTAAATGGATATCTCCATTCTGGAGATGCCAGGGTGAAAGAACAACAGGTTAGGGTAACGGTATCATTTAGGCAAGAGCTGGTACTTCTTTCAATGTTGTTGCTGTATGACCTTAAGTTGTTTCCAACTGAATGGCAACTCTAAGGCAAACTTATCATGGGATTTTATTGGCAAGATTTGTTTTGTGGGGTGAAGGGTCACCTTTGCCTTCCTCTGAGGCTGGAAGAGTGTGACTTGCCCAAGGCTACTCAGTGGGCTTCCATGACCAAGCATTTATTCAAACCCTGGTCTCCAGAGTCGCATAGCTTTATTTATTGGACTTTATTGCATAGCTAATAAAGTGTTTTACCTGAGTCAAATTTAATTTTAAATCGGGCTGCATTTGGATCCTATCATGAAGATTTTGCTGCCAAAATCACCACCCGAATGCAGCCCGGGTCCATCCCCATTTCCAGAAGCACTCCAGCAGCCATTTTTCAAGTTGCAAAACTCCTGGTTTTTAAAAGAAGCGCCTGGGAGTGGGGATAGACCCAGGCTACATTTGGGCAGCAATTTCAGTGACAAAATCTTTGTGATAGGATCCAGATGCAGCCCGGTTTAAAATGAAATTTGACTCAGGTGAACACTTTATTTTAGCTGTGCGATAAGCCTCTAAGGCTCAAACCACTATGCCATGCTGGCTCTCAATTCTTTCAGTATCCTATTACAAAGAAAGCATTTTATTTCACATTGAGCAGTACTAGGTCTGGAGCCATGAGTTGTGTTTTAAAGGTAACCAGTAGCACCTGAATAAATAAGCAAACAAACAGAGCAGATAGCTAGAAATAGATTAAGCAAATCGAGAAAACATGGCAAGAAGGGAATTGACTTGTCAAACAGTCTGCCATCTGCAATCTCTTCTACAGTGCAGCACAGTGGATAATTTATATCAGGTGCATCATGGTGCATGGAAGGGGGAACTCAAAGAGGTGGCGAGAGGGAGAGGGAAAAACAGGAAGAACAGAAGTGGCAGGGAAGGGAAATGTTTTTATAATGTTGATGTAGAGAGCTGGTTTAAATTCCAATTTAAGAAGCTGAAATGACTGTGCTTTCAAAAATATCTATAAATCTAAAAATCTTTATTTATTCTAGACAGCCCCTCAGGGTTGACCCAGATCAAACACAGGTGTAGTTGGCCAGTAGCTCCCATCATCCATGACCATTGGTGCTATACTATTTAACCATGATAGGAATTGCTCAGCAGCATCTAGAATGCAATTAGTTGTCTGTCTCTGTTTAAGGTGAATTAGAATTTTATCACACTGGGACATTTTATCAGCACAATAGCGAGTTTTTAAAAACATTATTCAAATGGCTTTGCTCTCTTTCCTTTTGCACCTCTGGAATCATGCTAGGACTACAACATTTGTTTGCAATAGAAGTTGATTGCACAGAAGACATTTGGGACTGGCCACCCAAGTACTCCAACAAGACACGTCCCTATCCCTTTCTCTAATTTGGCACACATGTAAACACACACAAAGAGAGATTTTCCATCCCAGAAATAAATACAAATGAAAACAGTATTACCTTTTTAAAGGCCAGGTTCCCCACCACCACCCTCCATCCGCCCTTTATGGATGGAGATCAGACTTAAATAATTGCTGCGCTAAGCTAAAGTTTGATCTGTCTCATCTATCTTGATGCTGGCTGTTACCTACCTTCTATTTGTAATGTCTGAGAAGTCTGATCTATCCTGATCTTAATGATTTATGAGGGGGGATTAAAACTGTAAGACTATTTTCTACTTATATTTCCAGGTGTGAGTTGAAAGAGCATGTGTGTGATATAACAACATAGATTTGTAGTGTGCTAGTGAGAGAGACTTGGAACAGGGCTGAAAGAACAGACTGAATTGAGGGCCACTTTTGGGTAGTTTGACAAGCCAGCAAAGGGGGGGGGCAATCATTTGACAATGGAGTCCCTCTTTTTAAGTGAGCTTTTTTTACAAGTTGCTTCACTAATAGGAAGGACATCTAATTGAAATGGCCACCCCTTCTCTTTCTCCCCTCATCATTGGAAGTGAACTGATGTTTCCCCACTCACAGCATGCCCACTGACCACCCCAAAACACAATAACACCACTATTGAACTTTTGTCCAAGAAAACTCAGTTGAACAGTACCAGGAAAGGAGATTATTAACAGATCTTTTTGTTAATATAAAGAACCATTTTCCAAATGGGTTTCCATGAGAGAACAACATACTAGCAATAATAATAATAATAATAATAATATAATTTTTATGTCGCCTCTCTGCAGTGCAGTCGAGGTAGCATACAGCAGATTAAAAAAACATTGCAAGTTAAAACAGTCAAACAACCCCTTCCCTAACCCACCCACCCCTTACAATATATTAAACTATAGCAAGATTAAAATACTAAATAAAAGAAAACAATACAGTACAAATAAATAATAGCTTAGCAACAAAAGAGCTGGAATCATTGTCATCTCCTTATACTTTTCTTTGGGCCAGGATGTTATTCAGGGAAGGCCTGCCAGAAGAGAACCGTCTTTACTGCTTTTTTAAAGCAGTCAAGAGTAGTAGTAAAACAGATCTCATCCAGCAGGCCATTCCATAATCTGAGGGTGGAGGCAGAGAAGGTCCTCTGGGAGGTTGCTGACAGTCTGGTTTTTATGGGCCGTAACAGATTCCTGCCAGAGGACTGAAGTGCCCAGGGAGGATCATAGGGAAGGAGGTGGTTCAGAACATAAGTTGGACCCAAGCCATGTAGGGCTTTAAAGGTCAAAACCAACACCTTGTACTATGCTCGGAAACTAATAGGCAGCCTAAATAAGGCAGCAAGAATGTCATTTGGTTAACATCAACAGAAAGCACTTGTTATTGTAATTCTGAATTAAATGCCTAGTGCAATGAGCTTCTAAGCAGGAAAAAGGAACTCTCCCTGAGATCATTTCCTTCTAGTTGTTTTCTGTTTGCATACACCAAGTCCCTGTGTTTCTGCTTTTGTTCACCACAATCCTTCCCCATTATTACTGTAAATGTATGTATGGCTATGCTTTGTGTCAGTGACATATTGTTTAGTCAAGGGAGAGTCATCAGTTTGGTATGTATGAGGGTTATTTTGCTAGAAGGATTCCAGTCTGAAGGTACAGACAGTGCACACTTGAAAAGAAATAAAAGAGTGAGTGTTTAGCATAGTCATAGAGACAGAACAATGTGCCACTTGAGATCCATCTTTATTACATGAGCAGCATGGATATCAATTTTTGGCTTTCTGCAGGGGTGTAGCTTCAAGAGGGGAATGAGGACATCCCCTCTAAAATTCTACCCCTCTAAAAAAGTTTCCTTCAGTCTCCAAATTTCTAGCATTGCAGATACTGAGATACTAAAAATCATTTCTACCTAAAACTCATTTTTGTTGTGTTTGCATTTCCTTGGTAACTTTGCCTTTCTCCTTTTGTGGGGGAGAGGTATAAACTTTATTTTTAAATACTTGACAGAAGTTTTATTTTACTGCAGTGCTCGAAATATGGGGACTAAAGGAAACAGTTTTGCTGACAGAATTCTTATTTGGGAAGCAACAAAAAATTGGGACAAAAAAAAAGCAGCCTGCTTGAGAATAGCGAGGTGGAAGGGAGAAAGGAGTATAATCACGCCAAATTGCACCATGTGAATGCCTGGATATTAGAACTGCTTCGGGAGAAACTTATCATACTCACTCAATAGTAAAAAGGCAGCATGATCAGGGAGGGGGTATCAATGAAAAGGAGCACTCCAGCAGCAGATGGACTACAGATCTACAGCATCTACAGACTACAGGACACAGCATCATATGATAAAGACAGCCACAAATGTTGCTATCCTGTTCTAGCTTGGTGTGATAAATCTCTAAGTCTCATATTCATGGAGGCTTAGGGGCTATGCAGATGGGCAGGAAAAGGTGACCTGATTTTACCTTTTCCCTAAGCTGAAGCAATGGCACCTCCTGCCCTGAGGTTGCCCTAAATGGGGATGGAGCAACCACAATGGGGGGAATCAATACAGCTTTTCTGAGGCTGTATTGAAGCATCAGCAACTGCACCACCAACCCCAAGGACGCCACAAAGGGAGGCGGAGCAACCACATGGACCGGCAGTGGCTGTTTTAATTTGTTTTCATTCTCAAACGCATGCGCATGTGCGCAGGAACATCTCTTCACATCTCTCCAGGAAAACATCCCTGAGCACCTGCACAGGACATGTCATAGGCTGGTATACAGTCTGTCACTCACTGTGTACAAAGGTGACTAAAGATCGGCATCCTTGTGCACCTGCACAGGATCTGTCATACACCTACATATCATGCAAGGATTCGCTGACCTCTGCTTCCTCCCAAGGAGTGGGTGCAGTAGACAGGTGCCACTGTCAGATTGTGCCACCCTTGGGGTGAAGGAATGGGTTTGTCAACTGAAAAGACACTCCATCATCCTCCACAAAACATGTCCCACACAGATCAGTGGGGAGGGGATAAGTACATGCAAGGGAGGTTTGTGTGGACAGACTTGATGTATGCAACTGGTGGTCATGCAAGGGACATGGTCAACAGGACACACAGACAAACATTACTCCAGGAGCCCCCCCCCCAATCATGCCAGGAAGTGATGCGCAGGTCTTATGCACACCTGCACACCTGCACAGAAGTGGTCACAAAAGCCTCTTTCATGCAAATTGCTGTGCTTGCTGACAGCAAGGTACATGCAACAGAATGCATTGATTGTCATAACAGAGGACAGTTGCTAGGGCACATGCGTAGGGTTACAATCAGGGTTAGGGTTAGGGTTACAATTAGGGTTAGGGTTCTAATATTCAAGCACACCTGCGCCAGTGAATCCACACCTGGAAGCATAGGGCACTTTAAATTAAAGCTTGCATCGTAAAGCGCATGCAATGGATCGCCAAGTCCATTTCCACCACACGTGCGACAGTGCATTTATACAGCCATTTTCTGGTGCATCAGTGTCACTGCATACATACACAGATGCAAAGGTGTGCATCTTCACCGAAGGATTGGGAAAAAATGGAGCAGCTTTTCTCGGATACGATGGCTAGAGGGCCCTTTCCTGGAGACTTTTAGGTGTGCATCATCTAAAGGCCACACCTACAGGCTGCTTTCCCTGCCATTACCATCTTCTTCTACCGGCTTCACACCAGCAGAAGGACTCAGGCAGAGGCTGCTTTTCCTGCCATTACCATCTTTCTCTACCAGCTCGACACCAGCAGAAGGACTGAGACGGAGGCTGCTTTCCCTGTCCCTCTTCCCTCTTCCTCTGCCAGCTCCACACCAGCAGAAGGACTCAGGCAGAGGCTGCTTTCCTTGCCCCCTCCTCCATCTTCCTCTGCCGGCTCCACACCAGCAGAAGGACTCAGGGAGAGGCTGCTTTCCCTGCCATTACCATCTTCCTCTACTG
>CM034708.1:143643727-143663341 GCA_020142125.1 Phrynosoma platyrhinos | reverse complement strand
CAAATATTCAAGCCCCATAGGCTTGAATGGCTGCGTACTCCCATGTACGTGCCATTTTAACTCTCCCTGCTTGCCAGTCTGTGAAGGACCGAAACTGCGGACCCAAAGTGTGCAAAAATGGAGGGATGAGTGTACTTCTCTCATGGGTCATCATCTTGCCTGCAAAAGCTGCAAGGAAGGGCAGAGTGTGCCATAGGCACACCACACTATTACAGGTATGGTGAAGGGAGCATCCTGACCTTCTGTCCTTTGGGATAATGCGGGGATGAGTAAAATGTGGCTTTCCACATGTCAGCCCTAACTAGTCCAGTAGATGATCTGTAAGGAATGCTGGAAGTTACAGCCCAACAACATCTGAATGACTGTACTTTGTCCATCCATCAACTAAGGAGACACATCTCATGGAGAGCAGCATTAAAGGAGGTTTGGTTTTTGTATGTGTGGTAGTTTAAATGACTGAGTGCCCATCTCTACCCATCCCAAGGTAGAGTCAGAGCTTTCTGGTTCAGTGCAAAACTCTTTGTATGGGTTTTGCACATATGCAGTCTTGGGATTGAGAGGAGGTGACTGAAGAGAGAAGCAAAAGATATGTGCCTTTGGATCCATTATGCCATTTGGAGCAATGCCAACACTGCATCTGATGAGAATACTTAATCTAAAAAGAGCCCTTTTGTGAGTTGTGAGTTCAATGCCAGCCAAGGGCTCAGGGTCGACTCAGACTGGCATCCTTCCAAAGCCACTAAAATAAGTACCCAGCTTGTTGGGGGAAATTAGCTTACAGTTGTAAACCACTTTAGAGACTGCTGAAAAGACTGCTGAAGTTGCTCTTGCTAAAAACACTAGGAGCATCATGTTGATTAATTGGTGTGGTGTGCTTGAAATGCAGCAGAGCTTAGGAAACCAGCTTCCTTAATCAGCCTTCTCATGCTGAAAGCATGCAGACGAATCATGTAGATCTAAAATAGAGATTTATTGTTCCATAAAATACAAATAAGCAAAGAAAAACATACAGTCCACCATAGGGACATCTTGCTGATGTGGTAGAAAAGAAAAGTTACAGATCCATGTTTCCAAATCCAGGAGTTACATTGTAAAAGCAATATAAGCATATTATAATCCAGAAACTAACTCCATAGTTAAAATAATTGCGATCACGCACGCACACACAATAATGCATGAAATATAAACATTCTAGACAAAGGGATTGCTCGGCTCTGTCCTTACTCCACCTTCTGGGTGTTAACCTTATGCTGATTGGATAATGCCTGTATGATGTGTTTTAACCCAGCCCCTTGCTGTCCATCATCCACCCATGTGACTCTTTTCCCATGACCTAATGTTGTTTGAATTTCACTATCTGTTTTCCCAGCTAAAATCTGTTCATATTATAACTTCTCTGGCCACCTGGACTGAGTTCCCTTTGTTTCTCTAGATGCTGTTTTGATGAGGAAAATTCCACACACACATCTTTACATTTCACCTTTCACTGTATAACCCATCCATATTCAACACATCAGCACATCTCTTAGAAAATAACTCCTCAAGGCCTGAGAGCAAGACCTACCCAGCAGCAGAGTGCCTGGAAAAACAGAGTGCCTATAGGCTAGCCCACATAGGATGTGAGACCTTATGAGAACTGCATTTTGCTAGCTGCTCAACCAAAACGAGGGGAAGCGCTACAGTTCCTTCTACACTGGTTATAGTTTGCTATATTATCCATAGACTCCAGAAGGGGGGGGAGGCTCACCTCTCAAGAGAGTCACCCCTTCCCCCAGAAATGATCGCAATTTCAGATGCTACAAACTGAGTTCAAAGTGCAGGAGTAGTTTGCACTCAACTCACCAGTGGAGAGAGGAGTAGAGCAGGTGGAATATTGCCCTTCCCATTAGACCCTGGCAAAAGCAAACTATAAACTCCTAGCTTGTGTGTTCTTCCTCATTAATAACATTTGCAATCTTGGCCAAACTCTGATGTTGCGGTCATATGTGTCCACAAGTTGAAGGGTATGAAATATTAAGAAACTATTATAGTTGAGCCTTCCCTGTAATAACAAAAACTGCATGCGATCTATCCTATGCATGTTTGGTAGAAAGCTACCCAGAAAACATGGCAGGGACTTCTAAGTAGACACTATCCTTGTTAGAATCTTCATATTTAAGAATGATTGAATGATACAGGATGGGAGACATAATTCCCTGCCTCCAACTGTATCCTACACAGACTTGCTTGTCAGTGGTGAGGCCTCCCACCTTAAAAACAGTTGCAAGGTCACTATTAACCAGTTATCTGGGGTTTACTGACATTTTAAGACCCATCTGCCCAAATTGCCATCATGTCCATTTCTACCATCAGTTCATCCAGAAAGAAATCCAGCTTGCCAAACACTGACTGTTCCACTTCTGTAACATCAAAAAGACTCCACCTCATGCCATTGTGTGGAACCTCTCCCAGTGTAACATATCACAAGGACATGCATCTTGGTCTCAGGGTTAGGCCCTGAAATCTTAGGGAATAGGATCTTACTGGATTAGATCACCTTTTATCCATATGTCACTTACCTGGAGGCCTGAAGTAAAGAATTAGGATTGAAGATATTTGCAAAGTGGATTGAGAGAAATAATCTTGTTTTCCTAAAGAACTAAAGACTAACAGATTGGAACAGCATGATTTCACACATGGTTCCAAGGTTTTTTGACCCAGAATGATTCAGTGGTCTTTAAAAAACAGCAACACTGGCACACAGAAATTATTAATGGCTACATGCTGTTGAAATGTAATCCAATTTGAACATAGGTTTAATCTCAGTGAGATCTCTGCATGTCCAGAAAACAAAATGCAGGAAAGAAAATCTGTCTACATCCATTTAGATTTTAGGACATAGAAAAAATGTGCCTTCATTTATCTCTAGAAGTCTGGTGGGACTTCCAAAAATATTTAGTTAAGCGCAGTAGTGTAAGTGGTACCTTTTGAAGCACAGCAGGTCTTATGACATCAACAAAAATTTTGAAACTTGAGTTCTCTGAAATGCAGGTTTTTCCTTTTAATTACAAATATAAACAATCCTGTAAAGACATTTAAATCACTGTCAAATAAGAATACAATCACAGAGAAGGGAAGAAATATCTACTCCTCTCTTTGAGTATTTCCTTGTTTTCCAGGGTTTTTTCAGAGTTCCTTTCCTTCTTTGCTACACACAACCTACTACTTGAAAGCCTTGTTATCATTTCATCAGCTTGCGAAATTGGGTTCTCAATTGGCAAAGAATATAACTGTCCTCATGGTGGGGGGAAAAGTTGTAGATGTTATTCTTTACTCCCTCTCCATGATATGGGGGGGGTGCAGACAGGCGGCACCAGGAGGACGTCATCAGAGCACGCGCTCTGATGATATCCTCGGGGGGGGCACCCGACATGTGGCTGCCCCTCCCCTTCCCTGGCTCCAAGACGGTCCTTTGTACTGTCTGAAGAGGCCCATAATTGGTAAAGCTGGTGGTTTAATAAAGAACCATTATATTTATCAAGGCTGCAGTCCAACAGTTTGCTGTTGGCCAGTATTGTGCACACTGAACTGTATTCTTTCTGAAATGAATAGGATAGTTCTGAAATGAATAGGATAGAAATGAATAGGATAGTTGGAGAACATGAAAACTAACTAGATGCACTAGATCAAGGATGGAGAAACTACAATTAGATACAGAGTCAACAGACACTTTTGTTCATAGTGAAGCTACCAGCAGAGATGGAAATCTTGGATCATCATGAAGCATGTTCTTGAAGGTTTCCACAAATACCATTGTGTCTGTTTGACCAGGACCTATAAGAGGAGGGTTCAGCCAATATATCATGTCAGGACCCAGACAGCCAAGGAGGGCCTGTGAATTTTGAGAGATTGCTCAGTTAATCATGGACACCTTTGAAGATACATCATTCCTCTGAGCAACTGCAGGGCACAAGCATATAACAGTGCCAACAAGGCAAGAAAGTACAATGGCACCCAAGCAAAAATATTAGAGCAGTGTTCAGTGAGAATCTTTTCCCCATGGAGCTGCCATGCTCTCAACTTGTGCAGAAATCACAAAGCTAAATGATTTGTATGAGGGGGTACCGTAAAGTTTTAATTATCACCTTTAAAAAAACTTGACAGAAAGTTTGTTTTGATTTGCAGTTGTTAATTTATTTCTACGTAGTCACTATCCAGATTTACACATTTTCCCCAGCGTTTCTTGACCCTTCAAATACTGTTATTGTAGAAGTCTGCAGATTGCACCTTAATGAGGATTTTACACTTTAGTCACTTCTGGCACAACCTGTAACAAAAATAAAGGACACAATGAGCTGATTTTCTCAACCTCATGCACTTAGGGACCAATGATAACACTGACAAAATTTCATCTTATATCATAATAACTTCCATGTGGTAATTATTACTTTATGATAACCCCTCATAAGGCAACCCATTTCAAAACCCATTCTCAGGCCATGAAAGTGTGGAAAGTTTGGGGAGGTGGTAACATTTCAAAGCTGAGAGTATTACTTGCCAACATCAGTGCAGCTCCTACAAATGGCCATGTTAGATGCATCTATATTGAAGAGTTAATACTGTTTGATACCACTTTAACTGTCATGGCTCAATGCTATGGAATTCTAGTATTTGTAGTTTTGTGAGATATTTAATCTTCCCTGTCAGAGAGCTCTGGTGTCACAACAAACTACAATCCCAGGATTTCATAGGATGGTGCCATGGTAGCAGTTGTTGTTTTCCTCTAGAAGCCCCTATCAAAATGATGTTACTTCATCTTGAGGCATTATTCTGGAGACTGGGAGAAGAAGGCAATATGGCAGCCACCAAGAGAACCCCTGTTAGTACAGAAGGTTTTGTCCTTGATTTTTTACCTCCTTCTAACTACCCAGAAGAGGTTGAAGTTTTCCCTCTAATTTCCCATCCACAATTTACATTTAAAACTCTCTACTGAGAACTTTGGACAAAGCAAGCAAATGTTTAACAAATTGTAAGTTACCATTTGTGTGGGAGGAAACAGGCATTCCCAATATGTTCTTGTTTGGAAAATATGAGGATTCCTTGGTAATGCAAAATCTGGGAGTACAGTAGTCTGACATGGAGGTGATGAAAAATGCTAGATTGTGTTTGCTGTTGCCTCCAAATAGTTTCCAACATTTTGGATCTCTCTGTGGAGGGCTTGTCTACACAATGCTTACACAAATCCATACTTACAATGTACCAATACATTGATCATAAAAAGAGCTCGGGTCTGACCAGCTCACTTATTTTCTGCCTTGTTTCTAGATAACTTAACTTTTGAATAGGCCTTGAAAATGGCATGGTTTGTGAAGACTTTGGCTGCATCTACACTGTAGAAATAATGTAGTTTGACACTACTTTATGCCATGGCTCAATGCTATGGATTTGTAGTTTGTTGTGGCACCAGACCTCTCTAGGAGAAAAGGCTAAATATCACAAAAACCTACAAATCCCAGGATTCTATAGCATTGAATCACAGCCATTAAAGCAGTGTCAAACAGAATTATTTCTGTAGTGCATATGCAGCCTTTCTTGAGGCAGGAAGAAAATTGCTAAAAATACTTGTTGCTTCCTTAAAAAAAAAATAGTGAAGAATTATATCCCTAGTCTGTACTTCACAAATTACCTAGTCCTAATGATATCATTGCTTCTCAGTTTTCTTCAACTCACAAATATGTATTAGATAGGTTTTTCAAGACCCATTAACAATGCAGTCCTATATATAGTCACTGAAAAAGTCATATATGTTCAGTAAAGTTTACTTCCAGGATAGCCGGCATACAGAATTGGAACACAAATATGCACATCTTATTTCCACATAATGTATGTATAGTCAAGCATCTTCTGTTAAAGTTATAGAGGTTTGTCCATTTTCTGCCTGAATTTAGACTCATATGCAGTTCACTAAGAACAATAATGGACTGCACTTCTTTTCCAGGTAGCATTCAAATCAATAAAACAGCTGCCTAAAACCTGTAGTTAATGGAATTTGGTACTGTTGGATTTTCTCATGTTTCTGAAGTGTCACATGCTAATTATACAAGTGCACATTCTAGTCAAGTGCTTCCAGATGATGTGAGCAAGGAAATGAGAAGCATAAATATATGTTTTAAATGTCTGTGTATGTTCTGCTTTCTGTCTCTCCATTTTTCTGTGGTGCCAGCCTTCTTGTTCCTCAAACCTTTTACCTGTTGATTTCATTTGGTTTCTATTTGTTCATTTCAGAAATTTAACTTTGTGAGTGCTTCTTTAATATAATACCTGAACATTTTTATTGCATTGACTAGGGATGGAAAAAAATGTTCAAAAATATTCAAAAAATCGCCAGAAATGTGTTTATTGAGTATCAAGAAAAACTGACAAGGAGAATCCTGGATTGGTAGGGATCTTTCACAATTTATTCTGCACATGATTTGCTCTTTTTTGCAGAAGAATGTGGGTTTTTCTGTGCGAAAGGAGGAAGAGGAGGAGGAGTGAATTTTCTGCAGAATATGTCTTGAGCTGGAAATAGTATTTGGAAACACTTTTGACACAGCAGAAAGAAATCACTAAAATCACTAATGCTTCCTTCAAGGATGAAATTAGTGAAAAATTTCTTCCTTAGCTGGTGACTAATATATTTGTTCAGAAAGTTGTGCACACATTCCTGAAGGATAAGTGTACTGTTATTCAAAACTCTTCTAAGTGTGCAATCATACAAAATTCCCAGATTTCTTTTTTCAGTGGTTCACTGATCCACTTTTATTTCAGAGATATTGGTCCCATTCAGATTACATGTTTACCCTGGCTTGCCATATATGAGCAGCTCATTCAGTTTTACTCCATGGTTTTATTATCATGTTGTCCAAACATGGGCATTTCTTCTCTGTTTTGTTTTTCTTCCAACAAACAAGAGGGGGAAAAACTAAAACAAAGCTTAGATTTTGTCTGTGCTTTGTTGGGAGAGAAACAAGCCAGAGAAGAGAAAGCATCCATGTCTAGACATTATGATAAACAAACCACCAACTAAATCTCTGTGAAACTGATACCATCACAAGCCAGAACAATAAGACAGCAGGCATCATCATGTCATTTGTCAGCAATAAGCCAGGTTCTTATAGTGGATCTGTGGTTCAGTGTGCCATAGGAACCAAGCTATTATGCAGCAATGAAATGCTGTTTCTGGCAGGGTAGCCATGTAAGTGTAAAACTAGGAAAGTGAGATAATGATCCCTTTATTTTTTGTGTTTCATTTCCCTTTCATATAATGCTGGATTTTCACACAAATTGAGGGAATTTAAATTTAAGGACTTAGATTTGTACACTTTTGAAATTACATCATGGCATACATACAAAGAAGGGTTTCTACTATCTCCTCCAACATCCTTTACTTGCTATTTTTGTTTAAAATGGCATTCATCCTGAAGAAGGACCGTACAATGTTGCTGAGTATTTTGTAGTATTTTGGGAGGGAAGGTTGATTGGATCTAATAAAGCAATTATCCTCTTGCTAGTTTTCTCCCAGTGGATTAGTGCAGCTGTAAATATTTTATAAATAGAACTATTTAATTTAGAGCTTTATTTTTCTGGGCGTCTTAATTGCAATACTTTGAATTATCTCCCCAAACCATTTTTTCTTCACATTCATATCCAATAGACAACATAGCATGGTTTAACTGTTCCAGCCCCATAATAGAAACACCTGCAGCTTTTGATGAGTGCTGGCTTACTGCAGGTTCTGTCATAATTACTGGTATTACTCAGATATGCACAAACAAATCCATAGTGTTATTCCTAGTTCACTTGATATTTTTCAGCCACACAACTGGATTTTTTAAAACACACTACACTCTCCTTTTTGAAAATCTTCTTCTCAATAAGCTGAGACTAATGGTGATATTGTCAAATTATCTTTTGAAAATATTAGCTACTCATTGTTCAAAATGTTGCTTGTTCTGATCCTAAATCAGAGCATAAATCTCAGAGGGCTTTATTTATTTATTGCATTAATTTATTGACCCTCAAGCCACCAGTCTTTAATCTTTAACTAATCAGACTTACAATTATTTTGAAGCAGGAGGACTATACATGTTGCATGGCACAGCAGTAAGGTAAATCAGTTTATGCATCTGTGCTGATGGCATAATTAAGCATAATAAATTGGCCTCTCTTCTGGGTGCATTATCTCTGCTTTATGGAGTAAGTATGAGATGGGGTTTCAAGGCACAAGATAGAATGTTTTGACAAGAAGCAAGAGCACAGTGTGGCTGCTGATTGAATGTACAAGCCTGTTTCATTGTTGGAAGAGGCAATAGTTAAAGGTCAATGTGCTTCTTACATCTTTGCAGTTCACAGTCCAAGCCAAATGTGAGACCCAAACATTTGGGTGATGTGCAGTTGCTCATAGTATATAGTAAATGTGATCATGCTTTACATAAGACTACCCAACAGGACTAAACAACAGGACGCTTCAATTGGTGTAAAATGTGGCAACTGAACTAATAACCAATAGTTGGTAGGATCATGCACATATGATTTCTATACCAGAAGGTCCAGTTTACTGGTTATTTAACAGACTCAGTTTAAGTTTTTGATTTTAAAAATGTCATAGGGCCTGGCTATATGAGAGACATATAGTTCACTAGGGATCTGTTTGGTTATCAAGATTTACCAGACAGGTTCTTTATTAGACATCATGGTTACATCATTTCCAAACTGTGGAATGTTCTCCCTTCAAAGCAAAGATAGTTCCACGATTTCTCAGCCAAGGGCAAGGAAGAAAAGAAATAAGTCCTGTTTCAGAGAATTCATCTCTCAGGTAGTACATGCTACTGTTCAATGGAGTCAAAGGAAGAAGGAGAGGGCTATAATAAGATAGTAGGCAACTGCCGTAGCCTGTCAGCAATTGATACAGCATACTTTTTCCCCATACATACATGTGTTGTAGCAGGAGAGCTGGCAGGTAAACTGGCACTGTTTGCAAGTGGACAAAAAGAGGCAGAAGTCTAGACAAGGGGCATGGATAGGCAACTGGCACAAATGGGCATGGGTTTCAGGTCTGAATGAAGCAAACAAATCATCCTGCAAGCATGTTTTTTCCCCCTTATCATCTCAACTTGGCCCTGCCTCTTCAGTCTTCATATGTTCTTCTCTTACTTGCAACTGCCCGTGCACAAAGGATGTGCCCATGCCACATCAAAGTATATGGCAGTTCTATCATGCACAAGAAAGCCAATCTAGTTCTTGTTCACATACACACAAGTTCTAGGTTCTGTATGCTGAGTAAGGGGAGATGCAGACGGGCAGCCATGGGCCACTCTGGGAAGCAGAGGGTTAGGGCCGAGGCTGCCCCATGCCTCGGCCCCAATCCTCCCTTCTGCCAGCCCTGAAAGGAGTGCTAAAATGCTGCTCCTTTCAGAGCCAGCAGAAGGGACGCATCAAGAGCCACCACATGGCTCTTCTGAGTCTCTCCCGCCGCAGCGCATCAAGACACTGCACTGGAAGGACATCTTGACAGTGCACGCCATGTGTAATGGCTTGCGCCATCATGATGTCCTCGAGGAAGGGTTGGGGCACCCAGCGTATGGCTGCCCCTCCCCTTCCCTGCCTCCAAAACGACACAAAATGCTGTCTGTAGAGGCCCTAAGTAATGTATTCTAAAATAATTTTATTAGAACAGGATTGAAAGAGCAAGTGGAGGCAGGAAATGAGCTTTTTTCATTGTAGAGACTAGAAAAAATTATTAGATTCATTCTTTTCCCCTTTTGACAATTGCACTGATAAAAAATGAACTCCACCCCCAGGCTGACCCTTTAGGCCAGTCTGCAACACCCCCTAGTTTCCTAGGGTGTATCCACACTGCAGAACTAAAAGCAGTTTGGCATCATTTTAACTGCCATGATTCAGTCCTACAAAATCCTAGGACAGGGGTAGGTAACTTTTCCCCCTTTAAGGGCCAAGGGACTTCAGCTGCCAGAATCCCAGGAGCCATTGGCCAACATGGGACTATTGGCCAACATGGCTGAGGCTTCTGGGAGCTGAAGTCCCTCAGCCCTTAAAGGGGAAAGGTTGCCTACCCTTGTCCTAGGATGTATAGTTAACTCTCTGACAAACTAGGTTGAATACCTTACCAAACTACAATTCCCAGAAGTCTGTAGAATAAAGTCATGGCAGTTAAAGTGGTGTCAAACTGCTTTAATTCTGAAGTGTAGATACACTCCAAGTCCAATGCTCAAACCACTATACCACACTGGCTCAAAAGCACCAAAAAAGTTGTCGTTTGCCTTTAAATTGTTTCCAACTTATGGCGACTCTAAGGCAAACCTATCATGGGGGTTTCTTGGCAAGAGTTGTTCAGATGAGGCTTGCTGTTGCCTTCTCCTGAGGCTGAGTGCATGTGACATGTCCAAGGTCACCCACTGGGTTTTATGGCCAAGTTGAGAAACCACTAAACCACAAAGATGCTAACATAAAAAAAGAAAATGCATGACATTTCACATAACTTGTTGAGCCCCTCATTTTACTGAAGATAAGACAAGATATTCTTTACATCCCTACTTTCAAACCCATTGTTAATTGAAATATTTAAAATCTTGCAAAATAAATGTTGTTCCTGAAGTGTTAAAGAGTTCAAAATATTGATCAGTAAAAGGAGAAACTGCAAAGTTTAAATAACACATTGGAATTTGTACTTTCACCATCTCAGTGTTGATGAGTTTTTCATTACCATTGTATAGTGAACACATAATTCAATAAGGACCTCAGTTTGGAAAGCAGCCCGATCATCTCGGGCCTATTCGGTATCTGAGTCATGATTTAGAGATCCAAATTCCTGTGAATCCTATTGACTCAAATTGGATATTACTGTAATAATAAGCTAGAATGTTTTTCAGACAAGAGTTAGGGGAAATTACATCAGGTTACCCACTTTCAGAAAATTGGTGGCAGAGTTACTCTGTTATATAACCCCCTTTTTACTTTAAAATACAGAAAACAATATTTTACATATTTCTTAACATAATTAGATGGCATTTTCAGGGACATTTCCCCTTTCTGATGGAATTAAGCCTGCAACACTCAAGGTTTTCTTTCTTTTGTTTTTCTGGGCAATTGTTATGCAAATGACATACAGTATAATTGAGGGCTGTAGCTGAGGAACTCAACATTTCAGAAGGATGTGCACAAGAGTTTTTCAGAAAGAAAACCCATTAGTTTTAAGGAGATAAATGTTTAACCTTTCCTAAGCACTTTTGCAGATTTGGGGTCAAATCACAGAAGTGATGGCATAAAAATGGCATATCTCATAGATGTCATGGTTAATGAAAAGCAGTTTGAAACACCTTCATTTTTCCTCAGTTGCTACAGACACAGAAGGTGCAACAGGACATGAATCAATGATGAATGTGGATCAAATAGTGGCACAGGAAGGACATAAACATCCATCATTTTTCCAACATGTACTTAGTGCTACACCCACTCAGATTCCAAGTATTTGACAAAAATTATTTTATCATTCCTACTCCTGTAAAGAGGAACTAACACAGAGCATTGAACAAGATCAGGCCTTCAGCATATTGTTCTGAGATCCCTTCTGTACTGAGATTGGAAAGCCTTGATAAACCATCTATGGCACCTAGATGCTACATCTGTCAGTCATACAATTACACTGCCTTCTCTCTTTAACCTGGCACTATCCTTATATCAAGGGAAATGAATCCTGTTTATTTGAAGATGCAACACCTTTGCCTCTGTGAGTCTGAATTGGTGATGAATTGCTGATGGCTAAGTCTGCTTCAGAGGCATCCTGCTTTGTTCTGGACATCTCCTGATCTCTCATAATCAAGCTGACTTGGTTTCAGATTCAGCACTCATTCATATACAAAATATATTCCAATTTTTTATCCCTGATTCTTTCCAGAACCACATGTGAGAGTACAATGATCTAGGAGCTTATCACATGCACATTTAACCTGACTGCACCCTAACAGGATGCAGCCAGGACACGGGATGCAAGCAGGAATTATTGCACATAATTTGCTACCAATTCCGCCAGCCGAGTGCAGCCTGGCTGCAGCCTGGCTCCAGGTGCACTTCAGTTGTTGCTTTTCCAAGTCAGAAAGTTCCTGCAATGCAGCTAGGCTGTATTCATTGGCAGCGAATTACATGTGATAATTTCCACCTGCATTCCATGTCTCAGCTGCATTCAATTAGGGAATAGTTGGGCTAAATGTGTATGCGATAAGCTCCCTAGAAATGTAAGAATTATCATTGAGAAGGGAAATAAAGAATAGTATATTTGTATAAAATTCCTGTGTTGAAACATATTTTGTCTATTTTAAAATCAATTCTTTTAGTATAAAGCAGCATATGCTATATTACATGGATAAACCTTTTATATAACATGCAGGGACCTAGTGTCGTACAATATTTGCTGGCATAGTCCAGCACTTCCTTTTCATGGTTGCAGGGGGTACCAACTGAAAGAAGCAGAGGCTATTGTGTGGAAAGAGGGGGAGAAGGAAGGCAAAGAGAGAAAGGAGAAATACAAAAGTACAATGTTTTGCCTCCTGATCTGAAAACTATCAGCTTTGGAGATATACTTGTATGAAATCCCTGAATTTCAATTGCTTTATCAATAAATATAGAGCATTGTTTTATATGCATGTTAATTCATTTGGTTTAATAGATCATTTCTAAATGATTATATTATATATGGAGTTAAAGAGAGGGTCAGCATAGTGTACTGGTTTGAATGTTGCACTGTAACTCTGGAGACCAGGGTTCAATGCCCAGCTCAGCCATGGAAACCTACTGACTGACCTTGGGCAAGACACATGCTCTCAGCCTCAGGGGAAGGCAATGGCAAACCTCCTCTGAACAGATCTTGCCAAGGAAACCTCATGATAGGGTTGCCTTAGGGTTGCTGTAAGTCAGAGATAATAAACAAATGAGGGAACACATAAGTCTATGGTTCACTTATCATTATTTATATGTATGTATTATCACCAGTCTCTGTCTTCGTAATAACCCTTGAAGAACACTACACAAATATTTCTTGTCTAATCTACAGAAGAAAATATGTTTTTATACATTCTGAGATTTGGTTTCATTTTCATATCAAAAGCAAAGCAAAGCAGCTTCATTTATATACCGCTTCATATCGCGCATGGGATGTCTAAGCGGTTTACAACTGTGATCTGATTGCCCCCCAATAACCTGGGTACTCATTTTAGCGACTTCGGAAGGATGCAGGCCTGAGTCGAGCCTCAGCCCTGGCTGGTGTTGAACTCGCAACCTTGTGGTCTATGAGTGAGTGGCTGCAGTACAGGCATTTAACCACTGCGCCACCAGGGCTGTTATCAAGTTTATTGATGTTCACATCACTACGTCCTCACTATGATGCTCATTACAATAGTTTTCTCTTAGCCTCCCAGCCCCACATAGTATCCACTACACAGTTGTGGCAAAGATGAATCATAGTATCTTAGAGTTGGAAGGTACTACAAGGGATATATAGTACAACCCCACACCATGTTGGAATACACAATTAAACAACCCAGAAAGATGTCCATCCAAAATCTTTTTAAAGGTCCTCAAAGATGGAGGGTCCATCACCCTCCAAGGTAATCTATTCCACTGTTGAACAACAAATACAGTAAAAATGTTCTTCCTAATGTTAAGGTGGAATCTCATTTCTTGTAACTTGAATCCATTGGTTTTATTTTTTATGCATACTTTGGGATTCTAGTCTCTAGTCTCATGAGCAGTGAAAATAAGCTTCCTCCTCCTTCTACATGACTTTTCTTCAGATGTTTAAAGACAGTCATCATGTCACCTCTCTGCCTTCTCTTCTCCAAACTAAATATACCTAGCTTCCTAGCCTCACCTCATAAGACTTGGTTTCCATACCTTTGCACTGATAACAGTTAGCCAAAAAATCTGCCTAATACACCCTCCATGGAGCAATACAGAGTGTGAGGGGGTGCTCTTTTGATAGAAGAACACATAGAAATCCTATTCAGCCTCATAATCCCTATAGGATATATGAAAAAATGTTGCTCAGTTTTACCCTTGGGGAGCAGTATGTATGACCAGGCTACAAAGCTATAGATCTCTCTGACTGATGGATTTTTCTGCCTTGGAAGGAGACTTTTCCTGTTGAAGGAGGAAGTGAATTCCAAGAGGAATGCCATTCCTGTGCTTGATGCCTATGCTCATACTTTATCTCTGACAAAGCATTGATTATTTATTTATAACATCTTCATGGCTACAAGGAATTTTTTGTTTAATTCTTTATTGTTTTTTCTTTCTTTCAGATCTGCTTGTATTCAGAGACAGGTAGATAGATGAATAGGTATGATAGATATTACATATAGCTAGCTGTCTACTGGTAAAACAGAAAGATCCTCTTTAAGCAGAGCTGCAGTCTTGACTGTTCAGCCACTGCCAGTACCTTCAGTGCAAATTGTGCATCGGTGTACAAGCTCATCTTTTAGCATTTGAATACCTTCCTGACGGTTATTGATTCAGATCCGAGTCTCCAAGCTGCTAGTCTGCCACATTGTAAGTTTGACATTAGTCCATTTACCTGAGGAAAGTCAACGCTGTTTTATGCTGCAAATATCAATTGTTTTATTTCAGGTACTTGCCTCAAAACAATAGATCCAGGAAGAAAAATTAAATGAATTTCTCAGGTGTTCTATAAGAAATAGGCTGGTGATCTTACCAAATTTAATTCTAAAAGGAATTTTGAATTATTTATTTGAATTGTTCATTGGAAACATTTGTTCCAATTTTGTTTAATTTGCATTTGAGGCTGTAGATCAAGTCTACAAAAGCTTATGCTACAACTTCTTTCACACATTTAGTCTCAAAAGTGCTACAAGATCTCTTTTGTTGTGTGGTTGTGTGCCTTCAGGTTGTTACTAATTTATGAATTTTCCAGCCTATGGTGACCCTAAAGTGAATCTATCATGCGGTTTTCTGAGGCTGAGAGTGTGATACTCACCCAATGTCACCCAGTGGGTTTCCATGGTGGAACAGAGAATTGAACTCTGGTTCCAGAACCATAGACCAAAGCTCAAACCACTACACCATGCTGGCTTTTTATGTCTCTGATTTTTTTCTTGTGAGTGCTTTTGAAATTGTTTCCATGGAGGGAACTAAATGGAAAGCATTACATCAGAAATCAAATTCATATGGTTATTTTAGGGAAACTTCAGAAAATTTCACAAAAATCTTGCAAGTTACTAACTTCACTCCTGCCAACTTGTGTTTATATATATTTTCTAAAAAGAAATGAAAAAACCCACCTGGATTTCCTGTTCCATTCTCATTCTCTCTCTCTCTCTCTCTCTATATATATATATATATATATATATATATGTATGTATGTTCCACCAGAAAAAAAAGAATTTGAAAAGCAGTTTAGTGCAGGAAAACATTGCTTCAGAAGACCTCAGCACGGCTTCTGCTAGTCACATTCCCAATTTGATGTAAAACCACCAATTTCAATTCATTAGCCTATATATGAATTCATGGATGCATTAATAGAAGGTTGGAAAAGACTACTTGGATTGACATATATATTTACATCAAATTGGGAATGTGACCAGCAGAAGCAGTAGTGAAGTCTTCTGAAAGTATACATATATATATATATATATATATATATATATATATATATATATAGGCCAATGAAAACACACATTGGAGCTCCCCATACCCCTAAGAATTTCTGAGATGTATAAAAATGTTAAAACTTTTACTCAACAGCAAAATAAAAATAAAATATATTCCAATAATTATGTTGTACACATAATAAATAATAATATAATAAAATTTTATTTGTATACCGCCCCTCTGTCAAGCAATTGGGGTGGCTTACAACAATTAAAATTCCATACAATATATTAAAATACAATCCAAAAAATCCCAAAACTCACCCACCCTTAAAAATGTATTAAACCAATTATCCATTAAAACAGCATAATTAAAACATCATAAATAACTCAACTCACTAAAACAAAACAAAGAGAGACAGATAGAGCAGTGACTTCAGTCAAGGAAAGGAGAGGAGGGGATAAAAAGACTCCTGAGGCCAAGAATACTAGTCAGGAAAGGCCTGCTGGAAGAGATCTGTCTTAACAGCCTTTTTAAAGCTGCTTAAGGTTGTGATCTGACGGATCTTGTCCGGCAGGCCGTTTTATAGTCTGGGAGCAGTTGCCAAAAAGGCCCTCTGGGAGGTTGTAGACAGTCTTGTTTTTATCAGCTGCAGCAGGTTCCTCCCAGAGGACTGGAACGCGCGGGGTGGATTGTATGAGAGGAGGCGGCCCCAGAGATAGATTGGACCCAAGCCATTTAGGGCTTTAATGGTAATAACCAACACCTTATACTGGGCCCAGAAACTAATAGGCAGCCAGTGGAGAGACCTTAATACCAGTGTTATATGGTCTCTCCTAGATGTTCCAGAGACCAATCTGGCTGCCATGTTTTGTACTAATTGAAGTTTCTGGACTGAGCACATGGGTAGCCCCATGTAGAGTGCATTGCAGAATTAAAGAAGGGAGATTACCAGTGCGTGCAAGGTCCCTTACTTCCAGGAAAGGGCACAGCTGGCATATCAGCCAAAGCTGATAACAGGCACTCCTGACTATCGCATTTACCTGATTGGTCATCTGAAGCAATGGATTTAAGAGCACCCCCAGACTGCAAACACAGTCCTCCATGGAGAATGTGACCCCGTCCAGGACTGGAGGTTGTATCCCTATTCCTGGTTTCAGGGCTGCTACAGTGAGTACCTCCGTTTTGTTTGGATTCAATCTCAATCTGTTTTTCCTCATCCAGCCCATTACTGCCCTAAGACAGTCATTGAGAGGAGAGATGCCATCGGGAGCTGAGGCCGATGACCGAGACATGGAGAAATAGATCTGGGTGTCATCAGCGTACTGATAACACCCCACCCCATGTCTCCAGATGATTTCACCCAGCGGCTTCATATATAAATTAAACAGCATCGGGGACAGAATGAAGCCTTGAGGGATGCTGCAAGTGAGCTCCTTTTTTGTGGAGCAACTGTCCCTCAGCAACACCCTCTGGGATCTGCCCGAGAGGAAGGAACAGAACCACTGCAATGCAGTGCCTCCAATTCCTAACTCACTCAGGCAATCCAAGAGGATGCTATGATCTATCATATCGAAAGCCGCTGAGAGGTCTAGAAGCACCAACAGGGTCACACTCCCCCTGTCGATGCTCAGACGGAGGTCATCGGCTAAGGCAACCATGGCAGTCTCAACTCCAAATCCCATCCTAAAGCCAGTTTAAAATAGATCTAGATAATCGGTTTCATCTAAGACAGCTTGGAGTTGAAGAGCAACCACCCTCTCAATTACCTTGCTCAAGAATGGCAATAAGGAGGCTGGCCTATAGTTGTTCGTATCCAGGGGGTCCAGGGAAGGTTTTTTCAGAAGCGGCCTAACTGCTGCTTCCTTCAAACAAGATGGAATATAACCTTCCCTGAGGGATGCATTGATGATGTCCATGAAGAACATCCTCACTGCATCCCCCCCTGAACGGCTAGCCATGATGGGCAAGGTCGAGAAGGCAGGTCATTTTCCTCACTCTGCCAATGAGCTTGTCCACGTATCGGTACTCACAGATTGGAACTGATCCAGAATAATTTCATTAACGGAGTAGCTGGAGACCTCGTCAATTGATTCTGTCAAAACACTGGCGTCTAAGTCGGCTCTTATCTGAGAGATTTTAACTGCAAAAAAGTTGTTAAACGTGTCACAGCAGGCCATTGTTGGGTTAAGTAATGGGTTCTGCGCAGGTGGGACCTGCATCATCTCCCATACCACCTTAAACAGCTCTGCTGGACAGAACTCTGCAGACGTAATATGTGCAGAACAGAAAGATTTGCTTCTCGATAGGACCAAAAAAAGTTCCTATGATGAGTCTTGTCAGAGAAAGGTCAAGTTTTCCACCAGGTGTGCTCTACTTGTTGTCCAACCCGCTTCATTTTCTTAAGCTCTGCTGTATACCATGGTTTACGGTTTGAAGCAGATTGGAAAGGATGCTTGGGAGCGATCGTGTCGATAGCCTTGGTAAGGTCAGTATTCCAGGTATTAACCAAAGTTTCGACAGGATCACTGGAGTTGCCAACCATTAAACCCTCCAAGGCTTTCTGGAATCCAATTGGTTCCATTAGCTTTCGAGGGTGGACCATTCTAATGGATCCACCACACCCAGTGGGGGGGATGGTGGCTCTTAGTTCAGTCTTGACCAGGAAATGATCCATCCATGACAATGCAGTGGGGGGGGGGGGTTTGGTTTTTTTTTTAATTATAATCTTTATTATTATCCACTGTATATAAAACATAATACACCAAACAAATTCATTCTTACATACATAACAGAAGTAACATATAGGACATCAACAACATACTATACACAACTTAAATGACAATTATAAACAACCACTTCAAACAACCACTACCACATAAATTAAAATGACTTCCTCAGTTTTGAGAATTTCCATTTATATCCAACACATTATTTCCTCACACTTTTTTTAATAACCTCCGCCCACAGATATTCCTGTTCTGTACTAAAGACCACATCAAGGATATGACCTGCACAATGTGTGGGCCAGATGACCAATTTGGATAGGCCCATATTTGTCATGGATTCCATGAACTCCCAAGCCGCACCTGTTAGATTTGAGAAACTGGTCTCGAGTGGAATGTTGAAGTCGCCCAGAACTAAAAGTCTGGGCAATTCCAACAGCAACTCTGAAACCAGCTGTGTCAGCTCGGTTAGGGAGTCAGCTAGACAATGGGGTGGTTGGCATACTAGGAGAATCCCCAAACTATCCCTGGTCCTCAGGCTTAGGTACATGCACTCAAAGTAGAACATGTTCTGTACAGGCATCCTGGTCAAGATCAGGTTATTCTTGTGAACTAGGGCCACTCCACCCCACCCCACCCACTTCCCCTTACCTGCTCACTGACAGAATACCTGGCTGAGAGGGCCTGTGTCCAAATTATGGCACTAACCTCTCCCAGCCAGGTTTCTGTAAAACAAGCCAGGTTGGCATCCTCATCTAGGAGGAGATTGTGTATAATATGAGTCTTATTTTTAACTGGCCTGGCATTGCAGAGGAACAAGGTAAGGTTCTGTGGAATGGTTGGTATGCTCTCCAATCCATTCTGGGAAATAGAGTGAACTGAAGGCAGGATAGCTTTCAAACAGCAATCCCACCTTCTTTTGTAACATCTATTCATTGTGTTCCCATCATACCACCCCTTCCCCTGCACAACTCCAATTTCTGCTCCCAGGCCATTCCCAGCCTCTGCTGGTAAAGGAATCGAAGGAGTCAAATAACCTTCCTGGCCACTGCTGCTTCTGCTGCTCCAAATGGCAAGGCAGGACAGGCTAAGCGGGGCGAAACTGTTAAAATGGGTTAAGCAGGCTAAAAAGCCTCTCTGTTGGTCAGAGGGCTGCTTCCCAGGTGTTCCGAGGGAGGAGGGGGCGGGTCAGCCCGGCTCCTGAGCAACTCTCCACCACTGCTCCTCATAGCAGGAAGGCAGTGGAGGA
>CM034708.1:143611768-143635842 GCA_020142125.1 Phrynosoma platyrhinos | reverse complement strand
CAACAGGAGGACGCTCTGAGGCTGTGTGCTGTGCGGTTGGGTGTGCGGTGTCGGGGCGGAGTCAGGGTGGGTGGCATGTAGTCGCTCCACCCCAACTCCACCCCCAGGCCAGCCTAAAGTGCCAGTCTGCATCCCCCCTGTGTTAGTCTGTTTAAGGTGCTGAAAATAAAGCAAGTGTATAATATCAGTTGCAGCCCGACTATGTATGGGATTCAGGAGAACTGCATGAGTATTTTTATCATGTCAGGGATTTTTACAAATCTGTCACTGATAATATTATCTATTCTAAATGGATACTATTCTAAAGTTAAATATAGCTTCCCCATTCAAAAGTAAGCACTACACATACAGCTGACACAAATTTATTTGGATCCAAATAGAGCTTTTGAGGGCTCTGTTTGGTTATCATGGAGAGTGAAGTAGCTCTTCATAATTTCAGAGTAAAGAAAAAACTGTATAACTTTTTATCTTGTTTTGTGGTGTGTTTTTTAACACTATGTTAGTATGCAAATGATTCTTGCCAGCAGCAGACTTTTAATATAATGTCATACAGCAGAATTTGAAATTAGGCATATATGACTGTTAATGCTCTGAGAGTCTTGCTAACTGCATCTGATAACTAAATCTCTAAATTGGTATGGGCTAGAGAGGAGGGGTGTGGAATCCTTTGGCTTAGTGCTCCCATCAGCCTTGAGGACCTGCCATTTGAAAGTGATTACATATATTGCTAACAACTGTTCCTAAAGCTGTTGACAAAAGGTAATGCATGTCTATAATCTTAAGGTTCAATCTGCAAATGTGATCAAGGTAATATCTTGATGCTCTTTGGGTGGTAGAATTAAATCAAACTTAGGGCATTATAAAATTATGTTTGTGCACATTTAAATAATACTTTAGAATTTTTATGTACAAATTCATTTTGTAACACTGGGCCATTTGCAAAGCTACTGCTTCTTTTCAAACCATAGTAGCACATTATCTTTGCTTCTAAGCCTAAGAGGGTACTCAGCATTGAAACAGCCATAATACTGGAGTGTGAAACTTGGTGACATTTGAAAAGACAGATTTGGAAAGAACTTAATAGTATTATTTACACAGTGGAATATAAAAATTTGCAATTCTGTGCAGGTCAATTGGGAACATTGTCATATTTGCACAGACAGTTTAAAGAAAGTATGGACAGAATTATAAACAGCTGCCCAATTGTATTGTTGCCATTGTAATGAGCCAACGAAATGTCTGTTGCAGTCAGATGTACCTAGTAACTAAATGAGAGGATACCACAGGATGATTTAAGTCACAGTTTGAAGCTACAGTTGCCCCTCTGTTTTCACAGGGAATCAGTTCTGGACACACACACCCCCACAAAAATGGAAACTCACTGATATTGGCTTGAATGGTGGTGCGTACCTGTGGGCACGCACCCCATAATGTTCCCCTCCATTTCCTGCCCACGGACAGGTGCAGGATGCAGATTTGAAGTCCACAAAAATGGAGGGATGACTTTACTTATCTGTCTAGTAGAAAATATTGAAATTCTAGACAAGATCCATATCTAGAATGGAACGCTAACTGGAAATACAATTAGAGAAAAATAGGTAAAATTGCTTCATATTAGGTTCTTTCTGGCCTGATTCATATATATCCCTGCTCAGAATTATGCCCTTCATGTGATGTGGCCTAGGGCAGACCACGTGAATGTTGCTTTGTATGAACCAATCAATGGCATACATGTTATTTTTTTCCACACATGCCGCAAAAGAGTAGAAGAATCACACAAATTATCCAAATCGTACAATATTTCATTGATGCCTGCTCTGAAACCAGAATGAGAAGAAGGAGCCCTAATTCTTCAGGGCAGCATTTAGCCAGACAGTTCATTCAGCACTGAAAAATTAGAGTCTGGAGAAGCCAATTTCTAAAAATGCAGACTGAAAAGCCAGAGTTAAATTTAATATACAGTTGCCAGACCTGCATGACATGAGAATGGGCTGTGAAAAGCAAAGTGACTTCTTACACTTATGTAACTTTAATTGAACTTTTTGCTACTTTATGTTGCTCTAACAAATCCCATTTTTTTCAAAGGTTCTGTTCTAGTTGGGACTCAGATTGCATTGAGCCCCTGACCTTTTAGGTTTTGCACATATGTACCAGTCTGATATGATTATGTGCCACTCTTACAAGCAGTAAGTCACAGAAACATATTTTAGTACTACCGTTGAATGCCCTAGTAACTGTACATAAAAAATGGGTGCTTCTTCATAGATTTTGATCTTATTTCCCATACATAATAAATTAGCATATCAGAAAGAAGCCGCACTGGAGTAAGCTACTATCAAAATCCAAGAGGCTATAGTAGCCTGACCAGAAAGTTCCTATTTCAGTTCCCCCACCCCACCCCACCCCAAAAATGTTTCAGTGGCACTGTCCTGGGTGTAAAATGCCCAGGGAGGTCCAAAAAATGTGGTGAAAATGCCACTGCACTCCGCAGAGGGTATTTGGAGGCAAAACCATTTAAAAAAAATTTTAGAAAAAGGTTTTGGCCCTGGGGGGCACAAAAAAATAGCCCTGGGCCATATGAGGTCTACAACCTGCAGTCAGTGAGAACAGGGATATAAATTGTCACTTCTTCCATTCTCATGCATGCATGAGAATGAGGAATTGTTCACATTTTGTCCTCACCTGTGAAGTGGTGAGATATTGCCTGTCCTTTTCAATAACAATTCATCCATATGTGAAAACAATTTTTTGTGCAAATTGTGCAAAATTTGCCTAGCTGCTGCTTTTTTCTGCATTAACTTTTCAAAATTAGATAGGTTTGTCTAAATCTTTTTCATTGATCAGCAAGTCTTTCTGTGCTCCTTTTGCATGTGTTTTGCTTCACAATTGTAAAAAACAAAAGGTTTGCACAGAGAGGGGTTTTTTTTGGTGCAAACAATAGAAAATCAAATAAAAAGTGCTCCTCATTTTCATACTGAAGGTAAAGACTCATATAGAGGCAAGCAGTTTCTCAGGTAGCTGTCTTGACATGCCAAGAGAGTTGCTCCTATTAAGAATGAGATTTTTTTTGTGATTGTTTTTTAGATCCCTAGCTGAGAGTGGCATCTAAATCATATAATACTTCAGAATGTTGTATTCTGTTTTCCAGTACTCTGGAAATGGATTCATAACTCTCCTTTCCTTTAGATTATTGTAACATGCTCTATATAGCTGTTAGAAAACTACAGCTAGTGCATGATGTGCTAACTAAACTTTTGTTAGGAAAGTACTTTATAGATTACATTATACCAATTTGGGATCCATTGCACTGGCTTCCAGTTTTCTCCCCGGGGCAATTCAACATGGTTTTTACTTGCATAAGTCTAATTCATGTTTGGACAAAAGGCACTCACTCATCCCCCTGAGAGCTTTTTTTGTAGCCTATACTACAGAGCATGTCCCTGATGCACTTTAGTGACAAAAAAAAATCCCCCACACACACCAAAAAATGTGTTACTGCTACTGTTCTGGTAAATGGGACATAAGCATAAGCATAACCACTCCTGAAAAGTGCAAAAACTAAAACTGGAATATCTCAACCATTTCTGCCTATGAATTCTTTTCCATTTTAATATTACTTTTTTGCTGTTTCCAGGTCCAATATAGCCCACATCAGGGCTTAGGATGAAAATTTTCCCCATAGTTGTCTACACCTTTTCTAAATGGGTGTTATTCAAGATATCTCAATAACTACCATCTTCCCTATGATTGAGCCTATAGTTTAAGATAATAGTCAGTGATCTCATTATAAGTCCCACTCCCACCAGATACAGAGGCTGGGTTGTGTGGTAATGAAAACAGGATCTTTTTAGTAGCAGCTCTCTGAATGTAGAATTTTTTGTAGAAAGGTGAAATTCTGAATTATTCTGAGATCTCATCCATCCCTTATTTTACTTTAGTCAGGCAGTAAAGGTAGTTTTGTTCCACTGGTCTTCTAATGCTATATAATGTTTTTGCATTCTTCAACTCTGGCTTTAGTGCCACACTTAAATTTTATCATATATTTTTTGCTCCAGTGTTGTTGTTTTTAATTCCTTGGTTTTATGAAAAACTTTAATAATATTTTTATTTGATATCACAATTTAGTAAATAAATAATTCAGCAAGCTAATTGGAAATAATTACAAGGTCAGATTGCCCACCTCAAGTTCTAGTGATGAATTTTTGAGCCATAAGTGGTACTTCATGATATTTTAACATGGCAAGTGCAGAAAATATAATTAAATCTGTCTCTCAGTTTTCTTTGTCTACTTAAGAGTCTACACTGAGACAAACTGAGATGATGGAAAGATAGATAGACCATCAGATAAATAGGAAGATAATGGATTTTTCTTCCCTTGTAATCACCAGCTTCCATAAAAAGATCGTTTCCATGATAGAACTCATTAGAAACAGGATAAAGAGAAAACATTGAGACTACTATGGCCCTGCTAGATTCTCATTTTAAAATGTTACATTATGAAGGTTTATCACATCAAGCACTATTTTGGTGAAAATATGATCTAAAAATTAGAAGGAAAATTCTGTCCCAGAGGTGTTTTTTAAGAGACCTGTTCCTAAAACCCTCTCTGAAAAAACTTGCCAAGAAAACCCCATGACATGACCTTAAGGTCTCCATAAGTTGAAAATGACTTGAAGGCACAAAACAAAAACAAATATGAGGGGGAAATGAATCTGAACATGTACAGAATGTAGCCAAAATCAGCTTTAACTATTTGAGTTTATTTGGAAAGCCTCCCAAACCAATGTCCCACACTTTTGGACACACCTATATTTTGGGACTTTATTTCAGACCTTAATCTCAGCCTCAGCTCTGTTACTTTTTTCTCTATGGTGTAATGAAGACTATAAACTGATTAACCATTTGACTTCAAGCAACTTCAAAATATTGCTGACTGAATTCATGAAGGATATTCTAAAAGTTTCCATTTCAAAATATGGAGCTCAATCCTATTGGTAATGTTTCCTAGATTCAATCAATCAATCAATCAATTGGATTTACTTATGTGCTGACTTGATTGAATGGGTTTTGTCTAGTTGGGGCTAACCAGCAGCATTCCAGAGATTCTGTCCAAACTTTCAGCAGAGAGAATATTAAACTCTTAACATTTTGCTTCTGAGTATTTATTTCTTTTGGAGGTCAGTTTGTGTATAATCAAGTTCAGTTTGTTCATCTCTAATACCAAAGCACCCAGTGGATTTATAGCTCAATGAATTGAATTTGGTTCATTCAGTGCCTGCTGCTGTCTTCTGAGGCTATTTCCTCTGCTTGCTACAAATCTATAGAAGGATTTAGTTTCATCAGGCTTGCTGTTAAGTAGTTAACTGGCAAGCAGCTCACTCATGGGAATTGCCTTTTACTCTCTCTGGGTATGACCCAAAGTAAGCATTCCAAATTTATATCACACTTCATGCTAAATACTTTATACAAAATACTTTATAGGAGAGGGGAAAGTAGTTGTTAATGCTCATGAAGTAGATGATGCATGTGACCCCCCTCCCCCCCAAAAAAATCAAAATAAGCTACATGAACTGTTTCTGACGCTGACCTAGAATCAATGAAGACGTCATTCCACCTTTTCACAAATCATTTTTTAAAAAAATTATGGGTATCTCAATCATATTTTTATTAACACCCAGTGCTTTCAAAGATTGATTATTCAGTAGTATTCCTGTTTTTGCTTTTGGCATTTTTAGTCTACCCTAAAATATAGGATAGATATAGTGAGCCTTCAGTGAAATTTATTATCCCTTTTAGGTGACATAAATATCTTAAATAAAACTTTGGCACCAGCATCAAAGCCTTAAAATATGTCTTGTGTTCTCTCCAGCTATTTTATATTTTATGTGTGTTTGATGTTAATGTGAATGTGGCATCAGCCTTAATAAATGTATGGTAAAGGGAAGAGTAAATGTCAATAAGCTTCACTGAACACTTTAATTAAATGGTTTTGTAGTGTGAAGAGGTAACTTAAGCTTAAGAAATGCTGTAAATCCTGTATGCCAACATTAGATAGTTCTGTGTATTGTAAAGAGATTGATAATCTTCAATAGAACCCTCTAAAATAATCAGCTATTTTTTAAAGCCAATGTGATTTTTATAGAGCTGTGTGAAGTTTAATCGGTGGGTTAATCAGCAAAGGCATTAGTTGATTAATTGGTAAGGCCATTTTTAATTCATAAGAGCAAATCTTAATGAGTTGTAATAAGAATTGAGAGCAAACTTGTTTATCTTTTGAAATTTATATCAGTTTTGATAAGAGATGGTGATGATGATGATGGTAAGGAATATGATGATATTGATTTCTATCTCACCTTTTTCCAAATTTCCAAATATATTGTTAGATAAAAGAAAATGAAAAATATTTTCCCAAATATTCCTTAACTGATCAGACCTAATCAGTAAGCTGAGCATGAATTGATAAATTGCTTACATTGCAAAACGTCATCTAATATTTATTTAAATTACTGAGGTACCTTATGTGTAATTGGGTCTTTTGCTAGAACTATGAAGACTTAATTCCATAGACACATCCATCCTTATGGAATCTGTGTATTTTAGTAATCCTGATTATGTTCATTTAATCTTTAAAGTACTGATATAATCTACCTATGGTATAAATGTTCACCACAGGGTAGTATCTATTTATTATATTTATACTCCATTCTTCTCCCAATATGGGCTGATAGCACGTTCTTATTTTAGAACATGGATTAAAATTAACTGTTCTCCATGGGCCTCTTGCCTACATCCTTCAATATTCATTAAGTGTGGCACTATTGCAACAGCAGCTAAGGATAAGATCTAAAATACTTCTGCCAAAATATCATAAAATATCCTTTAAAAAAATCATCACACATTGATAGACTGGGTTAAATCTGGTAGGAAAAGGGAAAGATCAGGTGGCAGAAGCCATGCTGGAGTTCTGAAGTAACTACATAGGCTGCAGTCCTAAAGTCACATTTACAAAGGGGAAAACCTGAGGAAACAACAGAGTTACCATATATACTTGACTATATGTTGACCTCGTATATAAGTCGAGGGCAGGTTTTGGGGCAAAAATTATGGATTTTGATATGACCTGTGGATGAGTCGAGAGTAAAACTTAGGGGCATGTAACTAAGGAAGGATGCAAGAAAGGAAAACAATGCCAAAGAACTTACAAAATTCCAGCAGTTATAACTGCACTCACTCTGAAGGCTGGCCGAATGAGAGAATAAAGGAAGTGCAGAGCTTACAGAATAGATTAATCCTTTTTCCTTTCACCAGATAATTCCTTTTTTAAATTAAGAGTTAAATGCAGTACTTACATTGACCCGTGGATAAGTTGACTCAGGTTTTGGGGGGTAATTTTTTTACTAAACTTTCTTGACTTATACATGTGTATATACAATATTTAAAAGTAAGCATGAACAGGATGACACTGTTAGAAACTTTTTTTCATACATGGTGCCAAAAATAGGCCAGATAGAACTGAAGATTCACATTGGAGTGAAATGTAATAACATTTATATAGGACAAGAATAATATTTATATATGAACTTAAAGTGGTTTAGCATCTAAAACCACTTTCCATCATTACACAGATCATGGCTTACAGTGCTGCATCTACGCTGCAGAATTAATGCAGTACACTGCTATAACTATCATGCTGTGGAATTTTGGGATTTGTAGTTTTATGAGATATTTCACTTTCTCAGTCAGAGAGCTCTGGTGTCACAACAACCAACAAATCTCAGGATTCCATAGGATGGAGTTATGGCAATTAATGTGGTGTCAAGCTGTATTCATTCTGGCAGCAGCTTAAGATACCAATGTAAGACTCAGAGGTGGCTGGTGGGTGTGCTGTGAAGGCAGCAAATCTACTCAAGATTTTAACCATTGCTCCTTTCACAACTGCTTCAGTTGTCCAAGAGCATTGCTGTACAAGAGTAGATGTGTTGCCCCTCCAGGAGTAGATCACCGGCCACCCCAGTAAACCTTCCAAAGTTCTTTTATGTATTCCTTTGCAGAATATATAAGTGTGAGAATACGTTCCTTATTATTATTATTAGCTTTATTTACTTATATCCTACCTTTCTCCAGTATGGAGACTCAAGGCAGCTAACAACCCATTTAAAACAGTATCATTTAAAAACAAATCCAAAGCATTAAAAAGTATAAAGTTTAAAAAAACAATTCATCAATTAAAAGGTTAAAACAGTTACACACTGAAAATATTAAAATGTATTTTAAAAACTGTATACAAGCCTTAACTAGCACAACATTTAAAAGTCCAACCCTCAACAGTTTAAAAAACCTGACAGCACAAAAATGTTTTTATCTGCCATCAAGAGGTGAGCAGGAATGGGGCCTGGGAGCAACCACCGAGAAGACGCTGTCCCTTGTTCTCACTAAAGAAGCCTGAGAAGGTGGTGGGGCAGATTAAAGAGCCTCTCTAGATCTTACCTACCTTAGGCACTGCAGATTTTTGCAAAGCTAAGACAAGTGACAATGTATATTGTTGGTTCATGTAGGCCTAAATCCAACATCAAAATGCTGTCTTAGTGCCAGATTTGAACTTCCTTTCCGTTGCCTTCTCCTGTGTAACCCTTGGTGCTGCTTGGACATTGGCTCTAGAAAGTTTTCCAGATACCTTTTCCTCTTCCAATCCAATACACCTACTTGCTACTGCTGGCATAGTTTCTTATTTACCCATTATGATTGTCTAGAAAGTTGCATTCACTTGAAGATGACTATTTAGATTTAACAGCATGCCTTGAGGCTTATTACTGCCTTGCTAGTCATTATTTGCTGTTTTTATTAGCTACAGGTTTTTTGTGATGTTTGTTCTGCATTGCTTTGGATTTACTTTTTTCCCCCGCCTTTAAAAGTGCATTTGCATTCACATTATTTTCTTACTAGCAACATGGCAGAGTAATTAACACAGTTTTTAATCTCATTAAAGAAATTCATGGTTGGCATTTTGAATAAAAGATAATGGGAATGTAGGCTGGTTATGTTAACTTTGCTTTGGTTTATCTGGGGCCAATTTACTTTAGCTACTGTTCATATTTAAGGAGCTTATTGCATTATCTTTTAAGTCGACAGCAACCTAATGGGATGCAGCCAGGACCAGAATGAAGGCAGGAATTATCATACTGTAATTCGCCGCCGAATCCACCGGGTGACTGCAGCCTGGGTCTCAGCCGTGCTCAGCTGGCCCTTTTTCAAAAATGGAAAGCTACCGAGTTTTAATGGCGGCTGGCTGAGCACAGCTGGGATCTGGGCTGCAGTCATCTGGCAGATTTGGTGGCAAATTCCCACCTCTATGCAATAATTCTTACCTCCATGCCATGTCCCAGCTGCATCCCATTAAGCTGCTGTTAAAAGTTAATGCGATAAGCTCCTAATACTATATTTTTAAAAAATAAAGTACAGCCACTGACCATGCTGTCTGGGAGATTGTGGAAGCTGCAGCCCTCAAAAGAAACTTTTTCAGCTCCAGGGTCAGGTTGCTCCTCTGGATCCAAGGGATGTAGCAAACTAGGGGTGCATCTACACTGTAGAAATAATGCAGTTTGACGCCACTTTAAGCATTGTAGCTGTACTATGGAACACACAACAGAAGGGTTTTACAACAAACACAGAAAAAATAGGAGGGAGAAACTGTCATTATATTGAACTACATCACAACAATGTATTAAAGGAATAAAATCGCATCTCTAACATATATACAATGATCATATTTTTATATGTAGTAACCACATTGCAGTAATAGTGTAAAACACAGATTACATAATACATAATACAAAGTGTTATGGTGAACTATATATTCCAAACTATGTCCATGTGCTTCCTCTGGTCCTGACAACCTCTATTGCAATAAAATGATGTCCACAAGCAGTGGATGGCAAATTGTTCCACAACTGGTAGACAGGCAGTAGATAAAAGTGGAATGTACTCTCACAGAGCTTCACAACCTCTGATTCAGAAATATATTTCCACAAGTCATAGACAATAGTCCAAACATTAATGGTTGTGGCAATACGGTAACCAGATTGTGGAAACTGTGGATAGTAAATGGATATCAGTGGTAGCAGAAAATAGTCCATACATTAATGGTTGTAACATGCAGTAACCAGATTGTGGAAACTATGGACAGTAAATGGATAGCAATGATAGCAGACAGACAACTACCTCCAGAGATTTTTGATACCATTTCTATATTTCTTCATCAGTAGTAGTAAATATATTTCTGAATCAGAGGTTATGAAGCTCTGAGAGAGTACATTTCACTTTTGTCTGCTACCTGTCTACCATTTGTGGAACAATTTACCATCTGCTGCTTGTGGATATCATTTTACTGCAAGAGAGGTTGTCAGGACCAGAGAAAGCACATGGACATAGTTTGGAATATATAGTTCACCATAGCACTTTGTATTAGGTATTATGTATTTTACCGTACTACTACAATGTGGTTACTGTGTATAAATATACAATCATTGTATATATGTTAGAGTTGTGGTTTTATTCCTTTGGTACATTGTTGTGATATAGTTCATTATATTGTCAGTTTCTCCCTGCTTTCCCCCCCTGTATTATGGAATCCAGGAATTTGTAGTTTTACAAGTTACTTAGCCTTCTCTCTATTATTGTGTTATTGTTTTATTGTATTTTATTATGATGCTTGATGTTTTAATCTTCAATAGTTTAATCCTGTTTTAAGGGGTGGGAGGATTGGATATGGGATAGGATTGTTTTTAAGTTGTATGTTTTATAATGTTGTAACCTGCCTCGATTGCTCTGCAGAGGGGCGGGCTATAAATAAAAATTATTATTATTATTATTATTATTATTATTATTATTATTATTATTCTCTGCTGGTGCCTTACAAAACTACAAACCTCAGGATTCTGTACGATGGAGCCATGGCAGTTAAAATGGTGTGGAAATGCATTATTTCTACAGTGTAGATACAGCCTGGGTCAGCCACAATAGTCCTTCAAATCACTGATTGCTATGAAGATTCTTGCTTTAAATACCCTCACTATATATGCTAAGTACAATAGCATCCAAAATCCACAAAATAGTAATACCTTTATTGGGCCAATCAAATAGCATAAAATATAAGTCACAAGCTTTTGAAGTTCCACTGGTTTCTTTATCAGGCAAAGGTGTTAAAAATAATACAGGAAAAAATTGGAATGTTAGTCACAGATCTGCATTTTGTCAAGATGTTGGTGGTGATGTTCTGCGTATGTAGGGATAGCAAGTCAGGCAGGCCACTTCTCCTTCTGGCCATGTGTTACTGGGGGACAAGGCATTTTAAAATCCAGGAAATTTAAATTACATTAGCAAAAAAAAAAAAAAAACCTTCCTTTGAGATCCACAATGTCTCAGTCAAAGGTACTTCAAACAAAGTACCTTGTGTTTTGCTAATGGAATTTAAATTTCCTGGACTTTAAAATGCTGTCTCCTGGTACCATATGGCCAGAAGGAAAAGTGGCCTTTCTGCATAGCTATCCCTACATACTGAGAACACTACCAACAGCATCTTGACAAAGGCCCAAAACAGACAGGCCAAAAGTGCTGCCTTCAGGCTGATCTGGGGGTGTGGTGTTCAGATCACGCACCCCCAGATCGAGCTGAAGCTGCACTGTGGCCACCTAAGGTGGACCAAACCCAGTGCAAAAAGGAGCGCAAAAGAAGGGCTCCTTGCCAGCAGTCTGTTGCAGATCTTGGTGGCAGCCATCCTCAGGACTGCAGTGTCTGGTCACCTTGGTCCCACGCCAAACTGAGAGTTATCGTGGTGGGAGAGGCTTCTGAACTCCTTTTGCCCAATCTGTTTGAGGCCAAAATGCAGGGCTGTGACCAACATCATCAATTTTTTCATGTATTATTTTTAAAATCTTTGCCTAATAAAGAAGTCAATGGAGCTTTGAAAGCTTGCAACTTTTTATTTTATGTGTTTTGGTGTTCTGCCTCTGCTGTTTAACTCTCCGATCTATTATTTCAGTATATTCCTGCCCATGATCTTCACTCTCCCACCCTCTACAATGTCCTGCTCCCTCAAACAATTTTCTTTAGCTGCTTCTGCTTCACAGGCTAAAACAGGCCTTCTAGTATAAGTGCACAATGACCTTACTTTTTTAATTCATTTAAATACCACCTCAGTCACACCTTTTGTGGGAATTTTTTTAACACAATCCCCTAGTTTCCATTCCCTCTTGTAACCCAGCCTTACAAGGATGCAGATATTGCTCCTTTGTTGACCTGGTCCCACCCTCCTTTCCACTGTTATTTTCCATATGCTTCATTTTAGACTGCAAACTTCTTGGGGCAGGGAATGGTCCTCTTGTCAAATAAACCATCACTGCCCTCCTCTTCTCCCCCCCCTCTTCTCCCCCCCCAGTTTAGTTTTTAAACCACTAAACTGGGGGGGGGCACAAATATAGTACCAGATTTGCATGCTTAAAAGTGCTTAGTTTAATTCCCATGACCTTTTGATAGGGCTGGAAAATAGTCTTGCTTGAAACCCTGAAGAGCTGCTGACACTCAGTGTCAGCAATACTAGGCTAGATGAACCAGTGGCCTGGCTTGATATATAGACCTTTTAAGGGAGCCAGTATGGCATAGTGGTTTAAGTGTTGGACTGCAACTCTGGAGATGAGATTCCCCACTCAGCCATGAAACTCACTGGGTGACCTTGGGCAAGTCACACTTTCTCAGCCTCCTCAGGGAAGGCAATGACAAACCTCCTCTGAACAAATCTTGCCAAGAAAAACCCATTATAGCTTTGCATTAGGCATGCCATAAGTCAGCAATATCTTGCTGACTTACCACAGTCAAACCCTTGGCTAGTTTAGTAGCCGTTTCCTTCATCTTTACTAGACGATTTTCTGTCCTCTAAGTTGAGAAATATTATACACAGTATTCCAGCCACAGATTCCTATAATAGCCTGACAATATTGGTTTGATGGAAGAAAGCCTGATTAAGATTCATTGAACCTCTTTGCAACCACACTTGGTTCCTCTTCAGTATTTGAAACATCCGAAGCTAAATGAAAACTCCATATTTAGAAACACACTTGGCATTTTTTGTGATGAACACTTAGCTTCCTAGAGGCACTCTAGTGCTGAACTGGAAAATTCTCCAGTGAAAGCCCTATTGCAGGTAGTCAGAAGCCCTGCAGCAGCTGTCGGCAATTAAAAATGTCAGCAGCTCCTTCTCAGCTCCACCCAACCTGTTCCTGCTACCTGAGCAAATCTAATTGGCATCAAGCATTGATGCCGCTTGACAGTTTGGGGAGATTCAAACCGATGGGGAAGCAATGGATAGCATGGGAGGCTGACGCTTCTAAATGACTATGTCAGATCTGGTTCTTGCATTCAGCTGCAGGAAGCATGGTTGCTCTAGGATAATAAGAGCCATATTATCCATTTGGACAACGGCAGAATGGAGCCTTAACTCCTGTCCAAAAGTTATATAGTTATATAGCCTGCTTAAGTCTCATCATACAGGCAACTGCTTCACTACTCTGCAAAAAGAAAGTATATTCCTCTTCATATTCATACATGCTCCTTTCCCATAATATCTGTAGAACAAAAAGACATTCATTTCATATACCAAAATGAAACTTTTGCATTTTATTGGAGTAAATGAACATAAATGGCATGGATCTGATAGCAAGAGGCTCACAATTAGAGCAGTGCTATTCTGTGTAGCTTATGTACAGTCCGCCACATAGAAAGGAACTAAAGTGGTAAGGAACTAAAGTAGGGGGGGCTGATCTATTAAATTAGGAATATAATTTAATTTGTAGGAGCAAGTTTATTACCCATAAATGTCACAGTCTGGCCAACATCCTATACTCTTACAGCATTCAGTAAATATCTACCAGTGTGGTTCCACTGACTGTCACAGTTGTGCAGCTGACTGAACAAGGGATACCAAGATTGTGTGCTCATCTGCTTTACAATGACCAATTAGGAGCTTATCGCTCTGCTAAAATAAAGTGTCATACCTCTTTTGAATCAAATTTTAATTCTGGTTGCATCCAGATACTATCTCAGGGATTTTGCTGCTGAGACCACAGCCCAAATCCAGCCCAGGTCCCAGGGGCACTCAAGCACACCTCTTTTAGAAATTGGTAGTTTTCCAACTTAAGAAAATGGCCACTAGAGTGCTCCTGGGACCAGGGCTGGACCCAGCTGTATTCTGCCAATAGTTTCGGTGGCAAAATCCCTGCAATAATATCTGGATGCAGCCTGAATTAAAATTCAATTTGGGGGAAGTAAGACACTTTATTTAGCGGAGTGATAAACTCCTATGTCCCACCTATCAAAGGGGATTCTCTGGAGAGAAGGACAGGTTGCAGAATAATTGGCTATACTACCAAACTCACTTACACATTCTCTGATTAAGCACAACTATTTCTGCAACTATTTTTATACTGGCATAATGCCCTTGCAGGGTTCCAGATTCTATATTTTCCATGAAATTTATATATCCTTAATTGAATCATGATCATACTACAAACTGACAAGATATAAATATAGTAACTGGTTCTTCCTATTCTGACAGCATCACCCAATGCATGTCTCTTTAGAAGAAAATTCCATTGGTTTCAATGGGATTTACTCCTAAATAAGTGTGCATAAAGTATGCCTAATCATCTACCGGTAATAACGTTTTAAAGCTATTTTTAGTGAGAGTTGTTATTGCTTTTAGAATGCATTATGAAATACATTACAAGCAGAACTTAGACTGAAATTTGGAATGGCAAAGGAAAGCAGCCTGTACCAAAGTTTACTAATGGGTTTACCAAAATGTGAAGGTTTTAAATAAATATACAGCATATTAGGAAATGCACCAACATCATGCAGAGTCATGACAAGTATTTCATACTCTTTATTTTTAACCTTGAAATATTTTTAACCCTGAGTTGTCCTCATAGGACAAAATGTCAGGGTTCCCCCTGGCCTTGTGTCATCTAGACAACATAGGCCAAAAACCTCAGGCCAGGATCAGGCCTGATACTGCCTGTCCAAATACAGATCCAGAGGATCCAGCCTGATTCCAGAGTAAATAGCCTTTATCTTGAGGTAATAAACCCCTGGTTTTCCACAGAGTTTCTATGAAATTCAGTGGCAAAACAAGGCTGTTTAAACACCCTCCCCATGGTCTTTACCTTGCTGATGGTCACTCTGACTGAGAAGCTCCTACATCACCCCATTTGATGCTGAAATGGGGCGCCTGGCCATGTGGATGCATCAAGTCATTCTGTTTCCACATCAGACTGAGGGGATTCTCAATTAGAGCAACTGACCAGTGGTCAGGTAAAGAGCATGTGCCGGTTGTGGTTCCTGGATCAGTGTACCCATCCACAAACCCATCCATCCCTGTGCCAACCTAAGCACCAACATGGGTGAGCACAAGACAAGTTTTGAAACCATGGCTTGTCTGATCCTGGCTTTCTGCCACTAAACATAGTTGAAACAAAGCACAGTTTCTCAAGTTCATACACCAGGGAGAACGAAGCAAACTGTTTCATTCTCCTTCTCATGAATGAGAAAGAAGAAAGGAAAAAATGGGGGAACGTTTTGGCCCTAGGTTCCCACAGCTTGTTCATTTTCAGTGTTTGAACAGGACACCTGGCCACAAATGGAACTGAATACTGTGTTGGTTTTATAGTAGAATGCTCCAAATTTAATGGTGAAACTAAATTCTATATGTTTATATATTTAGCAAATTTAATTTATTATTTGAGTCATACCCCACCTTTCACCCCAAAAAATGTGTGTGCATGCGCATGTGCACACGCACATACACACACATTCTTGTGTAGAAAGAAAATATAGGAAGATGTTTAAATTGCGCAAGACTATTGATCTATCTACTTCACTGTTTTTTATCATTACTGGCACCAGCGCTCAAGGGATCTAAGCAAGATACTATCCCAGTTTTAACTGGAAACAGTTGATTGAACCTTCAACTTTATCATATAGAGCACATATTCTGCCACTGAGTTACAGGCCTTATGGAATCCTTTTCATACATTGCTCTCTATGACCAGGATTTTTTTGGGAGTCACTGAAATATTGTCCCCCATTTTGAAAAAAAAGGGGGGAAAAGAGATGAGTATGTTTGGGGTTTTGTTACCCCTATCTGGTATAAAGAGAAAAGTGGAGGACAGTTAGCAAAAGGACAAATAAGGAGGAAAAAGAAGCCCTAGAGGGCATCTTCCTCAGTGTCTGCTCTAATCTAGCAGCCCCATTACGTATGTTACTATGAACTCTGTTAAACAACAAGGTTTGTACAATTACACAAGTTACTAATACACTCACAGTTTATGCTTACAAATGAAATCAGCAGAATAGAGAATACAGTTCATCCCGAGACAAAAGCGGCCAGAGACTTCAGGTCTGGTCAAAGGTTGCAGCTGGCAAGCACATATACAGACTAATTCTTCTTATTTTACAAATTAAGCATCGCCTCTAACCTGGCAGTTAATTAGTCGCTTCACTCATAAAGAGACAAAGTCAGCCTTATTTCTTGATGGCATAAAGATTTCCATCTTTGATGGCATAAATGAGGCATGCTAATCAAAGTGCAAACTTTTGCAAAGGAGGTATATGTATCCTGCTGGATTCTTGAGACAGTAGTAATTTACACACCATTACTTTCTCACAGTTGCATTGCTAATTGTGCCTTGGTAACAATAATGATTACACCACAGTAATTGCTCTCATCATCACAATGCAAAAAAGAAGAAGAAAAAAATAGGAGTTGATCTTAAATTTTAAGTTAGGATACGGTTTTATGGGATAGATTTTTTCCCCTTCATTTAGCTAAACTAAAGGCGAAATAATGTGTTCCCAGTGTCCAACTAAGAAACTTTTTAGAATCGGCCACTGTAGTGTAGTTGTGGGATTGGTAAAATGGGTCCTTAAGAGCAACCTTGATCCAGTCCCCCCCCCCCCTCTCTCAGACTCACTGAACTAGCTGAGAATTAAATGGGAGAAGGAGAGCCAAATACTTCCTGCATTCACTGGAGAAAACACAACAAATAAAGGCAAAATGCATTTCATGTACTATATTTTAAAATATTTTAGTAAACATTTCATCTGAACTGTGACCACCAGGGTCGTGTTATGAACTACCGTAGTAATTTAACTAAAGCCTTTGATACACAGATATAAGGATAATTTCTTTCACTTTTCACAGTATGTACTAATGTTGGTGTCAACTGGCCTGTGAAAATAGGTCCTTATTAGCTTTTATCAGGACTGTGACAAATATATATTTGGGGAGAACAAAAGCATTGGAGCCATAATATCTCATTGGTTTTTCATCTTATTTGCTGCCACTCACCTTTCCATATGCTGTACTTTCACTGCCATGGGGAGCAGGGACATCTTCTTGTGAACAAATAAACTCTCTAGTACAACAGGTAGGGAATGACATGGGACTTAGAAACCCAGTTTTGCATGCATGGAAGGTGACAGGAATGTACACTCCCAGCTTCATCTTCTCCACTCACATCATTCTTATGTTGATAGGGGCAGACGCCTGTAGCAACTTAACTGCATTTGGCTGTTGGAAGTCTTCTTCAGCAATATGGAAGGGTCGCAGTTTGGAACAGAATATACATCTCTGTCACCTTCTATTTTTACAAAAATTGAACACTTGAAGAAGATTACTGTAAGCATGGTAATGCAACAATGCAACCCTCCTCATAATCATCCTCCTCATCATTTTCTTATATCCCACCTTTCTCCCAATATAGGGACTCAAGGCAGTCATTGAGGAACTGTATGAACAACTATTTCCACAAAGATCCATGATAGAAGAAAAAGCACATAAATGTTCTTTAGTAATAGTCACCAAGATGTGGGTAGGAGGGGCATCTCCAGTACCTCAAGTATTTATGATAAAAGCTTTCTTGCAACTCAGTTTCATTTCATTCAAATCCTTCAATAATCTGGGTCTTCAGATCTTTGAACATCCCTTTCACTCATTCTCATTGTGATCTCAACAGCCAGCACAGACTTGTCACACAAGGATACTGTCTTCCATAGAGCAATTCCAATTAGCATGGATCATTTGTTGTTGTTGTTGTTGTGTGCCTTTAAATAATTTTTGATTTATGGTAACCCTAACACAACCTTATTACAGGGTTTTCTTGGAAAGATTTTTTCAGAGGAGATTTGCTATTGCCTTCCTCTGAAGCTGAGAGAGTGTGATTTGCCCAAAGTCACCCAGTGGGCTTCCATGGGCAAGCAGGGATTCAAAGCCTGGTCTCCCAGTGTCCTAGTCCAATACTCAAACCACTACACCATTCTGACTCTCCAACATGGACAATACTGTTTGGCATATTCTGTGACCACTCCTGAGTAGACTTTACTTTTATATGCAGGTCCCACAAAGCATTTGCAGCTTCTGTGGACACAAATGTTAGATACAGACCTTATGACCTTTTATCATACATATAAAGTACACTGACATCTCTATACAGTTGGTCTCACATGAGTAAAGGATAGAGCATTTGGATAGGAAAAATGGAAATTCAAAAATGAAAAAATGCTATTAGGAAATTCTATTATATTCCAAATTCAAAATGTTAACATTTATCAAGAGTTCAGTTCAAAGGAAACGTCAAGCTAGCTGTATAAAATTAGCTTTGAATATTTAACAAAAAAATACATGTTTTTGGTTAAAGTTACATTTTTAGTTAGATTGTGCAACAGTGCCTATAAAGGTGATACATTTATGCTACACAATATTATTTGATGAGATAGATTAACAATTGGGTAACGCTAATTTATTTTTAATTAATCAAGATTTTTAATGACTTTATATTAATTTCATTGTTGCTTTAGTATGCCAACAATTTCCTTGTATGTTTATGATTTTACAAACTTATATGCTTGTGCAGAATAGATTTTTTTAAAGCCAATTTTTTGACTATCGTAATTAATAAAAATGATGTGTTTGGTCATTATGTAACAAATTAAATAAAACTAGACTCAGATAATGATGCCACAACAGTAATGGTTTGTGCATTCCAAATCCTACTTATTGGAAAGAATTTGTATACTGTAGCATCAGATAATAATTCCATTCATAAATCATGTTAAATTTTCCTCCTCAGGGACATTCTAGTCTATAATATAATAAATGAAGATCAGTAAGATAACATAAGAATCTGTTCTGTTGGATAACGTGTGGTCTGCAAACAATACTTTCAAACTATCGCATCACAGCATATAACCAATAATGTCCTAAGAACTGTTAATTAAATTGCATTCTACTATCCCAGAGGGCCTAAGCTATCCCAACATGAAACATCTAGGCACACAACAGAATAATTACTCTGTTCCTGTGAACAAAAGGGCAGCCACTATGGTCTCTCCTCTCTTCATAGTTTATGAGTTCCTTCATGGAGCGCTTCCCACCCAGATTCTATAACATTTTATTGTAAGCCTGAGGGCAAGAACTGTACTTGAAGTTTTTTTGAGGGAGAGGGATTATAAAGTTATAATCTTTAAATTGTTCTGGGAGCCTTTTATTTTTATTTTTTATTTTTTTTTAGCTGAAGAGCAAAGAAGGTGGAAAGCTTTAAGTAAATTAAATTAACATTTGCAGCCACATCCCATGTACTACTTAAAAGTTAAAATTGTGAAAGAGAAGTATAGGAAAGGCTATGATCATGTACTTAGATCAACAACATGCCCATGGGCATTTCCTGCACTTACTCCCACATATATATTTGTATACTTGCAGTCCAATACTGCAGTTTGCTACCTGTCTACTCAGAATTACAATCATTGACTTGTGTAGGGCTGTTACAGGTAGGAACAGTGGTGGCTTCCATGTCAGTGGAGTAGTGAATCCTTTCTGGGAATCTGAGGTGCTGAAACCTAGGAAAAATAAGTTCAGGAGCATGGACAATTCCTTTAAAGTTCAGAGTAAATTCTGAGTTGTAGGATATTGGCAGCCAATGCAATACTTTTAAAATTGGCATTATATTATGCTTATACGGTAGCTGATTAGCAATTGAGCTGTTGCATTTTGCACTAGCAGCTTCCAAGTCGTATCCATCTTTTTTGTTGTTAACTGCTCTCGAGTGGAATTCGACTCATAGCTACCCTGTGGATGAGACATTAAGATTTCCTGTCCTCCCCTGCTCTGCTCAGGTCCTGTAAATTCATACCTGTGGCATCCTTAAATGATTCTATCCATCTAATATGCAGCCTTCCTCTCTTTCTACTTCCTACCACCTTTCCTAGCATTATTGTCTTTTCCAATGAGAGATGCCTTCTCATGATGTGTCCAAAGTACATCAGCCTCTGTTTGATCTTCCTGGCTTCCAGGGAGATTTCAGGTCTGATCTGTTCAAGGACCCATTTGTGTGTGTGTGTGTGTGTTTTGTTGGGTTTTTGTGTGTGTGTGTGTGTGTGGTGTTTTTTTTAATTTTTTAACTTTATTGTCAGTTTAAAAATACAAACAAACAAGCTTTGTTAAACACGCTTTTTTTTTTTTTGGCTGTCCACACTATCTTCAGCACTCTTTGCCAGAACCACATCCCAAATGAGTTGATTTTCTTCCTATCTGCTTTCTTCACTATCAGACTCTCACATCTGTGCATGGTGATAGGGAATACTACGGCTTGGATGATTTTAACTTTAGTACTTAGTTGTATATCTTTACTTTTTAGAATTGTGTCTAGTTATTTCATAGCTGCCCTTCCCATTCCTAGTCTTCTTATTTCTTGACTCTGTTCTGATCCAAGGTACAGGAAATATTTTAAAGATTTGAATTTCTTCATGGTCTAGTTTGAATTTGTGTAAGTTCTCTGTGGCCATTATTTTTGTTTTCTTTATGTTCAATGGTAAGCTTCCTTTGCACTTTCTTCTTTGATCTTCTTTAGCAATTGTTCCAAGTCTGTGATGTTTTCTGCTAGTAGTATGGTTTCATTTGCATAGCATAGATTGTTGATGTTCCTTCCTCCTATCTTTACTCCTCCATCTTCTAAGTCTAAAATTGATCTTCGGAGAAATTTTTAAAAAATTAAAAATTAAATTAAATTAAAATTAAAAATTGCTCTTTGTATGATATATTTATTCTGCATACAAGTTGAAGAAGTAGAGTGATAGAATGCAGCCTTGCCTGATGTCTTTGCCAATTGGGAACCATTCTGCTTCTCCATATTTGTTCTGATAGTAGCCTCTTGTCCTAAGTACCATTTTTGCAATAGCCTAATTGGGAGGTTACCAGCCACCGCTAGGTTATCTCTATCTGTAAGGTGCACCAGTCAAAACTGACTCCAAGCACTCTTGAGCCACAGGATCCAGTTCAGTTTCTGAGGTAAAGATGGATCCAGGAGTACTCCCAAGCTATGTACCTGCTCCTTCAAGATGAGTGCAGACCCATCCAGAACAGGATGTTTACCCAGTTCCTGGATTGGAGAACCACCAATTTATAGACCCTCCAAAATAGCAGGATTCGGCTTCAGTTTATTGGTGTTCATCTAGCCCATTATAGATCAATTCCATTGGAACAATGGAACACACTCATTCGGAGTGTGATGGAGTCTCCTTCTTTGGAGGTCTTTAAACAGAGGCTGGATGGCCATCTTTTGGGGATGCTTTGATTTTGAATTCCTGCATAGCAAGTGGTTGGACTGGATGGTTCTTGTGGTCTCTTCCAACTCTATTATTCTATGATCTGTTCATTTCCCTTTTCTGAGCAACAGATTGCTATTGTGGATAACTATCACCTTCTTGTTTCATTTGACATTTGAGCATTGGACTACAGCTTGGGAGACCAGGGTTCAAAATCCCCACTCATCCACTGAGTGACCTTGGGCAAGTCACCCTCTCTAAACCACAAAGGAAGGCAAACCAAACTCCCTTTGAGCAAAACTTGCCACGAAAACCCTCTGATATGGTCTCCATAAATTGGAAATAACTTGAAGGCACACAACAACAAGAAGCAGGTACTCTAGTCTATATAATGTAGAACACAAAGGAACAATCTTGTGTTTTGTAGTTATTTCTTTAAAATGAAAGTTTATGTTAGAAACACTATAGTCTGTGGATTCTGAAGATGAAAATGTAGTGAATGATATAAAAGGTAAATGATATGTGCAAAGCAATTTGATCTTAGAGTCAGAGCTATTCTATCTGGTAATGAAAATGTATCTCCTAACCTTTCATTTAATGAAATTTATTGACTATAAAAATTTTCTCAAACAGAAAATTCCCATATATATACACAGTTCTTCTAGAATACAGTTAATAGTGTGAGCTATGTATGACAAAATATTACGCTGACATTTCTATAAACTAAGAAATTAAGCCATGTAGATGTCTGGCTCCAGCTCCTGGTAATGAACACATCAGGCTAAAACAAGCATTTCATCTGTAATGCTGGATTATAAAGTTGCAATGTCTGCATATTATTCCAATCAGTTGAATTGAATGAATTGCCTCAATACACAGTACAACAAAATGAAGCAAAAATATCAGCCTCAAACATCCATCTTGTTATTCTAGAAAATGTAGTATATTTATTTCAATATATATTATTGTTATTATTTTAGTTTTCAGTGCTTCAATATACTTGAAATATATTTCTTATGGTATAGAGAAGGGATGGGAAATGTGTGGCCCTCCAGATGTGGTTAGACTCCAACTCCTGTCACTCTTCACCATTAGCTATCTAGGGATGATGGAAGTATAATGCGTTAAGATCTGGAGGACCACATATTCCCTCGCTGTGGGCTAGACTGTGGCTGCATCTACCCTGCAGAATTAATGCAGTTTGACACCACTAACTGGCATGGCTCAATGCTATATAATTCTGGAATTTGTAGTTTTGTGGCGAATTAGCCTTCTCTATCAAAGAGCTCTGGTGCCACAACAAACTAAAAATAGGATGGAACTATGAGGCTAAACAGACGGCGCAAAGCGCCATCTTCAGAGCAAAGAAGGGGAGGGGCAGCTACATGCTGGGCGCCCCAACCCCTTCCCCAAAACATCCTCGGAGCAGCCGGCCCTCCGCACAGCCGGCACTCTGAGGATGCCTTTCCGCTGCAGCGTCCACACACACTGTAGCGGAAAAGCTGCCAAAGGTGCCCCGGCAGCCTTTTGCGGCACACCTTCAGCGATTTGTGGAAGGAGCACTATTTTAGTGCTCCTTCCAGGGGCGGTGAAGCTGTGCCGCAGGGCCGAGGAATGGGGATGCCTCGGCCCCGATCCGCAGCTTCCTGGGGCAGCCCCATGCCGCCCGTCTGCTTCCCCCCTATGAGAGTTAAAGAATTGTCAAACTGCATTAATTCTGCAGTGTGGCTGCCAGTTTGAGAGGTCTTAATGCATTGTGGAAATTTTAATTAGGAAGCCATAGACTTTTTTAAAAAATTACAGTGCTACAACATAAAGATGAGAGAATACCATTTAATTGTTTCAGTAGGTGCCATGAAGCTACAACAAAGAACAGAACAAAAAGCAGGCTTTTCCTCCACAGTTAGGGTTGCCATTTCCCAGTTTTTCCTGGGAAAATCATGGAGTGGAGTGTCTTTAAAAATGTCCTGTCCAGCTGGGCATGTGAAAAGCTACAAATCCCGGATTCCTGCTTTGCTCCAGGCCACATTTTGTCAGTCTCCAGTCTTTGCACTGAAACTCCTCTGCAAGGACATAGAGCAACAAGGAAAATAAAAGCAATGTGATAACAGGTCTACTGTCACTTACGTACTCTTTAGTACTCTTGGCAGGGATAATTAGAATGTAAATCGAAATCTTTGCTTTCATGGGCAGATGGGTTGCCTTCTCTCTCCCTTCCCTGTTGGATTCTCTTTCTGCCTATGGGGGAGAAACAGAGAGAGATGAGTTAAAATAAATAAAGGCAGGTTTGGTTTTGTGGACAAAAAGACATAAACAAAGAAAAGAAAGAGAAGAAAAAAGTTGTAGGAGATTATCGCAGCACTATTTAAACCAGTGTAGCTGAGCCAGCTTAAAATTTAAAACAGGTGGCATTCTTATTTTATCAG
>CM034708.1:143593676-143611668 GCA_020142125.1 Phrynosoma platyrhinos | reverse complement strand
TAACTGAAAGAAAGAAGTTGGCAACATGAGCTTTCCTAAACTAAAGCCAACTTCCTCAGATGCATTTAGTCTCAGAAGTGCTCCAATATCTCTATATCTTTGAACTCTACTTCCTCAGGTGTATTTTATTATATTTGTTATTGTGTGCCTTCAAGTCCTTTCCGGAGAGGAGGAGCTACATTTCAACCTCTTGTCCAGGAAGAATATCAAAAAATCTCTGCAGACATCGCAAAGCACTGTCTTGGAACCAGGGAAGGATAGGGGCAGCCAGACGCCGGACACCCCAACCCCTTCCTGAGGATGTCATCAGAGCACCCATCGTCACACATGGCAAGCGCACCAATGACATCCTCCCAGCCCAGCCTCTGCACAGGCTGAGCCAGAAGAGATGTGGAAGAGCCATGCGACAGTTCTTCCAGCACCTCTTATGCCCACTCTCTCCTTCCAGGGCTGGCAGAAGGGTGAATTAGGGCCAAAATGGAGGAGATTTTGGGCCATCCGTCTGCAAAGGCCCAAAATCTCCTCCATTTTGAGCATGACTAAGAAGCCTGGATTTATATTAATGTTTTTATTTAATTTATTAATAATTTTTGCTTTTAGTTGGTTGTGTCTTCCATTTTTCTTCAATGTCCTACATTTTGTCCCAGTTTTGTGGAAGAGAATTATGGCAACCTTATCCACAGTGTGAGATTAACAAACCTCCCCATTACACAGAGCTGTCATATCCCCTAAATGATGCATTGTTTAAAATGGTTTGAAGAGCTCCTTGACCCAAATGCACTTCCTAGCCTCCCCATCACATCCTTGTTTTGCTCAGTCATCCACCCTGCTCAGAGCTGGCGCTGCAGAGTACAGCCACCAGCTATGACTAACCATGTTAAAGGAGGAAGCTGTGAGACAAAATGTCTGATTTGAATGAGCCCCTTAAACTAACCAACTGCATTCAGGTGTGGTGGTGTATGCTATCCCATCATCAGTGTTTCATGTAGAAATATCTACAGCTCTGTATGGTAGAATGAACACATATGTATCTATGAAATTGGGATATGTGCATAGTTGTAGATGCAAAGAGTCTATGGCCTCATTCACACTACAAAATAACCCAGTTTGGAAACCAGGTTATTTCCCTGTCGTTCGGACTTGCACCGATTGTACTTGGTGCAGTTTACGGAGAGATGACAAAAAACCCATTTAAATTGGTGCATTTGGCACCAGATCCCTTAGCGGTTCTTTTTTTAAGAACCGTAATGATCCTCATCAATAATGATCGCACAGCCACCATTCAGGAAATGTAGGCACTTCCATATTGATCCAGAACGGTGGCAAATGGAAATTTCAGACCGGATTTAAATGCCACGGAGAGATTCACTGCCTTAAAACATAGTAGGAATGGTTAATCAATTATGAATCAATTCACAAATGCGAATCTCTTTATGCGAAAAACATGAGTGTTACTGGCCCCTACATTGATCTTCAAAGGTGCATGGCTTGGTCATGGGTCATGTTGTTGCCCTTACTTTTCCTATGGCATGCATCAGTGTGTAGCTATAGGTAGGCAAAATGATAGCATTGCCTCTAAATAAGATTGCTTCTCTCTCCTCTTGAAAGTTTTCTTCAGTCCCCCAATTTGTAGCATTGTAGAGACTGAGGTTAGGTCTACTAATGCTGGAATATTCTGGACTGTCCCCAGAGTATTCTGGCCCTGAATTCCTCACAAATTTGCCTCTTACCTTCCCAGCACTCTTAGTGAATGACAAGTGACTGCCTTCCCATTTGGCTCCTGTTCATTGTCTGTCACCACTACTGAGTGCCTAGCCATGCTATTGATGGTGGGTGCCTTGTTCTGACCTCAGAGTGGTTCATGCCCAAAGAATCCATAGACTATGGGCACTTGCAGGAACATGAGGAAGTAGCTATCAATCATTACTCTAGAGAGAATGGTAATTGGGGTGGATTCACAGCAAAAGACAAGCTTTTAAAATGCAAGTTATGGGAAGGAAAGGCCAAAAAGGGTGCGGATGTCATGAAGACAATCTGCATCAAGTTCTGAGTTTTGGCTCTGCATCATGTAAACAGAACACAGCAAGCTTGGGTGCAGAATAATTCAAAAGAATAACCTATGTAGACAAAGCCTGAGAAACTGAACATTGTTCATACCTACAACTGCTGTATTTGCTGTGTTTGCATTCCCTTGGTAATTTTTCCTGCCTTTTTTTTTTTTTTTTTTGGATGTCTAAACTCTATTTCCATATGCTTACCTTTAAATGACTGCAATGCTAGAAATGTGGGGACTGAAAGAAAATTTCTTACTTGAGGGGCAGTGATCTCATCCCCCCCAAATAGCTACACCACTAGCATGCATTCATTGTGTTTGGAGCATTGTCTGAAAGGGCTTATCATAGAGATTCATTAGGGTTTTTGAAAATGCTCCTGGTTGAATCCATACCAATTAAGTATTAATCAAAGTAAAAAAAAATTAGTTCTCTCTATTACACATGGTTGAGATTCCTCACTAGCTAATTTTATTATTGCCGACACATACTTACAAGATTTGAGTCATAACGTGAAGGATCAATGCTTTTAACAGCTTTTAACTCTTCAGGACATTTAGAAAAGATATTACAGTAAATTTCTTCAAAATAAAACTAGAGGAGAGGGGGAAGTTATGGGGAATTTGGAGGTTTTTATAGGATTTTTTTTGTTACTGTTTCCACAAACTGCTGTGCTCATTATTTCTGCTTATTTATTTATTTATTTTTGCCAACCTGGACCCAAGTCATTCACAAAAGTTTAGAAACAGGAGCAACAGGAGCAGTACAAGTTTAGAAACAGGAGAAACAGGAGCAGTACAATTTTAAAAAGTAATTAAAACACCATATTAATGTAACAAATTAAAAATGTAAAATCCTTGAAATATACTACATTAAAAATATAAAACCATTAAAAACATATCAAGCAGACACCTCAATAAGAAGCCTACCTGGGCCTAATTATGTATTAAAAGCGTGCTCGAAAAGAAAAGTTTTTGTCTGCTGCTGAAAGGAAAACAGGGTGAGGGCAAGTCCAGGCTCCTGGGGAAGGGAGCTCCAAAGAATGGGAGCAGCCACTGAGAAGACTGTCTCCCATGTCCTCACCAAATGAGCCTGTGATGATGGTGGGACTGAAAGAAAGCTTTTCCCATAAGATTTTAGGGTCCTAGGAGGTTCATATGGGGAGATAAAGTCTTTCAAACAGTCTGGACCTAAGCAATATAGGGCTTCATAAATCACGACCAGCACTTTGAATTGTGCTTGGAAATGAATCAGTAACTAGTGATGCTGTTTTAACATGGGAGTTATATGCTCCATATAACTACCTCAAGTCAGCATTCTGACTGTAGCATTTCGAACCTGCTGAAGTTTCTGAACAGTTTCCAAAGGCAGCCCCATGTAAAGTGTGTTACAGTAGTCCAAATGGGATGTAATCAAGGCATGGGTCACCGGAGCCAGAGTTGACATGGCAAAGAATAAGCACAGCTGGCACACTAGTTACAGCTGTACAAATGCACTCCTGACCACTGCTGAAACCTGGGCATCCAAGCTCAAAGTTGAGTCTAGGAGAACACTCAAGATTTCAGGGGGAATGTAACTCCACCCAGCACAAGCAAAATCCCTATTCCCTGATCTGACTTTCAATTAACCAGGAGCACCTCTGTTTTGTCTGGATTAAATTTCCATTTATTTGCCTCATTCAATCAGTTACTGACAACAGACATTGGTTCAGTCTGGAGACAGCTTCCTTAGAATCAGATGGGAAGAAGAGATAGAGCTGGATGTCATCAACATAATGGTGACACCAAACTCCAAAACTCCAGATGACCTCTCACAGTGGTTTTATGTAAATGTTAAATAGCATGAGGAACAGTACAGAACCCTGAGGGGTGCCACAGGCTAATGAGCAGTGCATCAAACAGGAGTCTCACAACATCACCTTCTGAGTTTGCACCTCCATGAAAGTCTGGAACCACTGAAAAACTGCCCCCACATCCAATCCCAAAGAGACAATCCAAAAGGATGCCATGGATGATAGTATCAAAAGCCACTGAGAGGACCTGCAGAACTAATAGGGACACGTTCTCCCCTTGTCCAGTTCCCTGTGTAGGTCATCCATCAAGGCAACTAAATCTGTCTCTGGGGCAAAAGAGATGGGCGGGAAGGAGTGGGCAGGCTGGGACACATGCCACAGCCCCAAATGGACTGCAGCAAGGAGCAGGGAAAAACGTGTTCCTTTGGAGGGCAGTTTTGGGCTGCTTCAGGCAGCCCCAGGGTGGCTTCCAGGCACTCTAGGGGCATGTGCCACCAGAGTGGCCGGAAGCCACCCCCATCTGCCCATCTGTTTCAGAGCTCTGTCCTATAACAAGGTCTGAAGCCAGCCTGAAACAAATCTAGAGAATCTGTCTCATGCAGAATCCCCTGGAGCTGGGAGGCCACTCCAGAACAACGCACTCCAGAACCTTGCCCAAAAATGGTATGTTGGATACTGGTTGACAGTTATTCCAAATAGTGGGATCTAGGGAAGCACTCTTAACCTTTTTTATATGGGATATTCACTTGATCTATCTTTCCATAACTAAATGTGAGATAGATGAAAGAAACTGTATTCTGTTCTATAGAGTAATTTTTAAAACTCATACAACCAAACAAAATTTAAAATGATTGAACATCCACAAAGTTTTCAAACAAGCAAGGCTCAGGGTGAAGTTTTAAAGTTGTGACCTGAAGCAATGCCACTTGCGCATTTCCACACTTCCATATAAAGAAGTAAAAATCTGGCAGCATAACTTGCACTGAGTTTGTCAATATCCCACCAGCATTCTTATTCTATTGTATTTCTATATTGGGCTGTAAGACTTCTTTCCCTATACAATTAATATATACATTCTTTCCCTATACAATTAACAATTAATGTGCATTTTTATGCACATTATTCAAATTATACTCATGTCTTGGTTATATTTTTCTGATGTATGTAATTTTTTTTTTTTTTTTTGCATTTTTGCATCAACTATCTCTGTGGAGGAATTCCTTTCATCAAAAGTAAAATTTGTGTTTTTTTTATTTATCTACTGCATTTTAATAATATCTCTAAATATATTTTTTAAAACTATAAAATAAAGATGTTATAGAATAAATAAAGTTAAGCAAGGACAAGGGGGGGGGTTTCTGTTCCATACCCTCCAAACATTTACTAGATGAAAACTGGGACGAATATGACCAAGCAACATCAGAATGTGGTCATGCTAGCAAAAGTTATTAATGAGGAAGAATACACAAGCTAAGAGATGCTGTAGCACTTTGGTTTTCCTTGAGCTTTCTGGGAAAGCTTTTTGCCGTTCCAAGTTAATGGAATGAAATTGAATTTGCACTTGATCTCGGTTTGCAGCAGTTGGAATAAACTGAGGACAAAGGGGGAAAGTGGGAGAAGGAGATACAAACTGGGGCATGTTAAATGCAGCTGAAAAAGTGGGACAACAGAGGATTAACTTGGGACTGTCCCTACCAAATCAGGACGGTTTAAAGATATGCTGTTTAACACAACCACAATGTATCTAGCATTAGCACAGTTGGCCTTTCCCCCCTCTTTGTTAATTAACCTATTGTTCTTTCTTGACAGTGGTACTAAAATCTGTGGTCCTTACTTCTGAGTAAAGATAGCTGTCAGTTGAACACAGAAAACTATAAAATATGCCCTGAATGTATTTTCCATGCACTGGGATTACCCATTTAATTCATGCCCCTTGAACTATCTAAATCAGGCATTTTGAAGTCCAGGGGATTTCACACATGAATGACAGTAAAACATTTTGTAATTATCTTTGATCTTATGACTGCATCATACTGGATAATACTGATGTTCTCAGCAAGGAATATACTACAGGATTAAAATAAAACCTTGAAACTCTTTGTAAATGCTTAAAATTTATAAAGCATTTTGCACAATGAATAAGTTTAATCAGAGAAAGGCTTACTTTTCCTAGCAATGTTAAACCGCAAAAACAGAGAACACTTTAAGATACAATCCCAAACCTTTAAAAATCTATATTAGCAATCTACTCCAACAAGTTGTAGACTATACTATTTGAAAATGATGTGCAATTTTGTGGAAGGTTAGAATGGGGGTCTATATCTAAAATGTCTGGAAATAGATTTTTTAAAAGCACAGCAATATTGTAGATCACTTGGGATTCACAGTTTAAAGGAGAAAAATAGGGGAAATTCGGGAAGATGCTAAGATATTACTCCAGGTTTCGGTTTTTATTGAAGCTGTTCTGATGATACAGTTCACTCTGAATCACTAAGGATTCATCATGCACAATAAATCATGACTCCAGTTAGCACATTTTTTTCCTTCTCTAAGGGATATTTTCAACATGTCATTAGAAAATGAATGGGTACAGCAAATCAGTAAAATTTTAGTACCAGTTCCATCATCTTGAACAGGGGTCCCCAAACTACAGCCTGCGGGCTGGACTCAGCCCGTTGGGCTCTTCCTACCGGCCCGCGACCAGTGCTGCCGCCACCGCCACTTGCGCCCACCGCCGGATACCATTTTGGAACACAAAATGGCATCCGGAGTCAAGTGCGCATGCACACTGCTCGGACGCCATTGTGTGTCCTGGAAGGTCTGGGGGCCAGCGAACTGGCCCCTGGATCAAAAAGTCCAGGGACCTTGATCTTGAACATAAGAGTGATATATGATAAAAGAGGTACCACATCATTTCGTTTTATTTTGCATTGTATAGTAATTTCTCTATTAGCCATGATCTCCAGTAAAATATGGGTGGCTTCTCTCAGAAACATTTTATGACAGCTCATGGTTTCTAAACAGCTGTTCATCTGGAAGTTCCTTACATTTTATTGCCCACTCTTTATAGAGGATTACAGACATTTTGGTCAACCTCATCTTCTGAGAATAAAGGCTAATAATACATTAAACAATGTAAGCCCAAGAGTTGACTTTATTTTGAAAGAAATATTACATATAACTACACATCTCAATTTTTCTCCTCCTTTTCCAGCTTTCAGAGCTTCTGTGTGTCATGCCAATTTGTAACCCATGCAAAATTTTAAAATGTAGAAAGTGTAACTTTAATGAATTGATGAATTAGGAGTTGGCTTTACTGCAACAAAGCTGCCTTAGATCTCAGGTCCACTGAAATCAATAGCAAACCTCTTTTTAGTATTACTGTGACCAGAACTGCTTCAATAACCTTCAGCATCCCCACACCAGATTTATTATCCTAATGCAGGTATTTCATTCTAATGAGCCCAACAGGGCCAAATCTTTTGGTGTTACCTTTCAAGAATCATATGGATAATGTGTACTCAAATGGCAGGAGAGGGTTATAATCAGTACATAATAATCTAGAATAAGATTTACAGTATTCCTGCCAACCAATTTATAAATTGCATTTTAAATTGTCTTTTAAACGTTATATACATTCATGTTATATTTCAATTATATTTGCTTTATTTAATTGTAAACCACTTTGAATTCCATTCTTAAATGAAAGGTGAGATATAAATTGACTGAATAGCCAAGCACAAAAAATCAATCACATTCTAGTTAAGATTATTCCCCTGTTATGTACTTGATTGTAAAAATCACAAAATGAATGTGAAGAAGCCCTTTGCTGGGCTATTTTGGAAATATTGTTGCATCATATACAGTAAGATCATATTCTGATCCTTAAATAGACATCATTGTGGTTGGATTGCAATGACACTCTTGTATAAAGAGGTAAAGAAGATCTGATACACATATGGCCATATTAAGCTAGTGGAAAGATATCATCAATCTCCAGATGGTTTGGAAAATTTGCACTTCTATAGTTATACAATATACAAATAAAGAATGTGTATAGTTAAACAAAAATGTGCCATATTGTATGGTTGTGCAACAGATTGAGCCAAATTCTGGATTCTGAAGCATATTGGATCAATTTGAATCAGCTCTGGGTTGGATCAGATTGGCCCAAATCAATCAGAGTGAAATGGAACAGTCCAAAGCAATTTGGACAGATCTAGAGATTTGGATTTGGAGAGGGGAGGGAGGATGGAAAACCAGATATTGTATCTACAACAGAGGGTTGTTATGCAGAAGGGGAGTGAGCAACTTAGCTTTATAAGATGTGATCTGGAGCAAGAATCCCATTAGCACTCTCCAGTCACAGAAATATGGGGAAAGACTATATGAGGTCATTGTGATATATCCATATATCTCCTACATCTCTTGGCTTATTTGCTAATTTGTTATTAGCAAATTGTTAAAAGAGCTATGGTGAAGATTAGAATAGTTTATGATTGTCATCTCACTTTGGTATATCTTTATCTCTTTTAATCTTTGAATGTTTTATCTTGTTGAATATCCTTGAATAAGTTATCAAGAGGCATATTTATTTAATACACAAAATGCATACAGTATTATTATATTGCCCATTTTATACATATTGTGAAACAAAGCAAACAACATACATGTAATTTCTTTTAAACCTCTTTAATTAAAGCTACATACATATCTCATTTAGTTTTAACAAATGTTATTGCTAATGATATATTATACAATATCATTACTTGAGCTTGATCACAAGGCATTTCTGCAGCAGTAATACATATCCAGATATTGTGTCTAGGGACAGAGGGAAGCAGACTGCTTTGCCTTTCCCCTCATGAAGACTGAGAAGAGTATGCCATTTGTTGTTGGGAGCAAGCCTGTCACCTCAACAAGATTGAGGGGTCAGGATGGTGGGAAACAAATTGGTTTCCACTATCAAGGTACTTATGCCTGATGATCAGAGGCAGATAGGAGACAGCAATGTTCTATAATGCCCTGGCAATTCCAATTCATTGTGGATCATTTTCTCCCTACAGAGAAAGCAGACAGGACTCCTGGGATCCAGTAGTGGCCTCAAAGTGGTCCCAGGTCACCTACCCCCCCCCCATCTCTGTCATAGTGCTGCTAACATTGCTGCTTCCTATCTGCCTCTGATCTTCAGGCATAAGTACCTTAAAAAGCAGCAAGAGGTGCTGAGGACAGATGTAGAAAAGTACCAGCACCTGGTCAGCAGGAGCAAAACTTGTAAAGCAGGAACAAAGGATACCAAATCCCCTGGAAATAGCAATTCTCAGTCTCTTCTCCCACTAAGAAATCTAGGTGAGGTCATGGGCTAGAAGTACAAGAGGAGTACAGATAATCAAATGCCTTAAAGAATATCTAGCTGGACTGTTGGCAAAATATCCTCTCATCACCTCTTACTTCTTTATGTTGAATCATTGAATCTCACCAGTTTGACAGCTTAATTTTTTTTTAAATCCTCCTCTGAAGTAAACAGTTATTTCATTTTCCTTGTTGTAATTATATCAGATTATTAGTTAAATTTCATCAGATTTAGCTGACTGATGTTCTGTGCTTGCTATTCTGAAGATATGCACACACATGTTTTAATCAGTGAGGGAGCTGTTCAATCACAAGCCACAATATCAAAGGTTTGTACTATGCTAATGATATCACCAATGCTCTCCAATGAAAGCACCAACAATGCAGACAGAAATGGGATGTAGAGACTTGAGTCTTGGTTTCTTCTGCCAGGGCAGTACAATTGAAAATGGCACAACTGTACAGTGGCAGTTGCCTTATTTGTAGATGCTACTGCCCAAACAGGGAACCTGGGGAAATGTTCCATGTGAGCCACATGTCTATATTGTGAACTGGCGTGTGATGCTATATTGCTGCCTACTAGGAATTGTAAGAGATAGCTGAGATGGGGTGCTTATATATGGGAGGAATGTTTTATGTCTCAAATTTCCCATATGCATAGATTTAAAACACTCCATAGTGTTTTTTCCAGTGCCTGACAGCACTGAATCACTTTAAAATACTACTAAGTACCAAAGGATAGATTCATATTACTTTCTACAAATTACTTGGAGAATCAATTACACTAGCTCTGCTTGAAGGATAAGGTCCATTAAAATATTCATCTACAGACTAGAATAACTCATGTTTAAAAACCCCTAGTTGTGAAAATATTTATCTTTGTTATTCTATTACAACCTGTTATTATGTGTCTCCAAGTTGATTTCAGCTTATGGCAACCCTATCATTGTGTTTTTTGGGGGGAAGTTTTATTTAAAGGATGTTTGCTTTTTCTTAGAGTGAGAGAGTGTGACTTGATCAAGGTCACACAGTAAATTTTCATGGGAATTCAAACCTGGAGGTCAGGTTCAACACTCAATCAAGTACATTATGCTGGCGCTAAGGGGTTGTCTGTATGGGCATGTAAACATCTTCCTGTCCCCGTGTCAGCCTAGGTACCGGCCTGGGTTACCATCCAGGCCAGGATAGTATGGGCTTATCTCATGCTATTCTGGCCCACCTCTTCAGTCCCTATTACATACATCCCCTATTACATCCTTCTGATTCTTGGTTAGTCACTTTAGGAATCCTAGCTATGACTGAGATGATGTCACAGCTATGCAAATAATCTGAATTGATGGCAGATAATCTTATAAAAGGCAAACAAAGCTAATTCAGAATAAGGGAATCTCTTCATCATTGGCTAAATATTTTCAGAACTGACACTAAATCGTTACTAACAGGAAAGACATTTTAACACTGCTGGGAATATTTAGGAAAATCAATGAGTATTTTGGCTTAGCCCTAAAACTATGGTTTTAAACTTAATACTTGACCGTAACAACTAGTGTATTAATGCCTGATCTTCCCTCAGTTCAATTTATAATCTTCCTGATCTTTCTGGAAGATCTCTTTGGAAAAAGTTGGGTGGGTTCCAAGAGTTCTTTTCCAGCTCATAAGACAAGCCTAAGGAACCCACTCATTCTTACATGTAATCTTGAAAGAGGGAGAGAATGGCAGTGAGGAGAATTAACAATAGTCATTGGGGTCAGCAAAGAACAGTAGGAGCAGGGTTGAAAAGAATATGCAAAAATATTCAAAAACTGGTCAAAATGTATTTTTCAAGTATTGAAAGAAACTGATGAGAAGAATCCTGGGACTGAAGACAATTTTCACATTCTATGCAAAATTGGCACATTAATGTTTTGAGCAAATAATGGCATTTTCTATACAGATTAAAATATTCTGATGAAAATAATATTCCTGTGAAGACATGTGATCTCCTGTGCTTGTGTTTTCAGTACAAAAATGCCATGGGTGATTCTTGCAAATTTTCTGCCTATAGTCTTCAAAAAAACTTTAGAGTTTTCAGTCTTTCTTGTAGCAGGAAGAAAATTGCTAAAATGATTTGTTCCTTCCTTTAACAAGAAAATTAGCAGAGAATTACATTCCTAGATAGTAGTAGCATCAAGATCTAACATATTAAGTTTTTAGTCATCTTGTTTAATACAACAGATTCTCCTAAGCAGTCAAGATTATCCATTACTGCTAAAGAACATAGGGAATAATGTTTTCCAATGCATGTTGTCTTAATAGGTTCTACTAGGAAACAATGTAAGCCATATTTTCTGTGCTTCATAGCATAAACAGAAATGTACAATGACTACCAGAAGGATTCAGTGAGCTGCAGAGTACTTTGCAAAGGTGGTTTGAGGAAAGTGGGCATTTCCATGGAAGTGGAAAATTCTAATACCTGGCAGGCACACAGTGATTTGGGCTCAAACTACAGAGAAGGTTGTGGTTGGCTTACAATGGCTTCATGTTTTTCAAACTGGGGGAATTCATTTGCATCTCTACCTCAGTTACTAGAATAAAGTCGTAATTTACAAAGCCCTGTACCATCAAGACTAATACTCTTTCAGTCATTGTCTAAGAAAGTTAGGCTTAAATACCTGCTGAAATGAGTAATAATAATAATAATAATAATAATAATAACAATTTTTATTTATATTTCCCGCCTCTCCCTACGGATCGAAGTAGGATAACAGTTTTTATAAAAATACAATACAAAAAATACAAAACATAAGATATATAAAAACCAAAACAACAATATCCCCCCCCCACATAAAACCCCATAATCCCTCTACTAAAACCAATACCCTATCCAGAGAACCGGTTATCATCATCTTCACACACCCTGGAGTACAGGTTGTTTCTCATCTGCTCCCTTGCAGTAGAATGGAATCAAGTCATAATTATTCCTTCCCCTATGGCTAAGCTTGATAAAATAGGTACGAATCATTTGCAATCTCTTTCTTGATATATCTAAATCCAGGAACAAAAAGTAATAAAATAGACTTACTGATGATTAACATTTTTCCATGAGATGAGGATTACTTTCCATGAGATGAGGATTCTTATTACTTGGAGTTTCTTTCATCATTCACTCTTCTCCTATCTACCTGTAATTTGAGAAGCTATATGCTTTATGTTGCTCATTCACCAGATATGCCTAAGCAATTTGGCCTAATCTGTGTCTAGCTTTTCAAGTCAGTTCGATTACTATGGAACACTTTTCTATTTTCTCTTGTGAAAGACTATTTAAAAAAAAATACTTGAGGCCAGGCATGAAAAGACTGAGTAGGTTTCTTGATCATTTTCAACCCAAGATCCTTCTTTTAGAGGCAAATGGAGGAAATGGGGGAATGTAATGTCTCTACCTGGAAATATTTAGGTAGCACTAGCAACAGATCCTGCTGCTCACATATCAGAAACGTCCTACCATTTACTCGACTCCCAAGTCAGGGCTGAATGGCAATCAAACATCACTGTTGTAGAAACAAATTGAAGGGGACATAAAAGAGCTTAATGGGTCTCCCAAACTCTATCCAGCAGCTTTTTGTTGTGGAACATAATGATAGCAGCTGCTTGAGGCAAACTTGTTTCACTTGCACTATCTAACAGACCCAGAAATGTTACATTTTAGATAGGCCATAAAGACCTTGGAAAGACTAGTATATCTTGGTGTCTCCTAAGGCTTTTTAGATTACTGGCTATCTAGACAGTTTGTCATTTCTTCTTAAAGATTTCTAAACATTCTTTCTCTGTTCTGCATTCTTACCATGGACTTCTCTTGGATTAAAAAGTAAATATAATGAGGGGTTGGTATTACATGACTACTTCCTAGAGTACCCTGAAAGTCCTCGCAAAGATTACACCCTATGTATACACTTCTGCAACAAGAAAATAAAACATCGAGAAGCAATACCACCTCCTGTAGACTACCTGGTGAATCCAAAATTCCAGGCAAGCAAGGCAAGCTTTAGGCCTTTGGCATAAATTTATGCTTGGCTACAAAGACATGACAAAATCTGATGATGGACAGAAACAGCAGGGAAGTCCAAGGTGGTCAAAATATCTACATAATATCAAGTTTGTAGTGCTTCCATCATGAGGAAGGAAGTCTAGATTCATTATCTTTAAATTAAAACTGAAAGTTCAAGATTGCTAAAAAGCCACAAGCATCACCATTTGTTGTGTAGTCAAGTTCATCATGCAACCAAACACATTTGGCAAGCAATCTCTCATCCAGTGCATACCTGTGGTTGGTTTCCACATCTGTTCCAACATTGTTTTTTTCTTCTACTCCAGTAGGCCCTCGGTATCTGTGGGGGATCTGTTCCAGATACCAAAATCTGTGGGTGCTCAAGTTCCCTCCTAGACAGGGCAAAAGGGGGCATGTCCTGCCTGGAGGAGGCATGTCCCAGGTGTTCTGTGTCCTCCCTTGGCCAGGAGCTCCTCCGGCGGCAGCAGCTCCACCACATTTGCACCTCCGGAAGGCAGAAAGAGGCACGGGTGGGGAAGGAAGGAAAGCAGATTTGAAAGAAGGAAGGAGGGGAGGGGAGGGCAGAGGGATCACTGGGTGAAGAGGAGGCAGGGGTCTCTAGTCCCCTTCTCCAGAGAGGCAGAACTATTTTTGTAGGCCCTGGAAATGCAACTTGTTACTTATAAAGGTTATTTTCTATATTCTAGGGAAACACCAAACAATAGATCCTCTTTGAATAATTAACTTTTTATGTGTCATTTCTTTATTATTATGAAACTCACGCCTATATCTGTGCAGTGCTTAATTATTTTTACATTTCAAACTATGGCATTTTACTTTTAAAAGCATAGCATTACAGTATTCCCCATTTCTTCAGTTAAAGAAGTGTTTCCCCCTTGTCTTTTATAGAATGGCATAAGCTGAAGTGCAGTTTAAATAAATAGTTCTATTTCTCTGGGAAATCCAGTTTACCTGTAAGATTGAGTTTATGTTAGAATCTTTTAAATGTGTATAAGCATAATCTGATTTATTTTAACACAGGCATCACTTTGTGTTATTTTTTGTTTCTCTAGTCAAAGTCAAATCAATGATTTATAACTCCTTTGTGAATGTCATTTGCCATGGTAACCAGCCCTATTTTTTATTTGTCATCCAACATTTATCTTTCTTTTGTCTAGCCGTTTTAAAATATAATGAATCACAAGACTCTTGCTGCTATAGTGTGAAGTGAAGAATCTTTAACATGCTGGCAATTCACAACAACTAAGAACATGTTTATTTAAAATATTTATATGTTGTCCTTTACAAAAAGACAAATTAATGGGTCCTTGAACAGACCAAGCTTGAAATCTTCCTGTAAGTCAAGATGATCAAACTGAGGCTGTTGTACTTTGGGAACATCCTGAGAAGACATGGCTCATTAGAAAAGACAATAAAGCTAGGAAAGGTAGAAGGAAGTCAAAAGAGTGGATAAATGGATGGAGTCTATTAGGGAGGTCACAAGTATAAATTTATAGGACATAAGCAGAGCAGTGAAGGACAGAGCAGTATCATCCCTTGGGGGGGTGGGCCAGACCAGGTGACACCCCAAAAGGGTGATGGCCACCACTCAGTCCTCCTCCCCCCATAGGTGCTAGGCCTGTGTGGTGGCTGTTCAGCGCCGCCACGGGAGTTGCTTCAGCTTTTGTGGGTCCTCCTTGGGGTTCTGCGGCTGCTGCTCCATGCCACACAGCTGCTCCCTTGGCCCGCACAGGTGTCTGTCTGGCCCACAAGGGCATTCCCATATGGCCTGCACTCTGGAAGTCCTGCTGGAAGTCCCACCCCCAAAAGTACTGCCCCCTGCATTGAGTGTCACCCAGTGCGGGAATGCCACTGGGACAGAGAATCTTTAAGACATCTCAGAGTCAGGATTAACTGGGGAATAGGTTCAGACTTTGGAGAACAGATATGAACAGCACTATTTTCAAAGTTTAAAAGAAAGACATGATCAGATCATTATCGTTCTTCAGCATTCAAAATTCAAAGTGCCCTCTCTTTCCATTCACCTTATCACTTCAACACTCACAACAGTGTGTGAAATGACAGCACGAGGCACAGCATTAACCAGCATTTGAACCATGCCATATTCCTGCTCCACAATTTAGTGACTCCAAAGACACATAACTGTAAAAGTAACTGAAAAGTTACAGTTACAACACAAAAGGAATGATGTATAGTCATAGTGCAGTTACTCCCTTCATTGTTGAAAAAGAAATTCAATATAAGTAAGTTATACGTAAGCAGCTACTTACAAACTTAGCTACCCCATCAGCATTTTTGTCTAAAAACCAACTTGATAAATTTGAGCGTCATAGCACCTATGAATTTAGAATTGATTCCATCCATCTATTCATCATTTTTTTTCTGACTCCCCAGGATTACAAAACTGAGAAAGCAGTTATGTTATGTTTTTGACTGGTCATGCTCCAGCAGACACTGTCAGTGTGTGGATGATGAGTGTTGCAGTGATGCTCTTTGACACCCAGCAGAATCTGCAGGACAAGCTGGCTGCTGTGATCCACAGCCACTTTGTAACTCTTGCCATCAACTGGCTCAGCTTCCCTTCTTCGGGAACCTGTCTTTCTCAGTCAAGAAGACACATTATAAAGTCCAAAAGCATAGTTTATTAATGCATATAAAAGTAAAAATAAGATAGCTAAGTAAAATCCATTGTGATGAACTTGTCCAGTTCAGCCATGAAAGATTACATCTTTAACAATCCCAAAACCTTAGGATCTCAACTTTGTAGCAGTTAAAACCACTGCTTCCAGCCACAGACGCATTCACATTTTGAACAATAAACATAACTTAAACAAAGGATTTTCTAGGCCCTTCCCATACTCCACCTTCTGGGTGTTAGCCTTATGTTGATTGGATAATGCCTGTATGATGTATGTTAACCCAGCCTCTTGTTGTCCATCATCCACCATGTGATCTACTTTCCCATAACAACTTTTATTATTGTTTCCTTATGTAAACAAGGATGATTTCCCACCTAGTAGTTTTTCTATTGTTTTGTCTCTCTAGCCATCTGGTGTTAGATTCACTTTGTTTTTCTAGATGTTGTTCTCATGAGGAAAATTACACACACACACATCTCTACATTTCACCTTTGACTGTATAACCCATCTATATCCTAACAGACACCACTCTCCCAAGAGTCCCCTCAGCCCTGAAGCCAGCCTTGACCTTGAGGACCAGATGAGAATTTTTTGTACCTTTTTGTACCTTGTCTTCTGGCCTCTTCAAGAAATTTTTCAAAAGGCAAATATATCATCTTTTCAGCACAAGGCCCTGAAAAATGAGTTTGTTGTGTGCTCTTATAGGAGTATAACCTCTATCACACAAAAATCTGTTCTGTCAGGGTGACTTCAGTAGGTCCAGAGGATAATGTTTTGCACCTGAGACCCTTAGGTACCACATAGACATTTTAAAAAGTGACCAAGGGCCTCGGCAGACGGCTTATTGAGCCGTCTCCGAGGCAAGGAAGAGGAGGAGCAGCCGCACGCGTGGCGCTCCTTCCTCTTCCTGAGGTCGCCCTTGGAGTCGCCGGCCCTCCACACGGCCGGCGCTCTGGGGATGACCTCATGCCGCAGCAACCGCATGCGATGCAGCGGAAGAGTCAGGGAAAGTGCGCCTGCCGCTTTTAGGGTGCACTTTCCCTGACATCTAAAAGGAGCACCAATTTGGAGCTCCTTTTAGGGACACCGCAGGAGTGCTGTGGTGCGGAGGCTCCGCTCCGCCAGCGCTCCATCCGGCGGCATCCCAGAAGCAGTCGTCTGCTTCCCCCCCAAGCATGGGAGAGGGAGGAATCAAACTCCAAAGTAGACAGTGTCCATTTCTGCAATTTAACAAAGGAAAAGATGGAAATACAGTCATGCCTTCTGATTCATGGGAGATCCATTTTGTCCCTCCTGGCTTCCTGTCTGCAGAAATTCAAAACTGTGAACATGACATTAGCAAATCCGGAGGGACAACTGTAATATTCAAAAATATTTTTAAAATTGTGTTTCTTGAGTTTCAGAAAACAAATCCTGGAAAGAAGATAATTTTCTCAGTTTGTGACTTATTCTCGCAACATTTATAAATAGTAATTTTGTACAGGAAACAGCATTTTCTATGCACAGTGCAGCAGTAATGTTATTTTCTGTACAGAAAAAGCTATTTTTTGCATTAAAAGACTGGGTGCAAATTTTGTGCAGAATACATCAATGATAGCATTTTCTGTGTAACATACAGCATTTTTTGTGTGCAGAAAATGCTATTTCCTGTTCATAAAATATGTTTACAAAATTTAAGTGATTTTTGTGCAAAATAAGTTTTAAGGTGCAATTAGTAATCACAACCTGCCATTTTCTAAGACTTTCTTGCAGTGGGAAGAAAATTGCTCAGATTATTCTTTGAATCCATTAAGAACAAAATTAGCAAACCATTGTATACCTTTAAAAGAGATTATACTGAATGCTGAGCAGTGCAGGGAAGGCTGAAACCTATTTAGAAAGTGAATCACCACTCTTGGATCTGCCTAAGAGTAATTTGTCAGAAAAGGACATCTGAGACCATAGAAATGGCCTCTGGGCACTCAATGTGCTATCAAAGCTACTACTGCTTACTCTAAGGGTCTTATCACATTACAAAACAAATTTGACACATGGCAACAGAGAAGCTGTACTCAACATTCTGCAACTTAGGGCCTCGGCAGATGGCTTATTAAGCCGTCCTTGAGGCAGGGAA
>CM034708.1:143568274-143584244 GCA_020142125.1 Phrynosoma platyrhinos | reverse complement strand
CTTTCCAGCACCATCTCCACCCACACAATATCCTTTCCTCCTCCAAAACAGCTAAATGTATAGGAACTATGAATACCCTCACTAACCAACCATGAAATAATGAGACCTGATACAAAAGATAGGTTGAATAAGGGCCAGTGGCATCACTGGGGGGTGCGGATCGCACCAGGTGACACCCTAAGGGGGGGTTACACCACGGCTCCTCAAACACCTACTTTTTGGCAGGAATGGGTTGTGGCATTCATCTGTTTCCTTTTAAAATGCTTTAAAAGATGTTGGGAGTGGGGTGAAGCTCAGTGGGAGAAAAATTTTGATTATTTTTTAATAATAATAATAATAATAATAATAATAATAATAATAATAATAAATTTTATTTATATCCCACCCCTCTGTCATGCAATCGAGGCAGCTCACAACAATTTTAAAACATCATACAATATTAAAATACCATCCAAATCCCACAGCCCCCCCATCCCTTTAAAAAGACTTAAACAATTTTTACATTAAAACAATGATTCAAATACATAATTAAAACAAACCATAATCAAACAAACAATAATAGGCGGGGCAGCATTTAAACCAAATGTAGGAAGGATAAAAGTTTAATTATCCTTTTTTAATTTTCTTTTAAAACATCACATTTTAACCAAGTCCTCACTATGCATATGTAAATTCATTTAGGTTGTGCTTAGGTTGTGATATGATACTGTAATTTGAAGATATAATTTTAATCTTCTTAGTTGCTTATATCACAACTATTAGCATCAGACTCAGTGCTATATGGGAATTACGCTTTATGAGTAACATTAGTGAAACAAAGCATTGCTAAGGATTCTGTATGGTTTGAAATGGGAGGAGGTCAATGGAGGGGTGACACCATGAGTTACCACACCAGGTGACACCAACCTTAGGAATGGCACTGATAAAGGCCACTTTATTTTAGTAGAACCTATTTAAATTGTATTGAATCTGGAAGGAGCCAAAAAAAAAATATAGGATCAGCTGAGGCCAGGCTTTCCCCTGGGTTAATCACATGACCGCAAGTGCAACTGAATAATTGGGTTGGTCCCCATCTGGCCATCTACTGGAAGGCAGATCCAAAGAAGCCCACCCTCAGGTCACAGAACATATGTGAGGACAAAGCCCCCAGATCAATCCCAAGAATAGTCTCCTTCCCCAATCTCTGGATCCCAGGGTAGTTCCAGGGCCCTCCACTTCACCAAAAGAGTGTGAAAGTGTTCATTCTTATTGTCTTCCCCCACTACCTGCCAGGTGACTGCCTAAAGGCACCACCCTAAGCTAATTGGGTAGGAAAAATACCAACTAAAAGGGGGGGATTCTTACCCATCCCCAAAGCAAACAGTAAGTTCACACTGTACTAGAAGCAGGAGGGTGGGTCAAAGCATCATCCAAAGAGGGAGTGAAGGGGATTAACAAAGTTTATGAACCCTCTAGCTCCACCACTACCGCCATGCCTGGCATCATGGAGCTCTTTGCCCGATGCAGTGTCACTGGTCTATCCTCCACTGGAGGTTAGCAATGGTGGGCCCTCTGCAGTGCTTCATACTACAAATATCTTGATCCACCATGACAACCAAGCATGGAATAACAAGATCAGACACAAAGAATTAGGTTGAATAAAGACCACTATTTAAACTAGAACCTTTGCCAAACGGGTATCAAAGTGTCCACTGTAACTCTTAATGTCTCCCACATGCACAACCTGCCATATCCAAGGGAGAAGCATATGCCAAGTTCCTTTCCTCTACCACATTGCCTAACAGAGCCCTCACTCCCTTTAGCAAATCCCCCAAGAACTACATATTACTTTCCTCTGATAATGGAGACCATCAGCTCTGTAAAGCATGGGCTCTGAAAACTATAGTAGGTTGTGCAAAACAGTGACCCAAACCCACTATTCAAAATGTTTCAAAATTCCCTATTTACCCTTCTATGGGCTGTATCAACACATCACTTATCACCCTTACCCCACCAACTTTGGTAAGGTAAAATGGCTGACCACATCAATATTATTCCCAACCATCTATTTTAAATGACTCCAAAGTCTTACAGGACTTGAAGGATAAGGGCCTTGCAGACCTAATTCAGGCTCATAAAAAACTTTGGGCATTGAAAAATGTAATTTTTGCAGATGGTTTAAATATCAAATGCTGCAAAATTGTATTAGCGTAGAGGTCTAATGAAGAAGTAGGCTCCGAAATGCTGTGAACAAGAAGTTAAAAGTTCAACTGAGCAGAGAAAGCTTAAATTTAAATGGGAAAAAAATGAAGCCAATAAGAATCAGCTAATCCTTTTAAAACAAGGCACTGCTGATTTGAGTACCATGTCACATACCTAGCTTCATTTAATAATCTTGCTAGGACAGTAGCCTGGGGCAGAAACAATGAGGCAAAAATTCAGAAACACTATGAGCCCATTCGCAGTTTCCATAGCCTCATGCTACTAGACACATTTTAGTTATTTTTAGAAAGGTATTAATATGGCACTGAGCAGATCTTGAGGCTTGCATATTGAAGTTTACTAGACATCCTGTCTACTTTAGTGGCTTTGGATAAGCTATTCTATGGGGCAAATTCCAGATATTCATTGTTTGTTTTACTGTATCACATTAATCTTCTGAGTATTGTTGTTTAATATTTATACTGTTAGTAGTGCCTGAAGGTCTTAAGCAAGATTACAGCTCCATTATGCTAAATGCTGTTCAAATTCATTGTGTAGTTTACAGGGAATCACTGCTGTAAACGTCTAACACTCTCAACAAGAATGACAAATGAGCAAGGCAGAAACCAGAAACAGTGATGAGACTAAGCAGTTTGCCAAAGGTCAAAGTACATTGCAGAGGCAGAGGTAGAAAGAATATTCAGGTGCCCTGAAACTTATTGGATTCAGGGAAAGTGAAGAACTCCAATCCAGCAGGCTATTCTGAGGCTAGCATTCACAACTAAATAACTGGTCAAGAACATTTCCTCTAAGAAATTGAACTAACAAGGGATAAATATTTAGCTCCAAGTTTGTTCTAGACACTCCTCATCTCCAGATGTGATTACTAGAGGATGCAAGTGAAAATTCTTCACACTAATGAGGAAGACGTAGTCAGCCACAATGAGCACAATTTTCCCTGCATAGGTGTAACCTCTGTGAATTGTTGGTTTGGCCCCGGGAGTGGGGAAACTTTAAATAAGAGCCTGTTCTTACTGGTTCAGTTCAGAAAGAGAGGGGAAACTACCAGGGCAAGCAGCTGAAATTTCCAGGGATAAAGATTATGTCCTTTTCACCATGAGTAAGGCTTGTTAAGGTTTGCTTCCAAGACTGCTGAGCAACATGTGTAGAAGAGACCTGTCCCCAGGTCCTGCACTGGCCCCTCACTAGATATATGGGACTTTGGGACACTGGACATGTATTCAATTGAATGTATGATTTGTTGTATGATTGTTGCTGTTGTTTAAACACAACAGACTTAAATTATACACTATACAGTCAGCCCATAGATTCAACCATCCATGGCTTGAAAATATTCAATTTAAAAATTAAATTATATAAGAGATACCATTTTACTAAACCACTGAATATAATGGGGCTTGAGTATTAATGAATTTTGGTATCCCATCCCAAATCCCAGGAGATACCAAGGACTCACTGTATTTGCATTATTCATTCATTGGACCCTTAGAACCTAGAAAATGGTACCACCTCAGTTAATGGATACTAGAAATAATACTTCTCCATTTCCACATTTCAGTGGTATCTGAAGAAATCATTATGGTGTGTGTCCAGCAATAGCATTTTGCTGCTGAATCAGTCTCTCTTTCAGGCATCTACTAAATTTCATCACTAATTTCGTTCCCATATTTCAAATTATGCTGAGGGGTTAATTCATTGGGAGGGGGTCGAGGTGGAGGTGTTCCACAGTATATCTTGGGTTACAAGATATATCTGTTTCTGTTAACCCAGGTATGTGCCAGTTCTTGTCCTTTCACCAGCTGGCCATATGTGCCCTTTGCCACACTGTATAATCCAGCATTAAGGATTCATTCGTTCATACTCCAAATGTGCCACGTGCAGTTGAATGACAAAATATGAATCTTCCTGTCATACCACACACTTTGTGAAGTGTGGCATTTGATCTGGGGCTGACTCTACCATTAAATAGAAGGAAACAGTCACTTATCTCTGATGGCACAACCTGGGAGGTAACAGTGAACTATGGGAGGAAGTGTGCACAGCAGAGATCTGTGCATCCCAAGGCTTGGCCTGTGCCCTATATCTGCTATCTTCAGATATGATGAAGGATGTTCATGTCTACTGCCAGTCTTGTCAGTGTTTAGACATGGAGGCAGCAAAATGTCTTGGGCTAAGATTGATTTGCTCTCATTTATCCCTTTCCCTGGCTTTTCTCTTTCTCCTCCTTTCCACTTACCTCTGTTGTCTCTTCCACTGTCAAAATTTGCATGGTAGATAATAAACACCTCAAAAGCTTTGTTTTACCTCTAGCTTGCATACCTCAAAGACTCAGTGACTATGTAAACCAGCACTGAAGCAGTTCAGTGAAATTTCACTGTTCTGGTATATCTTATCTTTCTGATGTACCTGCAGCTGCATGCAGAAGTTATATTCTGCCCATCTGTTGTAATTCTACTAAGCAGCTTGGATGGATGGAAAAGCTTAATAAGCACACAGTAACCTTCCGCACTCGGCCCTTTTTGTGAACATATAAAAACACAACATTACATCTGACATGACCAAAAATATATTCAAAAATAAAAAGCATAGGACTTACTAAACCTGTTGGGGGCTCCCCCTTCCCTATTATATTCTTATTTATTTTCAGAGACCACAATATAAGGCTCGGTGAACTTCTTAAGTTTTTCCCTCCTCCTAGAGGATTAAATAAATCCTTTAAATCCTTCAGCTACAAGCTAAAATGCACCAATTATTTTGACTGTCATAAAGATCTGATTGTCTTTACTGGTTTTATGATTCAGCATTTGTGTTACTAAAGCAAACCCCTGCCCCTCTTCTGCTCTGCTCAATGCTGCATAGCAACATTACTCTATACAGAAAATGTTGTTTCCTTCACAGAAAATCCTGTCTTCTGCATAAAACAACCATGTGAAAATTTGCACAGAATAAGTCCCAAAGCACCAAGTAGAGTGTGTTAAAGTATTCCAAATGAAATGTAACTAAGGTATGTAATACCATGGCCAAATCTGATTTCTAAGGAGCAGGCACAGTTGGCACACAAGCTTTAAATGTGAAAACACACTCCAGGCTCCCACAGAATCCTGGGCTTCTAGGAGGTAATTCCCACTATGATTTACAGCAAATTGCTGATCACTGTACAGTCACCCTTCCGTGTTCATGTGGGATCCATTCTGGACTCCCTCCCCTGCAAAAACACCAATATTCAAGCCCCATTAGCTTGAACGGCCACGCATGCTCGCTTGCCCCTCCATGAAGAACCAAGACCACTGACATCAAGTCCAAAAAAAACCAAGGGGGAAAGTAATTATACGTGCCTCATTCCCACTTGGCTGCTGTCTTCAAAATGGTTTCAGAAGTGACTGCGATCGTTTGGACTTGCTTTGAACCGCAACAAATCCAAACGAATCGCACTTTTTGAAGAGTAGTTTTCTGGCAGTTCTTTTGAAAAAAAGCTGATTCAGGAACATGTTCAACAACTGTGAACTATGGACTTGAATTGCATTGCATTGCATTGCATTGCACTGGAGGGGCCTCTCAGATGCTTGGCAGCAGCAAGGGTCGTTGCTGCTAGCACTGGGGCTGGCTTGCTGCCTTCCCTCAGCCCAGCCCTAGTGCTTTAGGGGCTGCATTGGCTCTCACCGCCTTCCCTTGATCCAGCCCCAGTGTTCTGAGGGCCATGCTGGCTCTCAAAACCTTCCCTCAGCCCAGTCCCCCTCTGGTGTTCTGGGGGCATGGGGGGAAGGCCGGTCATAGCAGCTTCATATGCTGGGCCTGTGGCAGGTTGGAGGGAACCCAGGAATAATACAAAGGGGTGTGTGCACGGAAGAGAGAAGAGCCCTGGGTCTCTTTGTTGCCAACACATGCGCCAGACTTCCCCGAGTGCAGCCAATCTCGTAGCTGTGCACAGCCTAGCCAGGCCTTTGTGATGGGGTGCCCTGTCCTCCTCCTCCTCCTCCTCCAGCTTATTCCATGTCACTAGTGGGAACGACATAGGGAAAGGACATGGTTCACATCCATAGTGGGAACAACACATCGGCCTCAATCAAATCGGTGACCCAGTGTCAACACGATTCACAAATCAGATCAAATGCAAGTGGTAATGAGCCCCAAGTCCAAAGATGAATCCAGAAGCACACCCAATCTGTAAACCTGCCTTCAGAGAGAGTGTAACCCCACCTAACACAGGCCAAATCCCCATTCCCTGATCTGTCTTTCAACTGATCATGAACACCGCTGTCTTGTCTGGATTAAGATTCAATTTGTTCAGCCTCATCCAGTCCAATACCGATGACATGCACCAGTTTAAAATCAATATAGCCTACATTGTTAAAAACAGTTTGGAGAGAGAAGACAGAAAGATCATGTATTGCTTACAATTTTCCTCACTTTCCTATTTTCAACAAAACCCATCCAAAACACTATCCATATCAGTCAGCAGTCTGTTATGCTTGGGTCAAGACTATCTGAAGGACTTATTTCCCTATGTAAGCCAACCCAAGCACTAAGATTGGCAGGAGAGGGCTTTCCCTCAGTCCTGCCACCTTTGCAGATATGGTTGGTGAGGACTCAGGAAAGAGCTTTCTCTGCGGCTGCTCCCAGACGGTGGAACTCACTTCCATGGGAGGTTAGGTTAGCCCTCTTCCTCCTCTCTTTCCAGCAGCAGCTGAGACATTTTTATTTAGGCAGGCATTCGGTGAATAAATCTTACTTGTGTTGTCCTGTATGCTGTAAATGCTTTTTAAACAGTTTTTACTAGTTTTAACTATGTGTTTTTAACTTTATGTTTTAATATCAATAATGTTTAATCTTTTTTGTACTTCTGTTTTTTCAATTATTGTAACCTGCCTTGAATTCCATTGTGGGAGAAAGGTGGGATATAAATCTTTGAAATAAAATAAGTAACTAAAATGTATGAAGATAGCACAGAAAGCAAGGATCAGTGTTAGCAGATCAGAAGTTTATAACTGAGTCTTGAGATGCAATGGAAAGATAGCTGGATGCTGTTTTTATGCATGAAAAGACTGCATATAATGAAACAGTCAAAGCTATTTTAGGAAAAATGGAAACAGAGGGATAATGGATAAGAAAATACTTTTATGAACATTAGTCTCGGACAGATGCCAAACTCTAGTATTAATAATGTCACCTCAGAGGAACTCCAAGGACAGAAATAGAAAATCAGAGCAGACAGAGCTGGAGGGAGAATATTGGAAAACCTTCCACCTTTTGTTTGTGTTGCCCACCACCACCGAGAGACACACTTGCAAGAAGTAAGATCCCTCCCTTCTCTAATCTTTCAGTGCTGCCATGGTCTCAACTCAAAAAATCACTTCTGTGGTTTGGGACAAGGCTCTCAATGGGCATCTCCTCCCTTATGAATTTGCTTCTTTATAATATGATTACCAGTTGAGAACCACCTCATCTTACAACTTTGAATTGCTCTCTTTCAGGTATCTACTTTTATTTTGCAGTCTTTTGGGGCACCAAATGGAAGCAATTTTATTCTTTCACATATTTCACCGCATATAAGCTAGAAGATCTTTGTGTTGTGTAAATCAGGAATGGGAATCCAGCCCTTTGCAAGAGTCCAGCTCAGCCCTTTGGCCCTCCACTAAATTCCCTGATACCCTTCCCACCAACCCCAAATTTTTGTACTTCAGCAGAATGCTACTGATAAACAACATTAAACTTTCATGTCCGAGTTCCCTTAATTGTAGAATGGGTCCCCCCCCCCCTACATTTTCTGTCTTCTGACAATAAGAAATGCACTGTGTCTATCCAATTCTAGAAGTACTTAGAATGAATATGAAATTTAAGTTTCAGCAGAGCTGTGATTTTACTGCAGTTTTTTCTACCTTGTTCTTTTATTCATTTTATATTTGCCAACTTATGACCTGCACATCTCATGTTTTTATCATTTTGCTTTTTCCTTCAGTTTGCAAAGATGTTGACTTTACTCTGATGGCATTTCTTCTTAACTGAGTAATTTATCACTATATCAGATTTGTTTGCTTGTTTTGTTGTTGTTAAGACTTGGGCAGCAGGCCCAAACAAAATCACCTATTACAATTTTGGCTTTCCCTTTCCACGGAAAGAAGGACCAAACTAGTTTCCTTACAAATAAATGTACATTGTGAAGAGTAACTTTTTGAAACATCACATTGTTATTTCTCCTCTACCCCCTTTAGTAAAAATTATGAAATTATATCTGATCAATATTTTTCCATCATACAGTTATGCTTTTGGATTATGAACTTCCAATAGGTGCTGTTTTAGCAGAGATTTATCTATGAAATCTAAAGGATTTATTCCTAGCCTTCTAATGAAGAGACAACATCAGGCAGGTGATTGTCTGCTTCTCTTTATTTTGTCCATCTTCATTTTCCCTTTTCGGATTGGCATTGTGAAATGGGGGAGGGTGTCAATAGATTTTTCTCTTCTTGGGTGTATTCTTGAGGGTCTTAACACAGCTTTTTCTTTGATCTGTCCTCTCTCCTGGTATGGTAACATCCACTCAGCTTTCTCTCCTTTCTTAAATCTTAATATTTAAGGAAGATTTTGGTGCAGCCATTTCTTGTTATGTGATGATTATCCATTTTCCATACTAAAATCACGTAGGGATCCAGGACTAACCCAGGACATTTTGGTATCAGTGAGATCAGTAAACCCTCCCTCATCCCCCTCAATCTTTGTAGGACCCAAGGCTGGTCAAGATATTTTGATATCTGACGCAGATATCTCAGGCCGCTCTCACTTCCCCTGTAATAAAAATAAAATCTTAAATTGCTGCTTTTTCCAGACACACAAAAGTATAAGCTGCCCAAGGCAGCTGCCTCAGTCTGCCCATTATTAGGTCTGGCCATAGCTTTCAAGTGTTCAGACATAAAATGGTACAGTCCTTTGACAGTCCATCTTCTATCTCAGAGAGAAGTCTTGAGAACTAGGCAGACTTCCCTGATTCCCTAGTCACTGGAGATATCTTACGTGGTTTCATTGTGTCCCTGCAATTACCATGGAACAAGAATAATCTAAGTTAAGGATGGGAATCATGCAGACTTCTGGATGTATTTAGACTGTAACTCCCAATATTTGTCAGCATTGGCTATATTGGCTAGGGCTGATGGCAACTCGATTTGCACTCCTGATATTGATTTTCCAGGCTACGTCTGAACACTAACTGGTCATGTGCCATACTTGGTCAACAGGGCAGTTCAGCACCTGATTTTAAGAGACTCTGGGCCTTTGCAGACTGCCAGAAATAGTGCACATTAAATTGAGGCACTGCCCTGGCTCAGTGCTAGGGAATCATGGGAATTGTATTTTTTTCTGAGACATTGAGCCTTCTCTGTGAGAGAGCTCTGGTGCCACAATAAATTACAGTTCCCATGATTCCTTAGCACTGAGCCAGGGCAGTGCCTCAATTTAATGTGCACTATTTCTGGCAGTCTGCAAAGGCCTTCTGAGGTGATAATTACTACAGGCCTGGAAGCACGTGAAATGGACCTGATAGTGCTGGGGTGACCATTCATTCTTTGGTTAGATAAGGCAATCTAGATTTGGTTAGATAAGGCAATAAGATGCTTCTGGGTTTTTTCCTAACCTTTTCCTTCCTCATCATTATCCTTCTCCCCCAAAACCTGCCTTCATGTTGTAAATACTAAAGGGAGAAATTGGTTAGACTAGAACTGGGGAATCTCCAGAAAGCAAATTTAATCTGGTACTTGAGGTCTCATAACTCATGCCTGCAACACTTCCTCCAGCTGTGGCTTTCATCTAGATTAACCCAACACCCACATTTAATTATTTTAAGAAACAAAATAATTGTTGCAAAAACACATTTAACATCATGCAATTTAAGCTAATAATAATAATAATAATAATAATAATAATAATAATAATAATAGTGATTTACAATCTGTAAGTCAGTTGCCCCCAACAATCTGGGTACTCATTTTACCAACCAACAAAAGGATGGAAAGCTGAGGAAATTATTGCATGCATTTTTTCACACAGGCTAGGCATGGGTTTAAACAAGTGAATATGGATCTTATCGCATGCCTCCATGCCCAACTCAGCCACATCACAAATCCAATCCAGACTCCTGGTGTACTTTTCGAAGGACAATACTTTCCCATTCGCCAGATCCATTTTCCCATTTGTAAAATCAATTTTCACCCATTTAAGCTTGTATCCAGCCCGTGCCCAGATCAAGTGAAAAAAGGTGTGAGATAATCGCCAGAGTCAACCTTGGAGCCCTGGGATCAAACTCACAACATTATGGCTGCAGTACCAACGTTTAACCACTGTGTCACCAGGGCTTCCTAGTTAACCTTGTTAGTTAACCTACTTAACAAAGTAGATGTGTTCCTGTGCATTACTTCTTTAACAGAAACTTCAGTACCAAAGACAGAAATAGCTTAGGAAGTATAGGGATAGGTTCCTACATCACAAAAAAAGAAAAGCAGCTTGAACATGTGTCAGCAGACTTTTTATTCAGAACTACTATTCAGAACTAAAGATACACATATGTAAAATGAAGCAACTAAGTCAGGTAAGCCTTGCATGAGTAGCCTACAACATTTGGAACCTTCTAGAGACTCTCTAGATGCTTTTTTCCCAAAATGCATGTAGGGATGATGTGGGGTTTTTTTCCTTTCATCAATCTATACTTTTTATGATTTACATTTTGGTGACCAGTTTTATAGATCTACCTTTTAAAATGTATTTGAAACAGCTGGTGTGACAAGTTTATCTGTTCTTTCCTTTTACGCTGTTTTGCTGTTCACACATGTGGGATTTTAGAGGCAGCTGCTGTTTGCCTTGCCTTTTATAGGCTGACACATACACTATTCTAGGATCAGCTAGAATAGAATTTCATTCTTTTTCACCTCAAGGTGTATTGCATTGTTTACTTTAGACATGCTGCTGCCAAAAGTCTGTATTTCTCCTGCCCTTTTTCACTGTTTTCCCAGACACAAAAAGACTTTGTAAAAAAGAAGCTTCTTTCTCAGAAGCTTTGTTAATTGTTGCTTGTAGTTTTAAATCAGAACTGAGGAATGTTTTGGATTTAGACTTCCATCTCCCCCAGGCAGGATGGCAAATGATCAGGGATACTGGGACCTGGAGTCCAACAGCATCTAGCAAGGCAGAGGTTCCCAGTTACTCATCCAGAGAGGCTCAGTATTTCATTGGCATGTGTGTATTGCAATTAAATGTTTATTGCTTAACTCATGAAACCACTTTTCACAGTGGTAGGAAGAGTGTGGCGCCAGCTAACTTACTCAGCTGGATCAGCAATAGCAATTAATTAACCAACAGCCTCCCTGCAGCTATACCAACATTGCATTGTAGGCTCACATAAGAAAGTATCAAAGGGGGGGAAAAGCCACAGTGGGAAAGAGGGGAGAAATCGATGTTAGACAAGCAGGAAAGGACAGATCTGATAATAAAAAAGGACAGAAGAAAATGAAAACTGTTATTTTAGGATTTCCAAAAAGAAGTATTGCCATCAGCGAGAAGAAAATGAAAATTAAAATGTATAAAACAGAAAGGCCTTGAAAGCCATTATTTAATTGATGCTCTCTATTTAAAGCAGGTTGTCACTGAGATAGAAAGAGAAAGGTTGACTCAAATCTTGAATAGAAACAAGTGCCAATGAGAAGGATATAGAGGGAAAAGCAAAGTTACTCAGGGTCTGAGAAAGACAGTTGGAATCTAATTAAATGATGTGAACAGTATTATTATTTGACCAGGATCTGAAAAGCTTTCAGAGTATTCTTGGATAACACTGAAAATTCATAGACACAGGTAGAAGCAGCAGTTCAGAATCTTAAAGTACAGCAGGTATAAGTTTGGAAAAACCCAATCTCCATTTAGGATATTTACAAAGCAATCATATCAGTTGGGATAGATCACTCTGCATCCAAAACTCAAAGAATCCAAAGCCCTTTTAAGCTTGACTTTGTTATACACAATTAGTTATATTTTTTCAAACAGGTTTTTTTTAGCTGTTTCTGTCTAGATTGTATTATATATGACACAAATTTAACCTTTACTTGTGAATTGCCAGAATCCCCACCACCACCAATAATGGCCAGTATAGACAGATTCTAAATGAAATAAAATGAAATAAATTGGTTATCAGATTGTTTTACAAACTTGTATTTCAGACCTGGTTGGTACTTGAATGGTAGACAACCAATGAATACCAGGTACTGTAGGCTATATTTCAGAGGAAGCAACTGGCAAAACTACCTCTGAGTATTCCTTGCTTAAGAAATGAAATTCATGGTGTCACCATATGACATGAATGCATGTTCATATACAGAGATACCCATTCTTAGAAAGGGATTGCGGTGTAGTGATTTGAGCACTGAACTAGGACCTTGGAGATCAGGGTTTGAATTTCTGCTCAGTTGTGATCCTGGGTGATCATGAGCAAGTTACACTCTCTCGGCCTCAGGTAAACTCTCTCTGAACAAATCTTGCGAACCCACCCACTGCAGCCCATTATAGGGTCACCTTATGGGAGCTTATTACATCGCTTAAAAAAAGGGTGGCTTACCTCTCCCAAATTCAGTTCTAATTAAGGGTGCATCCGGATACTATCACAGGGATTTTGCCACCGAATCCACTGCCCAAATACAGCCCACGTCCCAGGGGTGCTCAGCATGCCTCTTTTCAAAATTGGGAGTTTTCTGACTTAAGAAAATGGCCGCTAGAATATTCCTGGGACTCAGGCTGGACCCGGGCTGTATTTGGGTGGCAGATTCAGTGGCAAAATCCATGCAGTAGTATCTGAAGGCAGTCCAAATTAGAATTGAATTCAGGAGAGGTAAGATGCTTTTTTAAGCAGTGCAATAAGCTCCATGGTTGCAGTAGGTCAGAAACAACTTGAAAGCACACAAGAATACATTAAAACAGGTTCTAGTACTGGAATCTCATTCTTCTTTAAGACTGAGATAGCTTCCTAGATAGCATAATAATAATAATAATAATAATAATAATAATAATAATAATAATAATAATTTCTGCCCTTTGGAAATCCAATCAGGGTGGCTCACAAGCATAAAATCTCACACAATACCCCAAACCCAACGACCCCTCCCCCCTTAAAACAGTATTAAATCCATAAGAATTAAAACCAACAATTAATCAATTAAAACAATTAACAACCAGACAATTTTACAAAGACAATATTAAGCCCACGGCAATAATCCTCATTCATCCTTAGATGGGGCCACACAAGGATCATTGGGGTGGGAGTACCTGAGGCCGGGATAATTGTTCCAGGTGGAACATGAGTGTTGCTTCTTTGTCTCTTCTGTCTCAAGTTTGAATAGTTCCCTGTAATGATCCCCTTTTTGTAAACCCTGCTGCAATCAGATTAATGGAACCCTGAAACCAGGGCTATTCTGAGTTCCTTGATGCTAAAGCCAACCCAGTCCAATGCTTCTGACAGATGAGGAAGTACAATGTTACTATCTTGGTTGTTGTAATACATATCCACTGTTGTATGCAAGAATGCTGGTTTGTTAGGGGTTCGTCTTTTCTTTCTTTTTTACCTTTTCATCCCTTCTTTCTTAAAATGAGCTCAGGTTTATAGGTCTTGCACCTCTGGATGGCTCTGAAAAGCAAGTTAGTCTAAGAGAGAGAGAGAGAGAGGCAATCAGACAGAGGTCCAAAACTATCCATTGAGCTTCAGGAATTAGAATGACTCTGAATGTGGATCTTCCTGGTCGAGTTCCAGACTTTGGAATGGCCTGCCAGATGAGATCCGTCTCACTACCACTCTTCCTGCCTTTAAAAAGGCAGTAAAGATGGATCTCTTCTGACAGGCCTTCCCAGAATAACAGTTGCTTGTAGGGAGATGAGTTCTCATCTAGTTGGTATAACTGATTCCTTGTTGTTGTTTTATTGTTTTAACTGTATTGCTATGTTTTAACTTTTTTTCGGTTTAATTCTGTTTTAAGGTGGTGGGAGGGTGGATTATGGGAGGAGGGAATGTTTTTAACTTTGTTTATTTTAAATGCTGTAACCCACCTCGATTGTCGTGCAGAGGGGCGGGCTATAAATAAAATTTATTATTATTATTATTATTATTATTATTATTAATTAATTAATTAATCTGGAAAGGCCTGCCAGAAGAGATCCGTCTTGACCTAGCAGGAAGCTACACTTGTCCCTCCATATTCACTGGAATTAGAGGCACAGGACCTCCCCCGTGAATATGAGAAAAACGCACATAACAAAAACACTATGTTTTTACCTGAGAGAACACCTCTCTAGGAATCTCTAGGTCCTCCAGTGCAACTCTGTGGCCAACAACTCAACATTTGCCAGACATTGACCATAGAATTGCACTGGAGGTGCTACAAATGCTTAGTGGAGTGTTCTCTCTAGGAATCTCTAGGTCCTTCAGTGTGACTTTTGGTTAAAGTTGACCATAGAGTTGTGCTGGAGGACCTAGATATTCCTAGAGAGAACATATTAATAAAATCTGTAGATAATCAAAGCCACAAAAATCAAAGCCACAAATGTAGAGGGACGAGTGTATACTGCAAATACTTATGAGTAAATAGACATATGGGCCTCTGCAGACGGGCAGCCATGGGCTGCCCCGAGAAGCCGCGGATTGGGGCCGAGGTACCCGCACTCCTTGGCCCCAATGCACCTCTTTTTGGGCCCTGGAAGGAGCACTAAAATAGCACTCCTTCCGCAAGGCGCCGAAGGTGCATCGCAAGAGGCATTGGGCGCCTCTTCGGCATCTCTTCCATTGCAGCGTGTCCGGACACTGCAACAGAAGGATGTCATCGGATGGCGTATTTGGGAAGGGGTTGTGGTGCCCAGCATGAGGCTGCCCCTCCCCTTCCTTACCTCCAAGACGGTACAAAGAGCTGTCTGCTTCCCCCCATATGATTTTGCTTCACAGGACACTAGGAAATAGGAAAATAAGAGGGTAGGACATGGAGGAAGTGAGTAGCACATAGGGTTTCCAGGTCTAAAAATGGACAACCTTGAAGCAGTTTGCTTTTGTATAAGCCTACTGGACAGGGCAATATTCTGTCCCCTCCTCTGCCTCCTCCTGAGTTAAGCAAGTGTAAACAATTCTTGCACTTGGAACTCAGTTTGTAGTAACTGAAGTAAACCAAGGACAAAAAAAAGAAAAGTTGCAGGAAGATATTTTAAAAGCAGATGAGAAAGGGGGATAAATGAGGATTAATTAGGACTGTCTCTGCCACATTAGAAGAGTTGAATGTTATGTTATTTTGAATGCAAAAAGATGATGAATAGTCCAAAGAGGGGAACATGAAGAAATTAAAGATGCCTTTGTGTTAGTGGTCACAGGGTTTTCAAAAGAAAGCCATGTAAGTCGTAATGTTTGTGAAAATGGAGAGTTCAGGTGAATAAGGAAATCAATAACTGATAATAGAACCTTTCACTTCTTGGTCAGTGATTCAGTGCAGATACAGGTTGGAAGAAACAGAAAGGCGATATCACTAGCATCCTGTGGTGGTGCATCTTGCTTCAGCCTTCAGATCATTTAACACAGTAATGGTTTTTCATGGAAGAAACAGCCTGGAGATCAGGATCTATATGAACTTAGCTGACAATGTGAGTACAAGGAGTCTATTGCATGCTTTAAAAACCCAACTTAAAAAGCCCGGGGTAGGTCAAGTTTTTTTAAGCATGTGATAACCTCCTAAGGACGTTATCACATGGGGGCAAATCTGCTGGTTAATCCACA
>CM034708.1:143519227-143553907 GCA_020142125.1 Phrynosoma platyrhinos | reverse complement strand
AACTCATTTGCACATGCACAGTACTCCTGTGCATGCACAAACGCATCACGGCCGCCATTTTGGAAATCAAAATGGCAGTTGCGGCGCATGTGGCCACATGGATTGAAACAGCAGGGGTCCGCCTGGGCCGGTAAGTGCGGGGACCTGGGCCAGAACCGGCCCGCGGGCCGTAGGTTGCCGGTCCCTGCCCTAAGGGTTCCATTGCAAATTTCTGCCTGATTCCTTTCCAAGGCTTGACTCAGTATGATCTGGAGAACCCAAAGGTGTGCTACCTTCCTGCCATCCCCTTTGTCTCCATTTCACCTGTAACAGACCTACATTTGAGAAGTTGTGATAATGTCCAGTTCCACTGGCACATTGAAAATTTTGAACACAGTTTGGCCCAAGACATCTTGCTGCAAACAACAAAACACTGTTGCCCCCCTTCACACATATAGAACCTGATGGGACTGGGAACTGCCAGTTCAATCTTTTTTCAACAGGACAGTGGGGCAGCATCTTCCATCACAACTAAGAATTTGGGATAAGCTACTGCTAGTTTCCGTCTCCACCCAACCCTTCCCAGCCCCCAGCATTTGCCACTGGCACAGTTGTTTCACTCTGCCTCATGGTAGCACTTGTAGGAATATTTGGTATTTGTATTAAGCAGAATGCAGAATGCCCAGTACAATATGAGCTTGTGGTGTACCACAGGATAGAAAATAGGCAGGATGCTCTGGTAAAGTTAAAAAGTAAAATGTATGCTTATTGTTGCAAGAATCCATCTGGAGTAGAAAAGGAGACAGACCAAAGAAGATTACCTATTTTTTGGTATGATAGTCCCCAATACTGACTCTCATGTGTGTAAGTGTGATCCATCCTGAGGTTGAAAAGACTTGTGAATGCTTCCTTCTCAAACAAAGGGTCATAAAACCCTACAGTAACCACTTTTTGATAAGAACGGGGATGTGACCTTTATAGGCTGGAAGCAGAAAAGACTTGAGTTACACTGATCAAGAAAGAGCAAGGTAAAAGCAAGCATGCATCACAGAGTTCCTTTATCCCCTAAAAGCAAGAGTTCACTTCCAAAAGCACCATCCCTGAACCTGCTTGTAACCATTTCTGAACCAGCCATTTTGAATGACAACTAATAGAAAACTTAGAGCAATAATACTGGAATCCATGTGTCCATTTGGAAAGTACAGTAATGTACTTTCCAAATTGCTGGGTATGTTTCCAAATGCTTCTTAATGTTGTTACCAATGGCATTTTAAAGTCTCCACTGAAGTCTGCAATGTTGAGATGAATGACTCATTAGAGTCCACTTGCCAATGTTGAGTCACTAGGCAGCTTGGAAGCTATAGGGAATAGTTTTATAACAATTTGCAGCACCGTTCTCAGACAAGCAGCCTATTTTGCAGTTGTCAAATATAATTTGACGACTCTATAGTATTATTTCATATTTGGCATTTCTTTTCCACTGTGTCAACACAGACGTTCCTATTCTTCACTAATGACCTATTCTTGAGCCTCTCTCCAAAATGAAAGTGTCCAAGTGTTTGTTTGCTTTTTGCTTTTTTGTTGCTGGAATGTTACCGTGAAGTATGCCAGCAGAGAGAAGAATTGCCTTGATTTTCCGCATTGACGATCAAATAGCCAAACAATGAATCTTGTGAAGTTTATTTATTTATTTTTCCTCTTTATTTCACCTAGACTTCAGGAATCAAGCCATAAAAGATGAAAAGCAAACCTTACATTAATAATATAAGATATGTGATGGAAATTGCCTTATATAGTTGTTAACTGTATACCCTAGCAACTTCAAATCCAAGAAGAAATGGAAAAGTCTTTGATTAACCCCACAATCTGAATTTAGCCAATAATTTTTAGGGGACATCCACCTTTGCTGATTCAGTTTGTTTTGGTACAAGTTGGCTTTTTGTAACAGGTGACAACAGGAATTTGTCACATATTTCTATAAACAACCAATTCATTCATTGCCATCTGTGAGTGATCACTAGAGCTATAAAAGCCACAAATAGTAAAAACTTTTTTTTAGGGTTCATGCAATTCTGTTCTGCTCAGAGAATATCTTTTCTTCTCTTTCGTGGTTCTTTTAAGGCATGATAAGGCCTTCTTGATGGGCCTAAATAGACTTTTTTTTCTAAAAAAGACATGTTTTTCTAAAAGCTGAGCTACTTCTGGGATAATGGTTTCAAAACCACATTGGGTTGGTTTGAATCTGACATAACTGCCTCGGCAGATGGCTAATTGAGCCATCTTCCGGGCAGGGAAGAGGAGGGGGAGCTGCACGAGCGGCGCCCCTTCCTCTTCCTGAGGTCGCCCCCGGAGCTTCTGGATCACCGGACGGACGGCGCTCCGGGGGTGACCTCACGGCGCAGCGCCCACATGCGCTGCACCGTTTGAGTCAGGGAAAGTGCGCCCGCCGCTTTTGGGGCGCAGTTTCCCTTAAATCTAAAAGGAGCGCCAATTTGGCGCTCCTTTTAGATTTGCTGGGGAAGCGCCGCGGTGAGGCTGCCTTGGCCCCGCGGCGCTGCGGACCAGGGCGTCTTGGACGCCCTTGTCTGCATCCCCCCATAAGAAAGCAATTCTAGATTTTAAAGCTGCCTATAGGCTCCTGGTGCTGAGACAGCTGGGTTTTTTGAGACTTCCAGGTAGCAGCACCTGTAGGTTCTTCCTTAATTCTCACCTGCCAGGATGAGCCCCAGACATTTTGCTCTCCCCACCCCTATGTGGGAAATTAAGGATCTTCTTTATCACATCTAGTTTGACCTTGAGTTTGGGGTACACAAGGTTTCACTCTCCCAGTAATTGACACTGCAAGAGTTACACAGTGAGATCTAGTTTTGGATTATCAATAATCACATTAGACTGGATATATTAGATCCATTCATTGGTTTTAGGTAGAAGAATAGCCATTGTACCTCTTGTATCTTCAAGCTTAATTTCCATAGGTTTGAGCAAGACTTTGTTCTTCCCCAAAAGAGGTGGAGAAAGCCACCGATGAGAGCTATATAGAGTTTTCTCAGGACAGGTGAAAGCCAAGGAGGAGGAGGTCACTGTTGGTCTGTCTCCCTTGTGCCGTGCAAGCCTGAACTAAAGCCTAGAGAGATTATATTGGATTACATTTTTATATTATGGTCCAGGATTTTGTAAATGCAACAACAACAACAAAAACACCTGCGAATGTGAAAAATGTTTAACCAATGCCTACAAATAACCTGAATGGAGAACTTCTTTGTTCTTGTTATCCTATGGGAGGATTATAGTTCTTAGATTATTTTAAGAAGCAATAGGAGTCAGTGATATTAAAATGGAATAGTTTATGTGTCATACATGAAAATGGTGGTCAGTCTCTTATGCAGAGGATATTAAAAAGAAGCGTCCTTTTACCTGACTACAGAAAATAGACATTTTGCTAGAAGAGGAGTATTCTGTTTAGGGCTGAAAAAAGTGTTGTCTTCCCATTACTCTGGAAAAGTAATTTTTTTGTCCTTCCTCATCATAGTAATCAAAGTATAACTTGTTGCATTAACCATCATTTGTTCAGTTCTAAATTTTATGACTGATAAGAAAACAGCTAAAACCTCCAAAAATAAAATAAAATGTCTACAAATTTATTTAAATGTTCTTAGAGCTTGAAAATGCTGCACATTGCACCAAACAGTTTTAAAGTGGCAGCCCAGATGAGACCTTGGAAACCTGCTTTTAAAAAGTAATTACAGTCACCCCTCCATTCCCACATATTCACGGAGGGGTGACCTCCATTGAAATCAATAGGGTTTGCACCCGCAGACACGGGCATCTGTGCACCCACGGGAGCACACTTCATTCAAGCCTATGGGGTGTGAATATTGGCAAGTCTCCATTTTCGTGGGGGTGGTGGTGTCCAGAACGCATCCCCCATGAAAACTGAGGGCCAACTGTAGTTACATTTATTTTTCAAAGATTCAAAAAACCCTTAGGTGCTATTATGGTTACAGCCATATAAAATAAACACTTTGCCTTCAGATTTCTTGAAAGTAACTTTTAGTTATATCATTTTTAAAAAAAAAATATGAACAGTGAAAACTCCTCCCCTCCAACCCATGATCATCTTTTAAAAAGAGCATGAAGCATGAATAGTGCAAGCTATTATTTGAACCATGTCAAATCATTCCCCAACCATTAACTGAGGCCATATCCCCAGTAACTAAAATTAAAAACTACAGTTACATTGCAAAAGGAGTGAAAGTATCCCTTATTCAGTAGCAATTGTAATGTAATGCAATTATAACTTCACATCTTGAAACAAAATTAATTATAAGTAAGCAGTCAGTTGTAGTTACAGTGGTCCGTCCACATTTGCTGGGGTAGGGGTGAAGGACCCCTGTGAATGTGGAAAACCGGAAATTAAAAAAAACACACTATTTTTACCTGAGAGAACATCTCTCTAGGAATCTCTAGGTCCTCCGATGCAACTCTATGGTCAACTTCTGCCAGAGGTTGATCATGGAATCATGCTGGAGGACCTACAAATGCCTAGAGAAGTGTTTTCTCTAGAACCATTTATGGTCTCCAGCACAACTCTGTGGACAACATCTGGCAGAGTTGAGCTGGAGGACCTAGAGATTCCTAGAGAGAATATATTAATCAAATCTGCCAATAATCAAAGCTGCAAATTTGGAAGGCCAACTATGGGCCTCTGCAGACCAGCCCAAAGGGCCAGCCTGGAGGCAGAGTTGGGACAGGGCGGCCGCATGCCGGCCACCCCAACTCCATGCCGATGCCATCATGATGCCCTTCCAGTACAGCGTTCAAACAAGCTGCACTGAAAAGGGCGCTGAAGAGCCGCACATCGGCTCTTAGGGCAACCTTTTGCCGCCCCTAAAAAGAGCGGCATTTTGCCACTCTTTTCAGGGCAGCAAAAGGGAGGATCGGGATCATGGCGCGTGGTTGCCGCAGCCCCGATCCGCCACTTCCCAGGGCGGCCCAGAGCTGCCCGTATGCAGTCCCCCTATATTTTCAAATTCTGCCCTTGGGCCTTATCTGTCAAGAGGTTCTTCATCTTTCATAAACTGAAGGATGTGTGCATGAGTATATGTTTCAGTAAGTGGACTTGCCACAGTACACAGTGTTGCCCTGTAGGTACCCAAATACGGTTTTGTGTTTGTTTCAGTTTCCCCGGGTTTCCACATTTTTTTGCCCTACCCCACTTCAAGTCCTTGCTCTGACAGACAAGATGATGATTTTGCTCAGGGACCCATTTGTCCTTCTTTCCCTGGACTTTGTTTAGGGCCTTTGCAGACTGCCAGAAATAGTGCACATTAAATTGAGGCACTGCCCTGGCTCGGTGCTAGGGAATCATGGGAATTATATTTTTTTTCTGAGACATTGAGCCTTCTCTGTCAGAGAGCTCTGGTGCCACAATAAATTACAGTTCCCATGATTCCCTAGCACTGAGCCAGGGCAGTGCCTCAATTTAATGTGCACTATTTCTGGCAGTCTGCAAAGGCCCTTAGATAACCTAGTAACGTCTTCAGCCAAGGCCCCATATTTAGACACAATAATAAATCATGCAAATTAGAATGCATTTCCTTGCTCTGATCCCCTTTTTTCTCTTGTAAAGATTTGAATGTCTACCTCTTAATTTATCAGCGGCTGTGATTTCTGCTTCCTACAGCTTTTCCTCTTTGTTATGCATTCATAAGAAATGACCTTGCATTTTAAAAGGAGCACTGTCAGGTTCAATGACCTTCTGGTTATTTTATTTTTCAAATCTCTGAAATACCCTTTTTATAAGGTGTGTGTGTTTTTAATTAAAAACGAGAAAGAAAGAAATGCATTGTGCCATCTTTTCTCTTTCAGCAAGCACAGCAGAAGTTAGACAAGAAACCCCACATGGCTAAGGCATTTGTGGAGAGAATATAATTGAACTGGAAGGGAGGGTATATTTGGACGTGTTCGGGTACATTTGTGTCTTGTGGTGTGAAATATGACACATTTTATCCTTCTCTTCCATCATCTTTCCAGTGGTGTTTCATGCCCTCTAGTGCATTGCCAAGTTATTGCAGCACATCAGGGATTTTTTTATTGTTCTTTGGGCATCATTTTTCCCCCTTGGATTCATTCCTAAAGTCTTATCTGGCAAAATGGTTTAATGTTTTATATAGAATTGGCTGTGCATTTATAACTATCTAAATATCTTGAAAAGTATCATCTGTTCCTAAGCAAAGGAAGAACCAATATTTCTCTTCTGAATACTGAACAATGATTTGATTTCAGGTTTGTTTGTGTTTGTTTTTTTAAAAAAAAAATGGGGCTACCAGAATAGACTAAGCCTAAATAAATCTTAGATCAACAAGCACAGAAGATTATGGTTAGAATCAGATCAAAGACAATTTAGATTGGGGTTATAATTGCTGCCCCAGATCTTTTCTATGGGTCTTGGATGTCCTTCAGCATCCCGTCTCTCTTTCCCTCCATCCCAAATTTCAAAATATTATTCAATTATTTGATGATGATGATGATGATGATGATGATGATAATAATAATAATAATAATAATAATAATAATAATAATAATAATAATAAATTTTATTTATATACCGCCCTGTGGCAAGCCAATAAAATACATACAGTTTAAAACAATATAATTCCCTCCTCCCCCCCTTTAAAAACTTATTAAATCACATCTCGCTTAAAACGATTATGATTAAAACAATAACAAATTAAGAACAAAAATACCAACCAACAAACCCCTGCAAATTTAAGTTCTAAAAGGGGAGTATAAAACATTCCTAAAAAGGGGAAAGTCCCAAAATGCCAAAATGGTCAATCACTGCTCCTAGAAGCCTCTAGGAGTAGTCTGTGTTTGTAAAACATAAAAGGAACCCCCAAATTGCAATCAGAATTCATTTCTGTTTGCGATTTTTGTATGATTTTGGTATGAAAATGGTGCCATGCAGTCATCTATGGGAACATATAGCTAAAAAGTCAGCCCATCCCTGAAAGAAATAGTTGTCCTAATTATATCAATGAATTTTTCTGTGTCACTGAACATGAGTTGGCCTTTGGCTGGCTATAGGAATGGCCAACATTATAGGAAGTTACTTTAACCTAGGTCAGACTTTTTGTTCATTTCATAATAATGCTTGGCTTTCAGTAGCAGCTTTGGGTTTGTTTGTTTTTATGGAATTCCTCTGTGTTAGCTGGCTGTAATCCTTTCAATAACTATTTCAGAGAGGAATGGGGAACCTATATTCTTCCAGATATTTTGCAGAAAAACAAGATTCAAACCAGTAACTCCCTGATTTCTTAGAGCTCAGTGTCTAGCCCACTGCACTGCCACAACTCTCATCCAGCCCAAAAGCATTTACTCAAACAGCAGTCATCAGTTTGTCTTAACACCTGTTATTACATCCTTTTAACTGAAGATGTTGTGGACTGAGAAAGGTCACTTTGTAAAAACAACTTATGGTATGCCCTAGAGCTGAGGTATCTCCCTAAATCACACATAATAGCTGAATTGATGCAACCCTGTTCATATCAAAAGCAAAACTCAGTATATTCCATTGGGCTCACGTGACTCTTATGATACTGACGGAGTGTATCTTTTTATGCTTGTGTATAGCAGGAAAGGCTGCTTACATATAGACCTTCCCTTGCTGAACTGGGGTAATTGCCTTACTTAGAGTAGGATATATCATAAGTGCAGAAATTTTTTTTTATCAATAGAGTGAAAATCTGACATATTGTGCTGTGCTGTGGCAGACCGGTAATTCAACAATACAGGTTGTTATTGGCTTGTAATAAATTCCTGTCAACCACATAGCTAGTACAAAATATGTCAAAAAATATTTGGAAAGTAGAGTGGAAAGATGCATGTTTTAAAGGTTCTCTAGAGCTGCTTCAGACATTTCAAGATGTGGACTGGGGTGGTAAGGGTGGCATAGTGTTTGTGTTTCTTCTGGAATACCCAAAGTAAGCATTCACACATTCTCATGAATAGTTCAATTGAGGGTTTAAATGTTTTCATCTGTAAGTGAGAAGTAGTAAGCAAATGAAATAAACAAATTAATAGTTCTTGATAAATGGACAATTTGACCCCCACCATACATCCCACATAGTCTATAGGTAGAGTTTTGATAGGAGAAATCATGGCTTAAATCCTTGCCTGATGTGTATGCTTCCTTTCAGATATTTATTCTTGTCCTATCTGAATTGTTTGATTGAATGGTTGTAGAGTGAGAGATGGTTTTGGATACCTATGTGGCTCCCGGAATTTTACATGTAGTTGACCCATTCAATTTCTGTTTTCTCTCAAAAATATTGCAGGGAAAGACCCCATCTGAAACACTTTATCTATTTTGGCATGGAGGAGTTTATTTTGCTTAGGATAATAAGCTTCACTGTTCATCCTGTCAGATTGCTTTATCCTGAGTCAGACCATTGGTCCATTGGGTTCAATTTTTTGATACTAAGGTATAAATAATATGCATCAATTTTCTTCTCCTCAATGGGAAAATGCATTTAAAAACTGCCATCTACTGGGGGGGAAAGAGACTGGAAGGGTTTGTGTTTTTTTCATAATGAGAAGCAATAGTAGTCCCCATCCCATTTTGGTCTAAAAAACCATTTTCATGAAGAAATTTTCAAAATGATTTTCACAAAAGTTCCAAAATGCAAATGCTGCTGCTAATAATAATAATAATAATAATAATAATAATAATAATGGAATGCATTTTCCCAGCTGGGAGATAACTTTTGAAATTGTTTTCTAGTCATCTGTGAGACTGAAATAAGTGAAGATGTATAATCTCTATTTGACATTGCAAGCATGAACTCTGTACTGTTTCAGATGGGGACTTTCCCTGCAAGGTTTTTGAGAGAAAACAGAAATTGAATGGGTCCACTACATGTAAAATATGTGGCCAACTACACATTTACCGTTCCTTCTTGTAAAGGATAATTCAGCCATTGCCAGCAGTGTATAGCTGGTGTGGAATCAAGGACCCATGTGGGCATCACTTCATATGGAAAAGCCTTTGGTGGAGCAGCACTTCAGATTATAAAAAGAACCTTGTTGGATCCATCTATGGCCAGCCAAGTCCTTTGAAAAAATCTCTCTTGTCAGGAAGCCTCTGTCATCAGCAAGTGCCTTTGAATCAAGAGGGTCTATCTGTCCATCATATGTAATTGTCATTGACAGGACTACACTCTGCAAATCTGTCAGATCATCTTTTAAAGCCAAAGAGTCTGTAGCGGTCACCACAGCTTGTGGCAACAGTTTCCAGAAGTCTGTTGTGCCTAATAGGAAAAAGTACTTTCTTTTGTGTCTACTGAATTTACTGCCAGTTGTGAGTGAGACAGGCTTGTGGGGAAGGGTTCCCAACTCTGACTGCTTTCTTCAAACCATGTGTAAGCCTTTATCATGGGAAGTCATAGGACACATTTGCAAATAGATTTACTTCCTTTTTTCCTTTTACTTTTTCAACTACAGGTATGGTGACATGGTGCCGAAGACAATAGCTGGGAAGATCTTTGGTTCAGTATGTTCTCTGAGTGGGGTCTTAGTCATTGCCCTTCCAGTTCCAGTCATTGTCTCCAACTTCAGTCGCATCTACCACCAGAATCAACGAGCAGATAAGCGCCGGGCACAAAAGGTGTGCATCTCCTTTCAATTCCATGATCTGACTTGGTAACAGAGTAGGCAAAAGATATATCCCATTATGTTCAATATGAATTTCTCTATATGAATAAGAAAAAAAAAATACTGTACCTCACCCATTTGGGAAAAAATTGCAGCGTTCCCCCATTTGAAACTCTACTGTTTAGTTATAACCAACATTGCAGACCTATGGTATATCATGCTGTATTTGTCAGTGTGTCCAGAATGCAAGTTATAAAAATATGGAGTAACGTGACAAAAAATTAACTATGCAGTAATATTTCAAGGTGAATTGACAATATCATTCCAATTTACCCTTACAGGGTTCCATTTGATGAAACTGTGCTTGCCGATCACATATTAAGCAATCAATGAGTTTCCATAGCTGAGCAGGGATTCAAACTCTTGTCTCCCAGAATCCTAGTCTAACACTAAAACTCCTATCCCCACCCCTCACTGCAAGAAAAACCTACTGAAACCAAGAGCACTTAGGGGGGTTGCAGACTGTCAGAAATAGTGCAAATTGAGTCAGAAATAGTGCAAATTGTTTTGTTTTTTTTCTGAGACATTGAGCCTTCTTTGTCAGAGAGCTCTGGTGCCACAATAAAATACAGTTCCCATGATTCCCTAACCCTAACCCTAAAAGTGGACTCAATTTGCACTATTTCTGGCAGTCTGCAACCCCCCTTAGTCCTGTGTATGTATAAAGCTATATGTTTAATTTAGGTCAGTTTATCTGCCTGCCAGTAGAAGTGGTTTGTTGGATGCATTTAACATTTAGTTCACCAAACAGCTCATTGTTTTTCCAAATGAAGGGTTCTTGGTACTATCAAATGAAAAGGCATGGTATATCTTTTATGCTTCTTAAATCTTAACCATGCTTTTCCAGTTTTTTTAAAAAAAATAGATGGAAAAAATGATGATGTCAAAACTTGGAAGAGTTACGAACAGAGATTATATCTGCACCATATACAAACGTCTTCGTTTTAGAGCAGGTGACTGTAGTGACTCCAGTGTTACCCAATTTTGTGAAACCACCCATATCCCCTTCATCCTTTCCTTCCATCTCAGTGTTCCCAGAAGAACTCTAGAGGGATGCTTCTAATAAAATGTGTGGTGACCAATAGCTTGAGGAAAAGGTGACTATTACTTTAACAACATTACTGTGATTTGTTTTACTTTATGTTGCTTTAGTCTATTCCTCCTGGGTTTTTTTAAATCCTTACTGACTGTGAAACCTGCAGTATGGTGGGGGATCTGCACTATTCTTTGTCCATTGCAAAATACTGTTTTCTCTCTTAAGGGTTTTATCATTGTTTAGTCTATTTAATTAAATAACTTAATTTATATCCCACATTTCTCCCAGCATGGGATCCAAGGCAGTGTGCAACTTTTTAAAAGCACAATGCAACTTAAAAAAATCCTTAGTACAAAAGTTAAAACACAACTAAATCAAATTTCTATTTTTAAAAAAACAGAAATTAAAAATGCAAGTTCAAAGCGATTTTAAAAATAGAAATTTTAAAATAGATTTTAAAAACACATATAAAACATAATAAAATAGAAGCAACACTCGCATCCTATTAAAAACTTCAACTGCTGCAACTTATCAAAAACCAAACGCCTCCTTAAATACCAAGTTATTTACCTGCTGGTGGAAAACTATCAGGGAAGGGGGCAACTGGATTTCCTGAAGTAGAATAATATGAAAGAATACAGCCTCTACATTCCACAAATAAAATTACTTTGTTCTTACTTAAATTATTCTCAGTGTTTGGGCAATAGCCAATATCCAACAGTGTTATTCCCCTAGTACAAATAACACTGAGCTTGCAGAGATTGGATTAGGCCCAAGAGAATCCAGTTGTGTTCAAGGGGAAAATTAATTGCCCACAGAAATATAAATTTTGTGGGAATAGCAGATGGATATAGTGTTATTCCTGTTGAATCAAATAAACATATTTGATTACATCAAAATTTTATAAAGCCCTCAAAATTTGATAAAGCCCCAGCTATGATTTTAAAAAAAAATCAGACATAGGTTTTAAGAGTCCTCAGAACTTTGTCCTCAGAAACACGGGGGGGGGGGGGGACCTTCTATTCATGAACCCAGAAGCTTAAATAAGACTAAAGGACCTCTTTCATTTTACATGTTTCACTGAGGGGATCCTTTGTTGTTGTGTGTCTTCAAGACATTTCCTATTTGTGGCTTTGCCTTGGCTCTTTATTTATCCTAACAATTGCCTTGGCTCTTTATTTATCCTAACAATTGTTTACATGAAATAATGTTATGAAATAATCCCAAAAATGATAGCATATGTGATAGCATTAAGTCCTGAATTGTTTTGGTAGAACCAAGAAGTGACAACCTACAGAACTTGGATCATATCAATGTTGACTCAGAATTCAATAGTTGATTCAATAGTTCTATTCTAATTGAGACTGCCAACAGGACTCAGTGCTATGAGTAATTCTATTTGTAACATTCCACCAATAATAATAATATTGATTATGGTGCTAGTGGATGAAGTATTAATCTGATCAGTATTTGCCTATGAGCTGGGAAATATGCCTGTCACCTATATACAGAACACGCAGACTTTCAGACATTCCAGATTCAGTATACATTAGGAAAATTGTGAGATCACTGTTTACCTTCTAGGGTTGGATTTACCATCAAACAAGAGGACATTGTTGGTGCAGTAAACTAATTCCAAAGGAAGGGTTATTTTCCTGTATCTACATTCCAGCTATGTGACATTAAAGAAATGAGTTGGACAAGGGTGTCATTTTGACATGCATGGCTCAGGTGAAGGCCATCAGTAAGAGAGATGCATTGTATTGTGGCCAGCCTGCTGGATACAATGCACATAGTCAAATTAAATAGAAAATATCAGAGTATACAGTGGCAAAAGAGGTATGCATTTATTGTTATTTTTGTTATTGTAAGGTGGTAGAATATTTCACTTGCCACACTCATGTGGCATTTTATTTGTGTAAAGAAGAAGCTTAAAATAGTTTTGAATCTTAGGTCTTCTGCCCTTCCTCCAAAGATTGCAAGACTCACAACTGCCTTTACATAAGCATCGGCATTAACAGAACAAACAGAAAAATCTCAGAGTGAAGTAATGACTTGCTCCCATAATGTTTGCCTTCTCTGTTTTGCTTAGAGTGGTTCTCCCCACTCAATTATACAAAAAAAAAAAGTCATTTACATGGGTGAAATCAAAGCCCAAGCCCCTTCAGTGCACCTGACAAAACACTCAGATGGCAGATGCTAATAGAAAAAATACAGTTCTTTTCATTCTCTGATGACATACAAAAAACATCCATTCTCCACCTGGCACCTCTTGGGGACTAAACATATTAAATCGCCCCAGTGAATTCTGTCAAAAGCAGCTGAATATGAACAGTAACTGATAAGTTCAATTTTGGCAGACTGCTCTATGATTAGTAGTGTGGTGGCAGCTTAAGGGGGGGAAATGACAGGAGTAATTTCAGGAGGAACTAAGTGATATTTACTGGGCATGTATTTGCTTGGAACACTGGTCAGAAAAGAGGGAATTGCCCACAGATTGCACCTGCCGTTAATGTCACATTGCAAAGATTGAATATTGCTCAGGGCTTTCTGACACAATGCACTGGAGGGCCTATAAGAAAATATGTTGTTCTCCCCATAACTGATTTTACCAGAGCTTCAACAATTTACATTTTTCAGTTATATGTCCCAGAATCTCCTATTCTGTATGAGGTATTCTGGGAGTTGAAGTCCAAAAAGTAATTTTCTCAAGCTCATTTTTTTCTATAAATAGATATGTATGCCATCCCAGGCTTGTACTTCTGTATATGTTGGATTCCCACCATATGCACCAACTTAGATATTAAATTATACTAACTTAGATAATGAATCAGGGATGTGATGGCTTAGTGGTTAAGACACTGACTGACATTCGTAAGGTCAGCAGATCAGCAGTTCAAGACCTAAGCATTGTGTGACAGAGTGAGTTCCTGTCACTAATACCAGCTTCTGCCATCCTAGCAGTTTGAAAGCATGTAAAAGTGCAGGCAGATAAATAAGTACTACTTTGGTGGGAAGTCATGCTGGCCACATGACCATGGAGTCATCTTTGACAGCACTGGCTCCCTCGGCTTAGTAATGGAGATGAGCACTGTTCCCTACGTCAAACATAACTAGATCTTATCAAAGGGGAAAGCTTTACCTTTACCTTTACCTTTAGATAATGAATCCAACTATACTTCTTTCCCATCCTGAATCCAGCACTTAGCAAAGTATCCTATTCTATCTGAATAAACCTAATACTTTAAAACTATTAAGAAATGAGAAAGATGGTGTGCTCCAGATTGATGGACTTGAAAGTAGACCATCCCAGGAAGTGAACTAGACTAATATATTGTCTATCTGTCCATCTTTTTTCTTTTTCCTCACATTTTTCCTAGTGCAGGACCTAAGGAAACTTACAACATGAATTAAAACAAAATAGAATTACAAACAATAAATTGTAAAATTAAAGAACATTTTCATAAACAGTTAAATAAGCTATCATATTAAAACCAAGTTTTAATCAAAACAGTTTAAAAGCATTAAAACACTAAATGAAAAAGAATGGGCAAGAATAATACCTCTCCACATTAATATGATAAAGTTTTGTGTATACATCCATGGATGTGATCCAAAGATTCTCTCAGATTTGCCTTTAAGTGTTGCCTTGTTCTCTGTCAGAGGGTTTAAAGAGGAAAAAATGTTCCCATTATCCAGGCCGTATACCTTGATAACTCTTCTTTTAAAAGCCCATTTGTTAACTGCCCTCAAGTCAATTTCGACTCATGGCTACCCTATGGATGAGACAGCTCCAAGACCCTCTGCCCTCCATTGCTCTGCTTAATTCCTGCAACCCCTTAATACCCATGACCTCCCTAACAGAGTCCATCCTTCTGGCATGTGGATTCCCTCTTTTCCTGTCATTCTCCACCTTTCCCAGCACTATTGTATTTTCCAATGAGTCCTACCTTCTCATGATGTGTCCAAAGTACAACAGCCTCAATTTGGTCATCTTGGCTTCCAGAGAGGTTTCTGGCTTGATCTGCTCTAGGATCCATTTGTTTGTCCTTTGGCTGTCAACAGGATCTTCAACACTCTTCTATAGCACCACATCTCAAATTCATTGATTTTCTTCCTATCATCATTCTTTACTGCTCAGCTCTCACATCCATACATGGTAATAGAGAATACAATGGCTTCTATGATTCTAACTTTTTTGCTGAGTTGTATATCTTTGCATTTTAGAATCTTTTCTAATTCTTTCATAGCCACACTCCCCATTCTTAATCTTCTTTTGATTTCCTGACTGCAGTCCCCATTTCTATCAATGTTTGATCCCAGGTATGGGAATTCTTTTACTATTTCTATTTCTTCATTGTCTAGGTTGAACTTGTGAAGGTCCTCAGTGATCATTACTTTTATTTTTTTTATGTTCAATATTAAGCCTGCCTTACCACTTTCTTTTTTGATTTTCCTTCATAGGTGTTCCAGGTCTGTGAGGTTTTCTGCTAGTACTATGGTGTCTTCTGCATATCTTAGATTGTTGATATTCCTTCCTCCTATTTTCTCTCTTCCTTCTTCTGTGACCAAGCCTGCTTATCTTATAGTATGTTCTGCATATAAGTTGAACAAGTAGGCTGATAAGATGGAGCCTTGTCTGACCCATTTGCCAATTGGGAACCATTCTGTTTCTCTGTGTTCTCTTGTCCTGAGTACAGATTCCTCATCAGGACTATCAGATGTGTTGGCACTCCCATGTCTTTAAGGGCATTCATAGCCTTTCATGATCTATGCAGTCAAAGGCTTTGCTATAGTCTATAAAGCACATGCTGATTTTCTTTTGGAATTCCCTGGTTTGCTGCATTAGCCATCGTATGTTTGCACTGTGGTCCCTAGTGCTTCTTCTTTTCCTGAACCCTGGCTGAACCTCTGGGATTTCTCTCTCCATGTATGGTTGGATTCTATGTTGTGGTGGCTCAAATGGTTAAGACATTGACTTTGTTGATTGCAAGATCAGCAGGTTGACTGCTTGGGGCCCGGGTGTTGCATGATGGGATGAGCTCCCATCACTAGTCCCAGCTTCTGCCAACCTAGCAGTACGAAAGCATGCAAATGAAAGTAGATAAATAGGTACCACTTCTCAATGGGAAGGTAAACAGCATTCTGTGCAATCATGCTGGCCACATAATCACAGAGTAGTCTATGACAACGCTGGCTCTTCGGCTTACAAACAGAGATGAGCACCACCTCCTTCAGTCGGACACGACTTGACAACCTTGTCAATGGGGAATACGTTTACCTATCTTTAAAATCCCATAAACACCCTTAAATCTTAATGAAACAAACTTCAGGGTGCCACATCTTGCTTCATGAGTCAACCTAGACTGACACTTACAGCTCATTCCTCTGTACTTCAGGCATCAAAAGAATGTGATTTAAGCTAGAGAACTAATTCAAAATGTCTTCCTCCTGTGCAGGGATTTTGCCATCAAACCAGCTAGAAAAAAGTACAACTTCTCACATTGCAGGCAACCAAAGAAAGGCTGTATTTGATCCTAAAAAAATTGTCTCCTTCTAACAGAGCTTGTAATCTTTAATGTTGACTCCACGCTGTTCAATTTACACATCTTAGAAGCAAGAGCTGACATTTTTACTTCAAACTTTCTGCAATTGCTTTATTCACCTTCTTATTATTGTCCTCAACATAACAATTTCTCTTCTTCATAAACTGTGCCAGCAAAGAGGGTGGAAAATGACCACCCTAAAAATTGCATTTCCACCCTGTCAGAGTTGCAATGATAGAATGAAACATGCCAACAGCATGTGGCTGCTTGGAGAAATTGTAATTTGCAGATTCTGCCCAACTCACCCCTGTTCCTTCTTTGTTGAACCTGTTGTGGTCTCCTGATGCTACAAGCTGTCTTTGGTTTTGCAGCTTTGTGATACCTCCCTTCAAAATGTCTAGATTGTTCAAAAGTCCTAAAACAGGAGAGAAGAACTGGACTGCAGGTCCATAGATGGTTCCAATCAGACCCATAAAGGATCCAGAAGATTTACTCCCTGGAGTAGGAAAGATTCCTTCATAAGCTTTCCCACTGGCTTTCACAATTAGGAAGGCAATGCAGGGGAATTCTCACTGTTACCAATCAGAGATAAGAGTAGGAATACTTGGTCCAGGGAATGAACTCACGAGCCATTGGGACAATGAGGTGCACATGGGGGAAACACCGTACCTCTTTCTTTAAATTTGAAATGGGCATCACTGAAAAGATGGAGCCAGATGATGTCATGAAAGTGGGGAGAGGCTTGGGGCAAATTATTACAGGTTGGCATTCCCCAGTCTGCTGAAGTTATCCAGGAGACAACTTATCCAGGAGACAATCTGGCCCTTAGGATATTTTGCTACCCCTGACCTAGAATGACACCAAAGACATTTCTGATGCTCTTAAACTTTATTTAAAATCAATGTAATATGAATTTCATTTGTGGCATCAGTGCATGCCTGGGAACCAATGGATCTGGCTTTAATGAGTGATCCACCACAGCTAATATCTCAGCCTCAGTTTCCTCAACAAGAGAGAAAGAAGAACCTCATGGTACCCCCAGCATAAGTGGAGTCTCTGGGGGCCATATCCTGATCAGGTCCTGAAGTACAGTCTGAGTCCCTTGAAACATTTTCCTCTAGCTGCCCGGATTTCAGAAGTGGCAGCAAAAGCTCAAATCTGGAAGTACATTGGCTAGCACAAAGCTAGCAATCCTTTAGGCCTCCTCAGGAGGAGGAGGCAGCAAGACACTCCACTGACTCTTCTATACACATCTGTCCCAGATTCAGTCACAAGGCAGCTCTTAAGAAGACACAGGGTCATTGTCTGCTCTTTTTCAGAAATCAGTCCAGGGGGCAGCTGTTTGTCATTTCTGTGATGGAAATGGGATACTCCATACTGTACCAGATTTAAAGGAGTTATCTTTTTCAGGATGCTTGGTTTTGGAGGGGGGAAATGGTATGGATGTCCAGCTATAGTTGGTGCTGGGTGGAAAGGATCATTTCTCAAGAATCTTGGTTCAGTGAGGCCCAGAGGCTGGCTCTGGCATTCATTCCAAGTTGTGTTGCAAATTATGTATGTCAAGAATGTATGCTATGTTTCTTTTAAATTCTCCATGGGAATGAAACTAGAGTCCTTATGACTGACCTAGGAATCATTTACCCAGTATCAACAAGGAAATGGCAGAGAGAACCTCTCCTATCACCAGCTGAATGAGGTGAAGTGGGTGAGGATATCTTTCCCTTTTCTTCCTCCCTTTCCATCACCATGATGCACTGTATAGCAGTATGATATTAGGGAAGGTTTGGTGACTCTTGGGATTTGTAGTTTTCATAAGGACTATTGACATAGAGAGCCTTGCAGGAGGAGCCTGCCTTCAAAAGATATCCTCTCCACCATATACCATATTAAATAAAGACTGAAACAACATGTAGGCATCTGACTAACGTCTCCAGTTGTTTTTCTCCTGTTTGGATTGTAGCATCTTGCCTGATGAAGGAGCCCATGGAGCTTTGAAAGCTTGCAAAAAGTATATTGTGCATTTTGGTTGGCCAATAAAGTCTCACTGACAGATTTTTGAGTAATTAGATGTGACACTTCACAACAGTCAAACAGCTAGGCAGTCTTTTGGTCTATTGTCCTTTTTGTTCAAGGAATCTTTAGTTGAAGACTCAGGAATGGGTAATTATTGGGAAAAGAGAGCAGCATTCCTGACCTCAGCATAGAAGCAGTGGCGTGATCACATTGACAGGAGTAATGGGAAAGCAACATGTCTAATGTGAAAATACCTGTAAACACTGACTCAAACACCATTCATTGTCCTTATCAGTTGATGCGTGCTGAGAAAGAAATGCTTCTCACTCATTTGCATTATAAAGGTGAAAACAAGCTCAGTCCAAAAAGTCCCTCCTGTGGTTAGGGAGCTTGGTATTCAATAGAGAGGTAATTCCAATTAGCCATGTTATCTTTCATGGAAAGCTGAATAATGGATACAAAAGCAAGTGACACTTCTTTCTTTTCCTCCTTCCTTCCCCTTATGCAGAAAGCCAGGCTGGCCAGGATCCATGCAGCAAAGAGTGGGAGTGCAAATGCTTACATGCAGAGCAAACGGAATGGCTTGCTCAGTGACCAGCTCCAGCAGGTAATGCGCATTCTGTGTGCTAATTCCAGAAACCCCATTGAATAACAACCCAGCAATTCTTGCCCTGTTTTACACCAGGAAAAGCCAGCCTTCCTGCAAACATATCATGATACATACCCATAGGCTTTGTTCTGCTGGTAGGTAAAAGGCCAGTTCAAGACAAATGGTTTTCCTTGAGGTCATCTGCTTTTCTGAGCCCACATAAATCTACCAGTGATGCTACCAGGAAAGGAAAAGAAGTCACCTGCTCAAAAGCAGGTAACTATAATGAGCCTCTCAAGAGTTTATATCTACCTAACAAATGGCGTTTTCCCTTCTCCCAAACTGACTGCAAGTTTGAAGTGCATTTCATGCTGTAGTGGAATTTTAATTTCAAGGATGTCACAATTTTTGTCCCAGATTTTTGTTCTCTGCTATATAGAGAATACTGTTGTGTCAGAATCCCTGCTTTGGAACTGATTTCTACTCAGTGTGTTCCTTGTTTATTCTCATGCCCTTTTTTCCCTCTGCTGAAAAAGAGAGAGAAAGAGAGATTCAGTATGGCACAGTGGGCACAATTACAGATGGCCTGATCTGTCAAGCTTTATTTTGCTTTGGTTTTCCTTTTCTGAAATGGTAGTAGTATTTCCCTTTTGCTAAGGCTTTTACCAGTGGTGGGGGCTAGTTCTCATATTTGTGGGGCACTGATATGCTCTGAGCATTAAAGAAGTTAACCAAGGTACTGGTCCTATGTAGGGATAGGATTCAGTAACTTGAGTAACTCTTTGAATTTTAAAACCCAGAGTGGATTTGCCACCCAGCTCACAAGGAAGACATGAGCTACTAGCAGCTTTCATTGTTGTTGGCTTTCCCAAAAACCTTTGATGCTACAACTCGGGACAAAAATGTTTAGAATCAACAGATTCAAGACTGCCCATGTCTTCTCCCTATAGGACCTTTATAGACTGCTAGAAATAATGCAGCTTTAGCTATCCTGGCTCAGTGCTAAGGAATCATGGGAACTGTTGTTTATTGTGGCACCAGAGCTCTCTGACAGAGAAGGCTCAATGTCCCAGAAAAAAAACACAATTCCCATGATTCCTTAGCACTGAGCCAGGACAGTTAAAGTGGCCTCAAGCTGGATTATTTCTGGCAGTCTGTAAAGGCCCATAGTTTCCTGTATTGAACCTTCTCTCGGGTAGAAACAGTGTCAATAGTACATTTACACCCATAGAGCATCCTGCAGGAATGTGGGCTTTCTGAGGTCTGCCTTCCATTGCTGGATTTCTTCACCTGTAAAGGGTCATTTTCACACCCTATTCACCCATCAAAAAGACATCTAGTGGGGAAGAGATTGGATTCTTAAATACATAAGAAAATTGCACAAACATTGGTTAAATACAAGATCGATCCAGAACAAAAACATCTGACATTTGAATACCAGTTTTATCATTCCTACTTTAGTTCAATGTCCTGTTAATTTGTAAGAATCAATGAATTCTATCTCTAGCTCATGTGTTCTCTCCGACACACACTCTTTCTCGTGTCTTATGTATTTTTCTTTCTAATTCAAATAAGAGCTCAATGAAAGATCTAAACCTGAGGTAGGAGTAAGAGAAAATATGCAGTATAATAAGACTCTCACAATGCTTTCTTTAAAAGAAGGGGGAAAAGAAATGTAGGATTTTGTTTTAAGACCATGGCAAAGATTTTAAACAAAGCCTTTCTATTCATACTGTGACTGTATTATTATGCCTGTCCATAAAATAAAATAGTCCTCATCCATAGAGAGTAATGTTATTTTTCCAAGTTATGCTGCAGTCAGTAGTACTTAAATTTGTTGTGTGTATCTTGACCCTTAATTTCAATCGATCTTAAACATAAGTGGCACTTTCTGGATCATTTACACTAGTATCTTTGTTCAGTAGCTAGTTTAGTCTCATCAATATAGACAGAACAAGGATTGATTTGAGATGGCCGATTTGACATTTTAAACAGTGAAGCAATGACATCACCATTGTGTGTTGACTCTTCTTCTTCTTCTTCCCTGCCCATCCCATGAACATATCAGTTATTTGCTTAAGTGCTTTCACTTGTCTTGGATTTAAATCTCCAGATTTTGGCTAACTGCGGGGAGTGGGGGAATGTTCATATAGATAGCCTAATACAGTTAATATTTTAAAATGAGCAGTATTTCAGTCACAAAACACTGCAGTACAGGCTTGGTTTCTGTTTAGTTAGGTTTTGTTTAAGTCAACCAAGGTGCATCTTTTTGTCAAGATTTTAGCTTAATGCCCATTTCTTCACAAATAAAAATAACACAATAATTTATGTATCAACAGTTATGTGGAGAAGAACATAAGGCCTTTGTTAACAAATCTGGCTCTTCCTTTGAAATCCAGCACCATCATCTGCTTCACTGTCTAGAGAAAACAACGGTAAGATAATAAACCTGCAGTCTCCTTCTGATCTGTGAAGAATCAATATGGTGTTAGCTTACTATTGTGCTGTTGCTCTTAGTTAAGAATTAGTCTGATGTTGTGCAATTTCATCTTACTTACAAAAAGTCAAAGAGATTATTCATGGCATGAGATTCTCTTGAAGTTATCTTTACAGCGTGGAATTTGGACTCATGTGTGATCTAGAGAGCTGTTGGGAATTTAACTATGTATGAGTGAAGTTTGTTTCAGCTGAACACAGGAGCAGTTTCAGATCATTTGCTGGTAGAAATACAGAAGATGTCATTACAACAGAGAGCTGTAGTAATCTCTGGTTTACTGAAGTTCACTAATAATAAGCAGACAGCAAACAGGATTCCAGATCAAATACACTTTTCTTAAAGTAGGACTTGTCATGCCATCTTTTACTGCAACAAAACAGATACATGGGGAAATTGGTGTAAGTGTGTTGACTTCTCCTAATCTGGGGCTTGTCATCTCATTCTGGAAATGTAACACCTGTTTGACAAATGCTGAGTCAGTGCCTAAAACTCCAGATGACACTTGTGCTGACGACTTATTTTTGTGTGTCTTTATCTAAATATACACATTTTCTAAGCATGATTCCCAATATTAATATTTGTATTTAAACTTTTCTCTATTTTAGAGACACACAGTGAGTTCCCCTGTATAATGTAGTTTTGTGCATATTCTTCCTTATCACTTGTGTGTGTGTTTCCTATTATTTTCCCACATTTTTGGTTTGCAAGCTGCACTTATTCCAGTTCATGCATAGGTTTAAATGATAAAGAGTTTGGTGCGTTGCATTTGGTTCTGCCAGTTCCTTGAAAAGTGCCTTAACACTTATTTTTTCACTTATTTTTTAGTTTTCCATATCATTTTTTCTTTCTTTTTCCTTGCCCTTTCCTTTAGAAAAAATATGATTTTCAATGTTATTTAATTGTATTATTTGTGTGTAGTTTATCTCAAGTACCAGAATGCAATTTGCAGTTAGGATCGGGATATCTTTTTGAAAAGAACCTAATGGCTTGAGCTAATCCAGTGGATCTTTTTTTCTATTTTCTTGTTTTTAACAGCTGATCCATATAGTATCAAATAATGATTTGGAGCATCAGAATTGACAATATAAAGGCCTGGAGAAAAAAACCCAAAATATTCCCATTATGGGAGACAGGAGGGATATAAATTCTTGAAATAAAATAATTAAATAAATATAAATGTGATAAACCCCATCCCTTCTACCCTAGGGTTGCTGTCACCCAGTGCGGTAACTCATGGTGTCACATCTCCCCCCCCCATTGACCTCTCATTTAACACCATACAGAATCCTTAGTAATGGAGGGGGGGTTGCACTAATGTTACTCATAAATTGTAATTCCCATATACCATTGAATATAATACTCATAGTTGTGACATTAACAACTAGCAAAATTAAAATTATACCTTCAAATTAAAGTATCATACACACAATCTAAATGCATTTACATATAAATAGTGAATATTTAGTTAAAATGTGACAGTTTTAAAACTTGAAAATTAATTCAAAATTTTATTTTTTAAAAAAATTGATTATTTTTTTAAAAAAAATAAATTTTCAATTTTCAATTTTTAATTTTAAAAAATTCTGGGCCCTCTCCTTTCTCCTCCCATTGAGCTTCACCCCATTCCCACCATCACTTAAAGGGAAGCAGATGAATGCCACAGCCAAAAGCTTGATGTTTGAGGAGCAGCGGTGCCACCCCCCCCTTAAGGTGTTACCTGGTGTGGTCTGACACCCCACACTCCCCTAGTGATGCTGCTGCCTTCCACCATTTTGGGGGGAGGAGGAGGCTCAGGAAAAAGTGTTTTCCCCCTGAATTTTTCCATTTTTTCCCCCCTGGGCCTTACATCTATTCTCACTCTTGTAAATTATTGCCTTCATACCATGGAATACTTTGAGAATTTTTTGTAGAAAACTTCCTTGAATCCAAGTGGATTTGGTAGTTGATGACAGTTTAGTCTTTTTTAAATGAAAAAAAATGGCATGTATCTGTTTACTTTATCAAAACTATTTGAGATAAAATTCTGCTTGAAGTACTATACACGCTTACTATATTTTATGTTTTTCTTTGTTATCCTAGGGCTGTGGCCTAAAATTAACTACCAATTTTCAGTGAAATGCAAACATTAAAGAGCTGTATTACTCTCTTGGCAAAACTATTTTGTAATCATATTTAACCATTTTTCAACTTCATTTTTTAAACAAAATTAAAATCAATGTGCAAATATGAATACAATAATGTACAATATAATAAAAATGCACAGATAGTGTGATCATGATAAAAATGTTTTTAATGCCTCTTGTCTTTCTCATTCCCATTGAACAGAATCACGAGTTTGTGGATGAACAAACATATGAAGAAAGCTGCATGGAAGTTTCTACTGTCAATAGGCATTCTAGCCACAGCCCTTCTCTCTCATCCCAACAAGGAGTGACAAGCTCTTGCTGTTCACGACGGCATAAAAAGACATTCCGCATCCCAAATGCCAACATAAGTGGCAGCCGACCAAGTAGCATCCAAGAACTCAGTACCATTCAGATCAGGTGCATGGAAAGAACACCTCTGTCTAACAGGTACTTCAGTTTTAGAAATGATCCTAGACAGAGATAACAGTGCACTTAAACCTTCCCTATGGCAAATAAGTATCAGGAAGCATGAGCTTGTCTTATGTGAGTGTGTTTGCTTTGTTTCAGAAAATTACCTGTGCTATGCAGGGTTCTAGGGAAAGCAGTTGCCTGTTTTTCGATATAATACTTATGAAATATGTAACTCAAGGAGTAAAAGTGAATGAATGTGGTACCTTTTAAATATCGAGGCAAATCATCTGTGTAATATGTTGGAGTTTATTGACAGCTAGTTTCTGGCTGTATCTTCCAATTTATAACTCAGCTGCCATCCGTGGTCCCATGATTTGAAGCCACATATGGAATTCAATAGGGAGACTATTTTTCCAAATAGTTATTCATAAGCCCACATGTCATACTCCCCCCCTCCCTTAGACAACATCTTTAATTGCACTTGTGAAAATTCTGCTGTGTACATTGACTCATAGCTTTGGAGAATTATGTGATGAGAAGTGTATCAATTGGTTTAGTACATCAGAATATAGTCATATCTTCATGAACCTGATGAATGATTGATAACACATTCAAAATTCCAGAGATCAGTAGACATTTATAAAGGGATTTTTTTGAACATGTAACCTGTTGCATTTACTTCCATGGAGGTATTTATTTATTGCTGCTGGCAGTATAGTGTCAACATATAAAATTGCTGCCAACATATACAGTGTCCCTCCACTGAAATGAATGAGAACGGTCTGTGAACAGGGGAACTTCATATGTCTGAGAATATGAATAATATCTGCAAATAATATCTGGAGTGGATTACCTGAGGTAATAACTTGACTCAGATGTTCCATTATTCACAACAGTAAACACATTGCTAGAAATTCATCTAGTTACTATGAACAATATATTATACTGGATAATAAAAAAGTCTTTAATGTTCTGTTCTTAGTGCTTTTACACACTTGATCATCTTTTGATGCCAATTGTGCTCGCAAACAATTAAAATATACACTTAAATCCAGCATGATTCTGGTGCTACGATACCAGTGTGACAGTGTACCCTTACCTTTCTCTGTCCTTCTCAGCCTTTAGAGGTTCCCTCAAACCAGCCCCAGATGATTTCCTTGTCCTTCAGAGTAGGAAGGGGTACAAAGAGGTTTCAGTGGAAAGAGAAGATAACCTGTCCTGCTGAACTACACTGTTCCATCTGTGGAAGTCCAGCACCAAGTCCTATTAATAGTAGGAAAATAAAAAACACTTTCCAGTGTTCCTACATTCTCAGCAAGAAAGGATGTCTCTCCACACTGAGACAACCCATTAAAAATAGTCAACCATCATAATATTTTGTTTTCTGCTTAGGGACTTTATTAATGAAAAATTCATTTGTGGAAGAAGAAAAAAACCTTGGGGCTTTGCACAAAGGTTGGGTTTTGCATCATCCTCCCACCCATGCCCATAAGGGAACAAATAAGTAAAGATTTACATCTCTTGGTAGTTCCTTATTCTTCCAGGTAAAATGGATTAGGTCTGATGGATAAATAGTAGTGTAAGTACTGGAAGAGATATAGCTATTTGGTTGTAAATCAGATGCAAGCTGGATGGTTTTCTCACATACCACAGTTGAATAAAAACTCTAAGCAGATGGAACAGTTATATAATTTTTGTACCCATTGGTTTTTTTTAAACTTCTCTAGCCGATCCAGTTTAAATGCCAAAATGGAAGAGTGTGTTAAACTAAACTGTGAGCAGCCTTATGTAACTACAGCAATAATCAGCATTCCGACGCCGCCTGTGACTACACCAGAGGGAGACGATAGACCAGAATCTCCAGAGTATTCAGGAGGAAACATTGTCAGAGTATCTGCTTTATAAAACAGTTAGACTAAAGACCACTTAGAAACTGAACTGCGGCAAAGAAAATAATAGTGTGGAGAAAGAGACACTCATCAACAGGTGCTTGGAGGATACTGGAGACACAAACAACTTTGGGGTTTCAGTACTGAACTCTGTGCAGTGGGCAACCAAATTGAATTTCTACACACCACTTGAACCTTTCTGGAGCAAACTCTTCTGTGACTCTTTTGATTTACTCTATGAGCACAATGAAATGTCTCCCATTGATGCTTCTTCTTATCATGAAAAATCTTTTTAATAAAATATTTAAAACAAAACCAAAAAAAAAGAAAGAAAAACCACTATTCAAACCATTTATATTTCAACTGGATGCAAAATCAAGGATGGAAACAAAGTTTTGATAATGTATTCTCTTTTTTCCTGTTGATACACCATGAACCCGCCAACAAGCTGATTTTAAAGAAAAAGAGAGAGAAAATGGCTCACAAATATTTGTGTTGATTGGAAGAAATACAACCATAATGCATGTGAAAATTCTTTGGAGCTGTGATCTGAGTTTACTTCTGTTCTTTATTTCAGGTTAGGCATGATAACATTTTGCTGTAGACAAGGGGCATTTCTGTGCACTTACAAAAAGCTGATTGTTAGTGTTCCATGGTTGTACAAATAACTTTCTTTTTGAGGGGAAATGAAGTATTTCTCACTCAAAAACATGCATTAGTGAACTTGAGATGTTCAATTAGTTTAGTATTTATCATTGTTTTCTCTTGCTTCCTTGGTACTGTTACAACTGCAATAATACAATATACATCTGTTGTATCAGGAATCAGGCTTTTATTTATATAATTGCACAAAATTCAGCTACGCAGATAAAAGAACCACACAGATAGACAATATAGTATTCTCTATAAAAGTTTAAAATAATTTCATATCCAAAACTATTGTATCACAAATGTAGGATTATTTTTGTTTTGTTTTTTAAAGAATCTGTTTCTTTAATTCTCATTATCCTGTAATTCCTTAAAGCCAATCATTGCCTTTCTTAAAATTTCTTTCCTCTTTGAATATCAAAGGTTTCTATAACTTAGCTAAGAAATCCCTTTGATTAACTTCATTCTATATTTTTATGTTTCCGGAACAAAATGACAGTCTTCCTAGTTTAGTGTTATATAATTATCATCAGAAGTTACACTAACATGGTTTAGTGATTAACATCTCTAAAATTTTACTATATTGGGTCCTGCTGTTGGACAAACTAAGCACTGGGAGACACAGAGTCAAGATTTGCAGAGGATTACTTAAATGTTGCTCAGTATTATAACAAGGAATGCTATTGAAATAAAAGGTTCAGGCCTATTGTTACAAAACAATAGTTGATGTTAAATTGTGTACTACTGTGGGATCAATGCACAAAGTGACTGTTTCAATTTATCCTTTTTGTTCGTCTGTTTCATTGTCCAAAGGATTTTTTAAATGCTGTTTCCAGAAAAGTACATTTCGTCAGTAGTCACTAATCTGTTTAGGAACATGGTGGCTTGCTATCATTGCAAGTCCTCAAGCAAAAAGCAAAACAAAACAAAAATATGTTTCTAAGAACATGTAACCAAACCTTGAAAATATTTCTAAAGAAAATGCTAGATGGACATGTATAGCACCTCTACTATAGAGGGCACTATATGATAGTGTATTGCCAGATGTATTCTCATCTGATCATTGAATCCACTAATGTATGGAAGTAAGAATGTCCTTAAGTGGTTTCTTGTCTCAAATTATGTCATATTAAAAATAATATATTGGATGTTGGTGATCAAATTCCATCCTCATCAATTGCCACCCAGTCTGTATAGTGCAATTTAGCTACATCTTTTACTGTAGTATTATGTAACCAGCATCACACCCAAACACATTTCACATTTCCAGAGTACTGGATCCGATCACCCTAATAGTTGAATGAATGGAAAATGTAGAAGTGCAAAGCACTCATCCCAGTCTTTTTGGATTAATTGTCCTGGGCCTTGTTTCATCACCTATAATAGAAGAATTGGGCAGGGAAATGACACAAGTGATATCTACCCTTATAGTCTTTCCCCTTTCTCCACCACCTGACATCTTAAAGACTAGCCCAAGACAAAAACGTGCATGAATAGATGAAGGATGTGACAGCTGTGGTCAATATCTTCTCTCCCTTTGATACTAGTTCCTGGTCATTGGATCTAGATTAAAGGGAAATGTATTATCATAATCTAATACCTACAGGAGGGATGCACAAAATGCAGACCCCCATCCTGTTTTGTAGCCCCAAGAGATTCCACCCCACCCCATCTCTGAAAAAAATATGAGTTTTTTGTTGTTGTTCTTGTTGTTGTTGTTAAAACATGGAGACTCACACTCCAGGAAGTGGAATTCTACTTGAAACCAAGGTGAATGTCCCCCTTGTGCCTTCTTTGGGGTTTATTTTCCCAATCTTAAAATTTAAAAAATAAAAAAAACAAAGATTTGGCTGGCACAATAAACCTGGCATATGTGTGGAAAATTGCCTCCTGTATCCTACAAAGTTGATTGCTTTGACATACAAGAACAGAGGAACAGTTGGTACTGCAAAGAGACCTATGCCAGCATTTGTTACTGCATTTGTGCGTACCCTTTCTCAAAATGTGTGTTACTAAATTTAGTATATTTCTTGCCCCACTTTCTATAAATTTAGTATAAATATTGCCCCGCTTTCTATAAAGTGGAATTCTATTATCATGGATTCAAAGTCAAATATTTTGATCCCTCACCCATTTTTTTCATTTATACCATGGTTGTCATTTATAATTGGTTTTATTAAAGAAGAAAGATAAATTGAGATAAGCTTCTTCTTCTTCTTTTTTAATAACAATATTATTCATGTGCCTTAGGGAAATGTTTGGAAAGTCTGCCTTTCCTCCTTTGTAGTCTTCCTAAGTCACTTCATTGAAATCACATAATCATTTCATTCTTCCATCCCAAGAGGGGGAAATGGCTCCATTAGGAGGTGACCCTTCACTTTACTGAGTTCTGGGTTGATATGTATACCCAATGTGTTCCATAAGGGTTGAAGGCTTGTTTCCCCAGGAGTTGAGTGGGCACAATTGACTGTAAGGCCAGAATCCTGTTGGTGACATACCCTGGTGTAACCTGAGATTATGTAATTTTGGGGATGTTGCAGAAGGATGTATCCATATCTCCTCATGCAATGCCCAGCCCAATGCAAAGCAGCTTCCCAGCACATCAATATTTTCCCTTAATGGTTGGGGAGGTGAGACAGGCAGAATCTCCACAGCTGAGAGAAGAGAATTGTCAACATCTCCTAGATCTCCAGACCTTGCCATTTGGATCTTCAGCACAAACTAGCATCCTCACTAGAGAATTCAGACACTGACATCTTCTCTTTTCTGTAGTATTGAAGTCAGACACTCTGGCTTCCCACCTTCAAAAATGTACCTCTGTACTGGGAAGCTGCCTTGTGCTGTGAGAGGAAAGTATAACTCCACTGGCTTTATACTCTGCCAGTGCAATGTAGGGTTTCAGCCTAATAAATGATAGCTCGAGGTTTACAGTCTGGAGTCACAATGATGATGATGATATTTTAATGATGTGTTAATGATGACATTTTTGTGCTTTGTGCTGATATAATTTCCCAATTTAAAACTGCCCTGATATTAACAATTTGCAACAGCTTCTTGTTTGTTTGTTGTTGTTTTGTTGAAAGTATCTTGAGCTTCTTCTTAAATTTTGGATGCTAATTTGCTGACAAGATGTGACACTCACAAAAAACTGCTGGAGATGAAGGCCCTGATCCTGGAGATGTAATCTGCAAACAGAAGCAGATTTTAAACACAAAGACCTAGATGCTGGATTCACAAGAGGCTACTATGCCAGAGAAAAACAGACCAGACCCCAGCAATGGGAAGCTTGAATGGGAAAATCCATGCCTTACCCTATAGGGCTCCCCTTGTGTCTCAAGCTTGTTCATGAGGCAGTGTTGTTCCACAGATGCAACAGCTTTCCCACTGCCTCATCTTTCCTATTCCATGTTTCATTGGATCCAGACCAGCTCTGTTCCAAGTGGCACAAACCAGCAAAGCCATGCTGGCATTTAATGATCCAGCCTCTAATGATCCTACACTTGTTTAGATGTGGAAGTGGAACAATGTTAATTTTACAGGCTACATCCCAGCAGCATGTCCTCCCTTTAATCCCCTGCCCTTTAATTTGGTATGATTTTGCATAATGCTAATCTGCCCATTGCTCATGCAAATATATTATGATTTTTAAAAATTATGAAATTCAGACGCTAAACATTATTTTAGTGTTTTAGGTGATTTAAATGCTGTTTTTTGGTAGTGAATGACTTGGCGACTGTGTAAAATGCATCTGTACTGTAAATGAAATGTAATTACTTCTGTGTGTCACACAAAGAAACCAAGGTTGTTGGTTGTTTGGGGGGAATACTTTCAACAGTTTTGGATGGGGATTGAAATTTGTATTGTACTTCAGGAGGGCAGTATAACAAGCTGTGTTATGCTGAATAAATCAAACATCTGAGGACTGTTTAAATAAAACATCTGCATGCTTGAATGGGACAACTGGTTTTGCAATAACCTCTTTCATGGAGCATTTTGCTCCAGCCCATATTTCAAAGAAACTACCAGTGAATATGGAAAGCCTTTCCTAGCATTCCTCTTGTGATTCAAGATGTCACTCATTCTAACTATTGTGCAGATAATAAGTACCAGATCTTCATAACATCAAGGTCAACTTTTCTCAAAATAGCCCACATTTTACTGTCCTACTAAAAAAAAATGTCTTGTTAAGGTGTGAATGCCTTCAACAGCTATTCTGCCTGACCCAGCTCCACATACATAGCTCTAGTCTGACAGTCTCTATAGCACTGATTAGATGCTCAGCAGCAGGAGGGAATAGAGGTGCACTAAATCCAGGTGGTTTTCAGACCAAACCACTATGGGTGCACAGCAAGACAGATAGTGCTAGAAACTGCATATGCAGCACTAATCCTTACCCTTAGAATATACAACTGGAACCCTTGCTTCTCAGAATGTGTGCCTCTTAGCTGATTGGGTTGGGCAATGGAGAACATCTTAGACCTCAGCAACTCTGTTGTACAATGCTGAACAGTTGGTAAGTATGGGAGCTTAAACCCCATATATATATTTCAAGAGTTAGCTAGAGCCACCACAAAGTCTTACCCTGCAACTTCATCATAATGTGAAGGTGATCCATGGCTAACAAAGGCCAAGGCAGATTCTACCAAGCTATGGACTTTGGCCTCAGCAGTAGACTGTGGTAGAATCTTCTTGATTACACTTGCATAAGCAGAAGTTACACACACATTAAGCCTCTTTTTTTAAATTGTTTTTTAGCCTCACAAGAACTCTGGGAATTAGGTCAAGCCAAGATATTGTTGTTGGGCTGATGTCATCCAATGAATTTCATGGCTTGGAGGACAACCGGACTTAGATATCCAGGAGTTGTCCAAACTTCAAGGTTTTTTTCTCTCAAAAAATCTGGCCAACTAATTGTAAGAGTGCTATGTGGGCTTGAGTTGAAAACTGTGGTGGGAAATATATTTATTTATTTATTTATTTATTTAGAGCATTTATACTCCACTCTTCATCCACAAAGTCTCTCAGAATGGCTTACAGATTACTAATTTGACAGTTCCCTGCAATCTAAAAAGACATGACACTAAAGGAGAAGAGAATGGCAATTGGGAAAGGGACCAAGTCCAGCAGATAGATACTGCTGGTTCTTCTTTCCCTCCAAGGCCAGAGTGGTAGCAGTTAAAATGGAGGGGGCCTTCCATCTACCTCTGGGGCTAGACATGGTGGAGCTGTGCAGAGACAGACTCTAGGGTAAGAGTCATACTCTTTATTTAGTTTATTTAAATGTTGTTGAAAAGCTGGTCATCTGAGAAATCCATCCCTGGGGCAGAATGAGCCAAGATTGAAATGGATCCAGTTAACATTCTGATATATATTGAGGGAAAAATATCTGTGGGGATATGATGGTGACACAAACTACAATTAGATCAAGAAAGTCCTTCATATGAGTAGTTTATTATGTAGTCTGTGTGCATCTACCAAAAAAACGGCAGTTTTTTTAAAGACCAAATTTTCCGTAAATTTTGACTTCTCATTTTGAAAACACAGATTCCCAAAGCTATTCATTTGATTTGAGCCTAGACAAAACTCTGTTGCCAAGTGGAATGAAATAACTGATATCATCACAGAGATGTCATGAACTTGTAGCCTTCAGGACTTTGCCGGACTGCAACTCCCACCAGCACAGCAAATGATGAGGTGAAGGTTGATGGTAGATCTGGAGGGTCACACATTGTCCACACCTCCAATATGGGAAAGGCCTGAAACACATGGGCCAAATAAAGTAGCTTCTGGCTGCTGTGGGTGTGTGGTGTTCAAACAACGCATGCTCCCAAAGTAGCCTGAAGCCTTTCTGATACTGCGATCCAGTCCTTTGGATGAGAACAAAAAGGAGCCAGAATAATCTGGCCCCTGGTGGTGGTGCGCTTTGGAAGCATGCTGTGTGGTCGCTGTGGTCCCAGTGCAATCATGGCCAAAGGCCTTGACACTTATCTGCTTTGCCCCTAACAATAAAATCTGTATGAGTTTGATCACCTCATTTGTATATACATGGATCTGTTACATTTAATGTTGAGACCTGTATGGCTGAATATATCTTTTACTGAATAGTAGTCCTTGTCCAGTAATAGCCTTCATCAGCTCCTACTTTCAATTATTTTGTATGTTTTGGATGGTGCCTCCCATAGTTCCAATTAGGTGTACTGACTGGGGCTTCCAAGAGCTCTGAGCTAGATGTTATGGAGTGTGTCAGCATAAGGAATGCTGTAATATACATGTAACCTACAGCAGGTACATGTAACCTACAGCAGGTACATGAGAGGTTTCTGTAGCACCACAAAAGTGAAAGGAAAAACTATATAAAGGTAAATATTTGTATTTCGATTCTGAAATTCTGCTGTTCTGCTTCTGCAACCCATACTCAACTGACACAAAATGATAAAATAAGCTGGCAGAAGAAAAGGACTATTACAAAACAAAGTTAAACAAAACTGAAGCCATTCATGAATTCCAGTCCAGAATGCCTGCTGATCATATCCTTAAAAAATAGCCTGCACATGTATGTTGAATTCAACAAACACACAATCACTTTTTTGTGTCCATTGACAGTGGTCATGTAGCAAATTAAACATGGATAACTGTATGGTAGTATTATATAGGCAAAAAAATTAAGTGCAGAAATACAGAATGGGCGACACTGGGTTTGACAGTAGTACATGTGAAAAGGATCTAGGGATATTAAGATAATGCAAGGTAAACATGAATCAGCTGTGTGATGTGGTTGTCAAAACTTGCTGATCTAGGTTGGATGAACAGGAGTACTGCCCAGATCTGGGGAAGTGATAGTATTCCTATATTCAGTTTTGTCTAGACCTCAATTGGAATACTGTGTCCACTTATGGGCATCACAGTTCAAGAAGGACATTGACAAGCTATAATGGGTCCAGTGCAGGAAGACTGAGATAATAAAACATCTGGAAACAAAGACCTATGTAGAATGGCTAGAGGAAATGGGTGTCTTTATCCTGAAGAAGAGATGTGATATGACAGCCATCTATAAATATTTGAAGGGATATCATGTCTGCTGCTCCAGAGACTAGGATACAAATCAACAGAAATCAAGATATGAAGCACAGAAAACTATACATGTGTTTGTTGAAGGAAAGACCAGCACCACCACAGAACATGATGGGCTAACAGGCCCCACTCAGAGTGTGTCCTCCTTTCATTGGTGAAAATGGCTATAACAACTAGTGTTTCATTAAAACAACTGGTTATTCTATTGCTCCAATAGCAATAACTGGAAACTTTTAAAAAAAGTCTTTACACAGAGTTAGAGTCAGAAAATCAGAGTCAGAAGTGTGTAGGATTGTCTCTTCTCAAGCTTTGTTCCTCCAAGTGTTTTGGATTTCATCTTCAAGATGCTTGCCTTCTTAAGACTACAGTCCTATACCCATATACCAGGTAATAAGCACTAATATAAACAACTGACAAGCTAACTTTTCATGTATAATCACACAGTAAAGCATGTAATGGGTTTATATAAATTGTTTCCTGATCATCCTTTTTGCCTACCCAAATTGAATGCCAAATATATATTTGAATACCTTTTATGTGAGAAATGGTTATGGTTGTTGTTGTTGTGTGCCTTCAAGCCATTTCTGACTTATAGTGACCCTAAGGCAAACCTATCCCAGGATTTTCTTGGAAATATTTGTTTGGAGGGTTTGCCAGTGCCTTCATCTGAAGTTGAGAGAGTGTGTCCTGAGAAATACTGGAAGGTTATAGGCATGGCTTAGGGGACACCCAGAATGAAAAATTTAGGATGTATTATCTTAGATTACAAACTGGATGAAATAATCATACAACTAGAGATGAGTAGACGCAAATATTTCTATTTGTGATACACTAACAGGAAGCACATAAACTCTTAATTGGATAACGATAATGATAATAACACAATTACAAGATGTAAAGCAGTAGTTTTATTGTTTGACACATTACACCCTTCTTTCCCTGTCCCTTATCAATTCCAGTGCATGCTGGAACAATTTTAAAACCACAAGAATATAAATCCCTTCTTGTCCTAGGGTACTGTTGCCACAATGAGTTCACCATCCCATAAAGAATGTTTCCTGACCAAACCTTGCGGCCAATAATGTGAACTGCTCAAGAGTAGAGGAATCTCACAGGTCCACTGGATTCATATAATCTAGAGCAGGGGTCAGCAACCTACGGCCC
>CM034708.1:143505061-143519127 GCA_020142125.1 Phrynosoma platyrhinos | reverse complement strand
AGTGGAGACTGGCCCAGGTCTCAAAAAGGTTGCCGGTCCCTGATCTAGAGCCACATGGTAGCCACTTAGTATAAAGATGCCCTAGTCTGTAGGCTTCAATCATCAGTGTCAGCCAAACTTTACTCACCAGAAAATTTACTTTTTTGGACTACAACACCAAGAATCTCCCAGCCATCATAGTCAGTAGCCATTTTGTGGTTTAACAGTTCATTAAAGTGATTTTCAAATTCTGCAGCTGACGCTGTCTTCTGCTCTATATTTCTGAGCAGCAAAAAGGGGGCACCAAATTTGGCTTGTGGACTACTTGGCCAGAGGCTACAGATATTCACCTCACTAGGGCATACATAATGCAGTAAGTTTTGAACTGGCTACCACAGAATGTTCAGTCACTTGAACTAATTACTAAAACATGCAAATAATAATAATAATAATAATAATAATAATAATAATAATAATAATAATAAAGTACATACAAAATACAGTAATACGCACTTTTCACAATTCAATAAATATATTTTAATCTTTTTGCCCTGGGATAAAAGTCACCTGCTATCTTTAGGGAAAAAACAAAGCAAGTGATTTTTCTTTTTATTTCCAGTTTGATGTGATGGTCTCTCTAAGTGCATGACTAAGAACAACTAATCTATGTGTATTTATGGCATTATTGGCCCACCGCACACCTGAGTCCTTCAGCGAGCTCAAGTGCATCGCTGACTTGACAGGAGACTTCCTGGTTTGTTAAATCATTGGTTTCTTGTGATATCCAAAATGGGAATCCCAGACCTCATTCTCACTACAAAATAAATCATTTTTGAGTCAAATCGCTGAAGCGATTTAGGACTAAATAGATGTTCACACTGTTTGAGCCGTGATTGAACCTACTCATTTCGATTTAATCCATTTCAAATTCACATCCAGCAATGGATCGATTCAACATGGAGTCACCTCTCAGGAGTGACTGTGCCACAAGGAACCGATTCAGATCCACAGCCCATTCATTTTAGCACTGAATCGATTCATCGTAAAAGATGCAGGGAATTCAGTGGATCCAGAAGAACCAGTTTAAATGGGTTTAGCACTGGGGGGCTCTCGACAAACCGCACCAGGAATTCGGCACAAGTGTGAACAAGGGCCATTTAAACTGGATCAGAACTGGTAAACCAGTTGATTACGTAGTGGGAATGAGGCCCCAGTTTGCAAAGCAGCATCCAACTGTGGTTTGCAATTCAGATTTGTAGGCAATGTTTAAAATATAGTTGCTCATTTGGTATGTGTGATAATGAGTCCTCCCAATATTTGAATATTTGAACAACACAGCTGAGGGAGTCTTCCCTCCAGGTAAAAAAAGAGTTATAGATGTGATGGTGTGAGTTGCACCAGTGGGGCTTCACAGTATGTTATGGGAAACTTGAGTTAACAAACCAGAAAGCCTCTTTGTAAGAGAAATGCCCTTGAGAGCCCAACACTGGCCCAACGGACTTTAACCCAGTCTAAAAAGACCAGTTGTTTGCAGCAGAGTATCCCTGAAACAGCTGGTAGACCACAGGGGCCGCATGCCTGCTTACCTGCCACTGCCATTCTACTCACAGGTCCCAGTTGTGGCTTGCGGTATTAGAAAGGTTTGCCAGGCCATGTGGGTGAAGCCAAGTGCCCTGTTTCCACCTTTTTGTTTTACAGATGGGCCTGCAATTAAAACAGGTGCCAGCAAAAGGAAAGGCAGTGGGGGTAGAAGCTTCACAGCATGGCAGCGAGTGGGCATCTGAATACATGCCCATCACTACACCAAACCAGATAGGCACTAGGGGTGGAAATAGGCTAGATCCACAGGCAAGCTATGACAGGGCTGGCCTATCATATCCTCCCTGTGTGTTCAGGCCCCAGGTCTTCCCTAGCCAACCCCAGCTCCCTTGTCAGCTTCTTATCTTATCCAGAAAAGAGGAAAGCTCACTCTAGAGTGGTGATTCTTAGTCACTGGTCCTCCAGACCTTCTGGATTTTAGCTTCCAGAAGCCTTGGTCAACATGGCCAGTTGTAAGGTATATTGGTAGTTGAAGTCCAAAACATCTAGATAGCTAAATGGTGAGAACTATATAACTAGCGGAAAAGGAGAGGAGAATGGAAAAGGGAGCTATTTCACCATTGCTTGATCCCAACTCAAATAAACCATGACTTTTTGGTATATATTGTTTGAATTGGGTCAGTGAGAAAATCGAAAGGCTGTTTATCACACTCTTGCTTTCTCATAAATCAACCCATGCAATCTAGATGAACAATACATCCCAAGTAGGGAGCAGATGATTCACAAAATGCTTCCAAAATTCAAGCAAGTGAGCCAAGCCAAAACTCAAATGCTACAGGAAGAAAACCCAAAGGCTAAGAGTACATTTCAGTCAGAGTTTAACAATTCTGAGTCTCAATGGATTTAACAAGGGACTTAATTTCAGCTGCTTCATGTCCAAAATTAGTTTTGAAAAGTGAGCAGAGTGAAGATTAAATATATTCCCCTAACAATCGCTTGCTCGGAAAGAATTTAGAATCTTTCTTCAACAAATCCAGTTCCAAAAACATGAACCACTTAATTTTCCTCCTAAAAGTGTATCATATTTCAGATTTAACAAGTATGTTCATTTATTGGTTAAAAAAAACCCTTTCACCCACATAAATTAATTTGAATATTCAAAAGTGATTTAGGAGGGGGGGCCGAAACCCAGACACTTCATGTTATTCCCATTAAAACAGCTAAATAAAACTGCTGCTAAACAAAACAAAAAAAAATGACTTTCAAACTTCCATATGAATTTTCAATTCTACTATATATAACACACTCTTTATTATATACAAAGATATCCCTGATCTCATAAAAGGTGAAATATGTTTTCACACAACAAAATAGTGTCCTCGATTGCCAACTAGCACTCAGTTTGCTCACAAGCTGTGGACTTTGTGCGTATTTAGAAGAAAAAAAATTACCCATGCCCTAGATATTGCAGTACATGGACAAAAAGGGACAGATCTAAAGATACAATTTTTCTGTGGATGAGTTTGCACTTAACCAACTTGTACAGGTGAGCAAAGTAAAATGCACAAATTCCACTGAATTGAGTGTGCATACAATTCATCATGCACACCTGCAATGCCAGCACTGTTTTCCCTATTTTCAGCCTTCTCATCACTCTATCCATAACTACTGTGCCATGCAAACAAAACTAATGGCTTGGTCAGGGTTCATGTGTATTTTCTAAATCCTGAGAATGCCAAAGTACTAGCCCTTATGGTTGTGCAGATTAACCTGAAAATGGAACTTTTCCCCAAAAGATCAGAAAAAAGGCATGTTGCTATTGATTTTTAAACAATAAAACCAATCTTATGCTTTCTGGAACATTTTTCAGATTTTGAAGTGGGTGTTGCTTCAACCACAATTAATAACTGCAGAAGAAGGATGTCCGAATGCAACTCATTCAACAATTGTGGCTTCCTAGCTACAACATTTCTTCCAAGAAATATAAATGTTTCTTAAATTACACATAACTGACAAACACTGATTAACTGTGACCTTCTGTTATCAATAAGGTTTTCAGTGCTGAACAACTTGCCCGTTCTTAAAATGGTTGTTAACATTAAAAGTTAAGATAAATTTGGAAAGCACAGGAATCATATCCTACGTGGTTGTTTTTGAAAAATATTTCTTACATTAAAAGATTATGAGCCCTGTTCTGCTATGATCAGAATTCTATACAATTTATATAGTCCCATGGAGAGCACATTTGCTCCCAGTGTGTAAAACCACATATTCTTAATATTAAATTTGTATTTAGAACCTTATCACAACATTTTAAAGGGGGAAAGTGTCCTTCCTTATGTCTTCAAAATTCACTGTCTCGCCCTATATCTTCATCTGTTATCCATTTACTTTTCTAATACAGCTGCATTAGAATGATGGACTCAGAAGGCTGAAAAATTAGGAAACACCCAGTTCTCAGATTGGCTGATCACTCTACAGTTCCTCCATTTCAAAGTGTGTGTTAAAGCTGTTGGCCATAGGAGTGTGTTCAAAGATCCTTGTTAAGCTGGGCTTTAGCAGCTCCACTGAGTGACAGGACAGATGCGGTGTGGTGTTGTTCTTCAATGACAGCATTTGGTGTCTACCTGGATCTTGACGGTCATAATACAGTGCCCATAGCAAAGTAATAGTGAGGATCATGGCTAGAATCTGGGTCACCCCAATTGAGATTCCAAGAAATCGGAGCACCTGCAGTTGCTTAGTTCCTCTCAGGAAACTGTACATCTTTTTACCACAACCCTGCAGAGCAAGCGAAAGAGAGAGGAGAAGTTAACCATCCTTAAGACTGATCTGTGACAAACTGAAAGATACAACAGTTGGGACCTGGCCCAAGGAATGAGGACTCTAGGCCTATTGGTCAGGACTGCTCAAGGGGAGCCAATGCTACCCTGTCAGTAAAACAATATATCTTCTCTGAATTTTAGTATAAATTTGAACATAGCTGAACAAGGTGCTAAATCCTAGCCCCAAAATAATTTCAGCACCATAGATATCTCTGTTAAGGTTTATGTTGCTACAGTGAGGAACCCAGTCACCTTATAACCAGAAGTACAATCAGAGGTAAAGTTAGGCCAAAGTTGGGAGAGAATGAAAAGAGTGGAGAGCAGCATAACAGAGCCTGGGGTGGGGGTAGGGGTAGGGGTGGGGGTGGGGGAGAAGGCAAGCAAATATTGTTAAGTGCTCTCAATCATGGAGACCCCATGAATGAAAAACCTCCAAGTCCCCTTGTCCTGAACTGTTCTGCTCAGGTCCTGCAGGCTCAGGGCTGTGGCTTCCTTGATCAAGTCTATACATCTGGAATGCAGTCTTTCTCTGTTTCTCTACTGCCTACCACCTTTCCTAGCATTATTGTCTTTCCTAGCATTGTTGTCTTTTCTAGCGAGTCCTGCCTTCTCATGATGTGCCCAAAGTATGACAGTCTCAGTTTAGTCATCCTGTCTTCCAGGAAGAGTTCAAGCAAATTCCAGGGCATAGCCAAACAAATATACACCATGACTTTTCCCTTAATTATAGAAAAGGCATTTTCTTTAAAGTCAAGCTCTTTCTTCTTTCTTTTCTAGGAGCCCTTTTTTATATTAATATAAGTTATGGTCAATAAGAAGTGATGATGAGTTGATCCGTCAGCAATATGAAGACTTTGTAAAGGGCTTACACTCTTCAAATACTGGTTCATATATTTAAAAACAATTATCACATTTTGCATACCTCTTCTAGACTAATCCCCTTTCTAGAGATTTGCCGGCGGCAATAAGAGTTTGGAAACATGTGCACATGATTTCTGCTCTCAAGTGTCCTGGCTATTTATTTCAGTGGAGAAGGCAGATCTGTGTGAGGTGAATGTGGATACTTGAATTCATGAGCATGGATACATTGGTTTGCAAATTCACAAAAGAAAAGGTTACAGTTAAAAATGGCTGCAAGTCATAATGGCTTCCTGATTTTGAGCCATCATTCTGAATACCAGTTGTGGAGGAAAACAGGGGGTTAATTGTAGCTCTCATGCTCTGCATGTGGTGGTGAAGATGCTGGCCTAGACAGGTCTTTGGGCTGTCCCATCAGAGCTGCTCTTGTGCACAGATGGATGAATGTCTTTGGTACAAAGGGTGACCATTTTCCTCAAAACAAAGTCAAAGAAATTACCACCACCCTCAAAGTTCTTCCACTCCCCTGTGCAGATCTGAAACAAATTATTATACTTTTTTTGGACTATAGTACCGGGAATCTCTTGGTCACACTGGTTTAGCAATCATCACAAGCAGTAACATTTTCCAAGCTCTAAGTCCTCAGTGCCATTACCAACGTAAGAATATGAGAAGACTTTTTATGATGTAATTGTGTGGCACAGGCCAACTGTAGCGCATGTCTTCAAATATTCAAAACAACTTGTCATTGACTACCTTACCTCCTGGTAAAGGTCACTAAGATCCTCATGGTGGGCCTGCTTGGAGCATCCTGGGAATTCTCTGACACAACAGGAATCAGGAGGCCAATCCAACTCTGTCATTTCCAACCAGTCAGTGAAGTACACCACTCCACAGCACTTAAACTGCAAAAGAGCAATTGGGCTTAAATGTGAAGTTCCATTAAAAATGTAAAGAAGATGGCCAGGTTTCTTTCCAACCTGGACAGACATAGACAAACCTGTGCCCACATACATGCACACACACACTCTCTCAGAGGTCAATATGGTTGGGCATACACTACAGACAGAACTTGGAACACTTGCTTTTCTACGTGACATGACAACTTCTAAAATCCCCTGGCTATGCTGGCTGGGGGCTTCTGAGAATTGGAGACCCCATAATTAACTTTTCCAAGTTCTGCTAAAAGATGACATACTATCCAGATCAAATATGAATCTGTTCTTCTGTTTGTCATTCCTTTGCTTGGATAAAATGCATAAATCAGTTTTGGAGGAAGTGACCCAGCTGCCCCATAAACTTCAGGAAAGCCCAAGTGAAATTACTCCCAAAGCATGTTTTGTGATCTGCAGTCATTAACATTACTCTCCCAACCTCAGCCTCCATGTGAGTCATCTTGGGTGAACTCTTAACTGAGGTTGAACTTAGGAAGTCAAAAAAACTCTGCATAAGCACATATTCCCCCCACACACACAAGAAAGAAAGAGAAAGAAAGAAAGAAATTAAAAATTAAAAAACACTCGTTTCAAAATAAAATGATATTCAGCAGAATAAAAAGGATAAGCACTCATTAGGCCATTAGATCTAGTGTGATTCCAAATACATTCCATAACCACACTGTAAGTGGACAAAAATATCTAGCATAGTGTTCATAATGCGACACATACCAAATGAGCTATAGTCCTATAACAGTAAAGCAGTTTTTTCCTAATTGAGCTGCCTCAAAAATTGCCTCTAGTCAGTTTACAAGTACCTCTGTTTCAAAAGTTAGGTTTTGCATATCTGGCAAGGGAGTGTTGCTGAGGATTTGGCTTAATTTAAAGAAATGAAGACAAAAGGGAATGTCTATTAATAAGCAGCCATTTCTTTGGAATGAAATTCAGGCCAAAATTCTTCTATATTTTGAGAATCTCTGCTTTCTTTCCACTTTTATTTAAAAAAACAAAACACTGATTTCTAACCTCAAGATACATGTAGAAGTTCAAGCAGAACAATAACAAATTCTAAAGATCAAATCCATCAGTCCATTGAAATAAGCTTGCCATCACCTTACAGACTAGTTTTATTGTATCATAAGCTTTTATGGGCCACAGCTCATTTTGTCAGATGCAGCTTCCAGAATTGCAGAGACTACCTACCCACACACACACAGCAACTTTAAAAATATATAGAAAGAGAATGTTAGCAGAAAAGCTACAATACTGCTTCCAACATTTGCGTACTCTAAGAGGAACACGGCTTGAAGCTTGAAGAGGGAAGCTATTCTCTATTTAGTCCTTTCTACAACAAATACAGACTTAAATGCAGCCAGGAAACATTTAAATAAACAGGAAATATGTGCAACATTGATAGATTTCAGATTTCAACGAGGGCAGGACCATGACAGGCATTTAAAGTGTTCTTTTCCTGCACATGAACATATATCTGGAATTAATGGCTTTTACCTTATGTACTTCCATACATTCACTATATAATAGTTCATTCTTTAAAAAAAAAAAAAAACACACAACACAACTCTGTGTTTGTCTCCCAGCAAGGGACCAAAAAGTCAGGGCTGTTCCCATCATCAGCTACATGCAAGAAATAAAAACTGGCCACTTTACAGAACAGCAATCTTTGAAACGGTACTTGCAATTGAGTGGAAATACTACTTTGGACTTCATTCAAGTTTTCAGATTGATGCGTTCGTAAACTTTTCATTCAAAACCTAATCTTTGACTTTTTCATTTTGAATTCACTTTTGAATTCATAGCCCTTCGAGCCAGAATGGAAAGGTTCCACTAGATACAAATTCAATTGTTTGCCTTCGCTTATGAGGAAAATGCATGCTGGCATTCTGATAGTGTCTTATATATAAATTCCTTACACAAGTGAGTGAATGTATTTGGCAGATGTGGAACAGCCCTATTCAGTTGACATACACAAAAATGAAGTTACACATGTGGTGCCATGTGCAGATTCAATGGTTGCACAATGCACATTAATGTGCTTTTGGTTGTAAATGTCACAGTACCATAACAAAGTGCCAAAGCACAATCATAAAGTTACATTACATCTCCATGATGAAGGACAGCAGCCATACTTCTTCCATATCTGAATGTTAAATTTACCACCCAGGTTCAGACCATAGGTGTAACCCGCCACTCTTATTTCCAACTGTAATCAGCCAGAAAACTCAGGGACTCTCAAAATCAGGCTATAGCCTCACTTGTTTATTCTTAGCTTTACTTGTTCAACTCTATTCATTAAATCCTGAATTTGGAGTTATTCATAGTCATGTGGAGTCAGATAGGAGAGTGATATGGCTAACAATTGTATACCAGTTTTGAATTTGTCACAATTACAAACCTTTTGCTTAACATAGATTACAACTTTGTAGTACCATTATTTTTTCAAACAGGACATATCATACCAAAACAAAATCTAACTAACCAAAGGAAATATATTCAATATTGCATCTCACAGGCAGTTATATCATGCACTGTTTTGCAAACTTACCTCCCTCTGAAAGAAATTCCAAGCATGAGTAAGCCATTGATACCTAGGCAAACCATAATTGGTCATTCTGGCTTTTAACGTGACCATATCTGACCATTGTACAGGAACCTGAGGAAAGGACAAAATACACTGAAAACAACTGAAATGTCAATTAGCTAAGGAACAATTCAGAGGGCCATGCATGAGGTAGAAAACATTTGCCATCAGCTCCCTCCCACCACCATCACCCCAAACATACAAAATTGTACATTTGTGAGAATGTCATTTTGATCAGATGCCAAGCTTGTTGTCTTATCATTTCTCACAGTGGAGCAATATGTCATTTTAATCTCCTTTTTAGTGTGGGAGGGGCTGGTGGTTTCCCTGTTGATGGGGAATCAGTTCCAGATTTCAGATTGAAATTAAAAGGAGCTTTCCACTGTGCAGAACGTATTTGTGAAAGCAGATTTCAGCACCCTGGAAAGCCCCTTTCGAGATTTATATTAAAAATCAAAAAAGTTTCATTGCCCTACTGGCATAGCACTCATCTGCCACCACTGTCGTTAGCATTTCTGTAAACACTAAAGTTTGAAAATCTCCTTTTTCACTTTTTCGCTTCAAAAATAATTGCACAGGGCTGTGAACAAAGACCAAAGTTTCATCATTGAATTTAAAATACTAATTTCACTGTAATAACATTTATAAATTTCACATTATTGATTAAAACACAGAATATGGGCAAGCTTGATTGCTTTATCTTCCAGAGAAATTGTTGTAGTTGTCATGTTCCTTTTAGATGATTCCAACATATGGTGACCCTATTCATGGGGTTTTTCTTGGCAAGATTTATTCAGAGGAGGTTTGCCACTGCCTTCGTCTAAAGCTGAGCAAGTGTGACTGGCCCAGGATCAGCCAGCCAATTGGTTTCCAAGGCTAAGCAGGGATTCCAGCTGTGGATTCCTGGACTCCTAGTCCAACACTTAAACAACTACATCATACTAGTGTTCCTTTCAATAAGCAAAATCAACATGAAAAATTCAATTTTTCATACCTATTGATTTTCATCCAACAGAAAACATGATCAAAGGTTATACAAACAATTGAATCAATTTCACTTCAATGTTCTTCAAACATGAAGGTCATCAGTAATTAGGAGTCAAATAATTTATATTTATTAGTATAGTAGATGATGTGTTGTTGTCTTTTTTCTCTCTCTTTCTGCAACAGTTATATTTATCAAGCTCATTCCTTTGCACACTTAAAAAATGGGTATGGTGAATGCTGCTGAACAAGTATTTTTATTCCAATGTCATTTCCCAAAGAGGGTGGGATGACTATTTTTATATGTACAGCTTGTTTTCTCATGGCATAGAGCATGACCCCAATCAGCATGTGAGTAACAATGTTAAGCACAATTTTGCTTCCTTCAGCATAGCAGTAGTTAAGACTGATTCTATTTCTGCTTGATTGTGCATCAAACTAACAACGAAACACACTAATATAATCCTTGGTGTATGTTCAGTTATCACCGCATTTAGATTAATAATAAGAATACAAGTTTTATGCCTGTAGGCTTTTTCTTATTCAGCTGGATGCAATTATTTCAGTGGTCTATCCCACTCAGTTTTCTTTGTGATAAGCTGCTGGTATCTTCAGATTGTTATGATGAAGCCATTATAATGAGGTTTTGTCATCCCTCATCCTATCCTTGCCTTTCCTTATTTGGTATTGAGCTAATAGGGAAAACATTTTGCAATAGCAGACTGGTGATAATAGCTTCTCATAAACCAGACAATGATGACATAGCAGCTGTTTATCATGTTAAACACACTAAACCCTATAGTCAAAACAGATGGTGTGACTCAAGAGTTCACCTTAATCCTTTAATGGCTTCCTAGCCCTAAGAGCCCTGCTAGTTCAGACCAAAGACATAGTCCAGCTTTCTGTTCCCACAAATAAGATGACTATGAAAAGCAGCTTCAGGGAATTCAGGGCACAGTGGCCCTCCATAACCTGTGCCAGAATGGTATTAATTGGTTTTCTCTAGTTTCTCTTTTCACTTGTGCTGGCAATAGGACAGCCTTGTCTCCCTTAACCATACTTCTAGGCCAGTGTGTCAACTGCTAGAGAAGGGATATCAGGATATATTGTGGTTACTGTATGTGAGTTGTTTCCAACTTATGGCAGCCCTAAGCAAATGAAGAGAGGAACTAGACACCTATCACAGGGGTTTCTTGGCAAGAGTTGTCAGAGGAGGTCTTCCTTTGCCTTCCTCTGAGGCTGAGAGAATGTCACTTGCCCAAGCTCACTCAATGGGTTCATTAACTCTGTGTTTGCTGAAACAGTATTTATGAACATTGTATTAACTGAATTAGTATTTTCATATATATTGGACTACAAGTATATTTATAGATTAATTCTCACATTCTTATTGTTGGATAATTACTCATATTGTTCATCTTATAACATTATTGTACTAACAGCTGCATGTTTCAAAGTGAAGTACATAAACATAAAATGAATGAATGACATGAACAAAACAACACTTGGCCAGTTGCATTCCACAACAACAGCTGTAGAGAAGCATGCTGCTTCTGATATTGGAGCTACTATACAACCATCTTCACTAACAAGCAGTGATTAATTGCATTAATTTGTTCCCTTTTAAAGCCACTCAAGCATCCCTTGCTTTAGTGAATTCCACAGTTTAACTATACACTGTGTTAAGAATGCATTTAACATTTTTGTGATGTTTCTTGAGCAATTCCCACAGGTAAACACATTTAAAAAATTTTGTTCAAATGGATTATCTAGGATAAGAAGCACCAAGAACTCTATTTGTGGTACAGACCGAGTATCTCTTATTCTGCTTGGGGCCAGAATTGTTTTCAAGTTGGAATTTTTTTTGGATTTTTGAATACGTAAGTAGTGTAGTATGCACCTGTACTGTATTTCAGAGGATGAGGAGAGACACAAGGATCTGTGATATGGCAAGAGGTGTGGATTTGCACTAAGCACTAAGCTTGGATTTCTGCCATTTCACAGATCCACAGTCTCATTCCAGCCTCATGTCTTTTTGCCGCCAGCTGCCTGCCTTTCAGGTGGTGGTTGTGATGGTCCTGCTCATTCATCTGTCAGATTCTCGGTCTCTCTTCAGCCTCAGGTCATACACAACACAAGCAGTAACCTGTTTTCAATATGTTTTATTGTAATATGTTTTATATTGTGTATGTTTTAAATTTTATGTTTATTGTTATCTTAACTAAGGGCCTAAGCAGAAGGTGCACTGCGGGACTGAGGCCTCCCCATGCCTCGATCCAGCGGCGCACCATCAGCGCCCCTGGAAAGGAGCGCTAAAATAGCGCTCCTTTCATATGTCGCCGAAAGTGCACCTCAAAAGGTTGCTGTGCACTTTCGGTGACCCTTCCGCCGCAGCATGTCCGGACGCTGCGCCGGCCGTGCGGAGGGCCGGCTGCTACGAGGACAACCTCGGGAGGGGGCGCCGAGCGTGCGACTGCCCCTCCCCTTCCCTGCACCGAGGACGGCTTTTTAAGCCGTCTGCCGAGGCCCTAAGTGTTATTTAATACTGTTTTAAGGGGGGGTCGGTTTGGGGATATGTTGTATAGGTTTTATTGTAAGCCACTTAGATTGTTTGTCAATAAGCGGGATATAAATAAATTTTAGTAGTAGTAGTAGTAGTAGTAGTGAATGAATGGGATGTCAAGCTGGAGAGAGACAAACAAGCAGGAAGTTTGGTTTCTGGAAGTTTTCAGATTTCAAATTTCTGGATTGGGGTGCTCAATCTGCATAATCTATGCAGATCTGATCATCTCATGATCACAACTATGTATGTACAAGAAACAAAGGGCTATCTCAGACCATATAAAACTTTCTATTCAGGATGAATGGAAGATATCCAGCTCAGCAGAGAAACAGTCAGTTTGCATGCAAAAGGCACCACGTTCAGTCTTAACATCACCAGATAAGGATGAAGAAGTCTCCAGTCTAGATGCTGCCACTCAGTGTACCATAGAACCTAGATACTATTGAAATTTTAGTACCCAAGTTCTGTACGGTACTCCAACTTGTTACGTGCTATTCTTCTCATACCATTCCTTTGAGAATCCAAACCATCTGCCTTCCAATTATAACCTGCTGGACCCCTCTTTCTACCATGAACACCTAAGAGGAAGAATGACAAAAAAGAGAGTCTATTCCATTTATGGTTGTGGCCTCATCCACTGTGCAGTTGTGGATTCTCCAACATAATGTGGCTCTTAAGAGAAAAAATGTGCCACTTCTGAGGTAGACAATACTGAGCTATGTGAACCAATCATCTGACTTAGAATTATTCTGCTTCCTATGCTCTTATGATAAAGGGGCGGAGGGGAATCCATGCCTAATTGCCACCTATTACCAAAAATGTAATGGAACACAAGCCAACAACAGAGGCAAGCAAAGTGCACACAGTCAAAATACCTGCAAGGCAAAAAACAGTACTAGGGAGGGGGCAAACAGCTCCAGCCACTGTGTGAAAAATGTTACGCAAATTACAATAGGTGAGATCCCTTTACCAGTTCTTATGGAAAGGAAGGGGGTAGAGAATCTTTTCTAGCTACAGAAATTGCAGTAAACTATGAATGTCATGTTTCAACCACTAGTATCCCAGCTGTTTGGCTGTTGTTACATATTGTAATGTCTCTTTACTCCACTGAGCTCAGTACTGTTTTCACTTTACTCCAAGGAGCTCAGTACCACAACTCTGCAAGTTTGGCAGCTAATCATGCATTATCCAAGGTCACCCAATAAAGCTTCATAGTTTGGAATTAATTTGAACTCATAAGACACATACCTATCCAAACATTCCAGCCACTGCAGCTAATTAAGATTTTTACTATCTTATTTTTGATACAGCATGTGAATATAACAGGCTTGTATGTACTTCCAGACTTCCAAAAATACAAATGAAAGGAAAAGAGTACCAAGAAGCTAACAATAAAATTAAGCAGAACTATGTAATAAATAGAAATGACTACTGAAGAAAGCAAAGGAAGAAAGTGTAAGAGCTGAAAAGGACAGGTTGCTTACCTGTAATGGTGTTTCTTTGAGTGGTCATCTGCGAATTCACACAAATGGGTATTCTGTGCCTGCAGAGCCATTTGGAACCTTCTTAGAGGTATTAGAAGCATTTTGGCAGTAGCCTCACCCACTCTCCAAATGCCTTATGGCTGGTTTTCTGCCTAAACCCACAATTCCATGGATGCCAAAGCAGCAGCCCTGGATCGAAGGAGAGGCAGGGCACCACTCTGGGGAGGATGGGTGGGATTTGTGTGAATTTGCAGATGATCATTCAAAGAAACACTGTTATAGGTAAGCAACTTGTCCTTC
>CM034708.1:143468709-143491598 GCA_020142125.1 Phrynosoma platyrhinos | reverse complement strand
AAAAAAAATAATTTAAGTTGTAAAAAAAAGTCTAAATGTGCTAAGCAAAATAAAAACATTTAAAAAATAATAATAAAGCAAAGCCCAAATCCTAAGGTTTTGTCCTGCTAGTTTACAAGGCTACAGTTGGGGCTAAATGGTCATAACTAAACCTGAGACCTATACATTTTATTGGGTCAACACAAAGCATATCTGCAGATCCAACCAATTAAAATGTTTCCATAGAGGAATATAATTAAAAGTGATATTTAAAAATGAAAACAACATTACACTTAGTATATACTTTATGTAACATAGCATGTAACAAATTACATGTAAAATAATCAGCTCTGGCCCTCATATTTCTTAAGTTCAAAGTAGGTGAGAATTTTGTCTCAGATGAATTTTTAATCAGACTTCACCAAATGGGCAAAATTCAAATAAGGAAGCAAGTGACACATACAGATCAGCCCACCTAGTTCACACTTACTACACTTGATAGATTCTGCAGCACTCACTTGGGTGGTATAATTTGCTGAATGCTCTATTTGCAATTTTGATTCAAATTCCTGATCAATCATGAAGCTCTACTAGCTGGTCTTGGGCACATCATTATTTCTCTGATAAACTTATTTCCCAGGAATGATGATTACAAAATACTGTAACTCCACAATGGAAGTTTTGGAGTTTTTGACCAGCATTAATTAATTACCATAATCTGTAGAAATCTTATATAGTAGAATTACAAATGCAAACATATACTGTTAGCCTGTTTGAAAATATACTGACTCCAAAATGTACACAAAAAGCATCTTCTATTTTTAGATACTGCCAGCTGCTGACAGTGCACCACAAGTGTGTGGATGCCAGAAGGAGGAGGATGGGGAACTCAGCCCTGAGTTCAGCCACTCTTCCACCAGCAAGGACAACATAACTTATGCATGAGGCAGTGCCGGCCCTACCATTAGGCAAAGTGGGGCAATTGTCTCAAGAAGCAGTTGGTAGGAAGCAGCAAAAAAAGGTTAGAGGCATCACCCGGCTTTTCCTGGGCTACCTTCATGTGCAAGTAGCAGAAGTTGTCCCATCATGAGAGGTGAAGAAACAGAATCATGGAGTTGGAAGAGACCTCAAGGGCCATCCAGTCCAACTCCCTGCCATGCAAGAATATATAGTCAAAGCACTCCTGACATGTGGTCTTCAAGAAGCTGATTAAAAACATCCAAAGAAGGAGTCTCCACCATACTCCAAGGCAGAGTATTCTACTGCCAAACAACTCTTATTGTCAGGAAGTTCTTTCAGGGGTTCATTCACATGTCGTTCTTTTACCGGAATGATGCAAATATCCTCACTCACACATTACAGTTTTGTTATTCACACTTTGAAATGACATTGATCCTGATCTCTTCAGGATTTTAGCTGACGAAGGAGGGGATCCCCCATTGCAAGTCTTCCATGGTCTGGGGAGAGAACACACCACTTTCCTCCTGGGGAGCACCCGGAAGCCACCATTGGAACCGGTTGTGCAGGGAAAGAGGAAGAGAAGGAGGGTTTTCTTGTAAAGCCGGCTGGGAGATGCCTTGTCCCCACAGTGAGTCGATGCTGGGAACGTATTTAGAACCCATTTAAGGTATGCTAATATTAATCCAGGTCTGTTCACATTGTTATTCACACTGCCAGTGATGCAAATCTTATTTTTTAAAAACTCTGAAAAATCCTTGGTTTTGTTTGCCCTGTGTTGTGTTGTGGGGGATTTTGTAGTTCCCCCCCCCCCACAACTGATTCTGGTGCATTTGGGGTGCCTGGGAACAACAGGAATTCAACCTGGATTGTTTTCATCATATGAATAAGCCCCTAATGTTTAGATGAAAGTTTCAACTGCCAGCGCAGTCAGCTTCTCTACATGAAATGGGAGGGTGCTATCTTGTTGTTTGCCTCTGGTAGGATAAGGTCAGGTCAGCTCTGCTACAGGCAGTATCAGAGACTGGTCACAGCAGGCACACAACAAGACTCCTACTCTTACCACAAAATAGGGGCCCTATCACAAAACTTCTAAACCTCCCGGTCCTGTTGTTTTTACTCCTCTTGTGGCTGATGGTCTGCCTGCATTCTGCAAGTAGGCAAGCAATTATCAAAGTGACCTGGTGGAGCTGCAACTTACATTTGCTTTGCAGTCTCTCTTTCCCACTCTCTGACCAGACCCAAACTGTGAGGTCAAGCTGACAGACAGTGATGACAGATCAAAAGGAACCCACCTTGAGAAAGGACCTCTTTTAAGTCATAGCTCCTTAGTGGGGTGGTGAATATGTTCTGAATTTTAATTGTTGTTATTGTGGGTCTTCAAGTCATTTCTGAACCCTGGTCTCCAGAATCATAATCCAACACTCAAACTACTACACCATGCCGGCTCAAGTCATAGATCCTTAGTGGGCTGGTGAAACTGCTCTGGCTTTTAGTACAAACTCAAACTGCTGTCCACAAAGCTGGAGCTGTTAAGGGCATAGGGTTCAGCATGTTGGATAGTTTCTTTAAAGTTCAGACCAAATGCTGGAATAGATTCACTGCCCTACTAACATGGGAGCAACTAACTGTATCACCTCCAAAACCTCTGGTAGCAGTACTGCCTATGCATGAGAAGGCTTCCCATTTGAGTTTGCCCTGTGTGGGGCCACCACAATGTTTGATCTCTAAAAAGCTCTTCCTCCTCAGATTCCCAGGGCACATGAGCACATGAAGCAGCTGAGGCTGCATCTACACTGCAGAATTAATGCAGTTTGACATGACTTTAGCTGCCATGGCTCAGTGCTATGGAATTCTGAGATTTATCTTGTGAGATATTTAGTCTTCTCTGTCAGAAAGCTCTAGTGCCCCACCAAACTACAATCCCTGGATTCCATAGGATGGAGTCATGGTAGTTAAAGCAATGTCAAACTGCATTAATTCTACAGTGTGACAGCAGCCATAGTTGCACTTCCCATTTTGAATCCGACATTTCAACAAATACATTTAATGGCAGTTATATTTGGAATAGTAGCCTCTCACTGGAATCTTCACAGCAAGGGAATGAATTTTGATGAAAACTGTTAGCATGCAATTTCAGACAGAAGACCTGCCAGAAATTCTTTTCCTCCCAGTGCTGAACAAAACACCAAATGAACTCTCTTTTCTTTTCTTTTTTTTAAGAAGGGAAGGAAAAAAAGAAAAAGAAAACAGCAACAAACACAATAATATAATTTCTAATACACTTGCTGCTGTAGAGAAGGCCATAGCCTTGGGTATATCTTGGCATCTCTACGGAAAACTCTCTCTGTCACTCTCTTCATAAATATGTACCACATGGAAAATAAGACAGGAGAATTTAACAGCTAGTAGAATAACATGCCAGCTTGTTTTCTCCTCAATGATTAAACTATTTTCCCAGGCAAGAATTACACTTCTATCCTGAAAGGGAAACGACACAGATGCCACCTGAAGGCAGAAGCTCTTACCAATAGTTGAGGCTTTGGAACTGATAATATGTGTCACACATACAACAAAAACATTTAAACCTGGCTATTAGACTTCAGAGCATATATTATTTCACTGTGCAAATGAGCTGTGCCTTTGATCCTGCTGTGACTTAGGAAGCAATCCTAAAACCAGAAACCTATGAAATACAGTGGGTAAATATTTCAGGATTCAGAGTGTGGAAAGAACTAGTAACACAAAAATGAGTCATTTAATCTTATTTCCTTTTTGAAATAAATAATTGTTAACTCAATGAGGGACAATTCCACTCCTTTTGCAGTACTTGTTTCAGTAACTCTAATAGCCACAGGATTCATGTGGTGTGTTTGGCCTCACCACAGCAGGAGCTATTCAAGGTGCTGAAGCTATTTGAAAATAGGTTCAAGACCTTGGATACCTTTTTTAAAGTTCAAATTAAAACACAGAGATCACCTTCCCACTGGTTTGGAAGGCACCAGTCATCACTGCATTTTATATATGTTTTACCCAACAAAACAGCAACTTGTAGCATTATAACTATTTTCAAGAACATATTTTAGTAACTTTTCAATAACTGGAAAGATCTGCTTTTAACAAAATGAAACTATGATGGTGACTGACTAATGTTGAGCCTCAGATCTACAACTAGTTCATTTTTTTCAAAGTAAATCTTTAATTTTTTTATAGGATTGCTCTGTATGAACTTCTAAGCAATCACAAAAAGTTTTGCATCCTAATCAGAACAAAGATTTCCCCACTTACTGTAACTTCCTGCTCGTAGGTCCAAACACCACAGGCCAACTCAATGCAGAATATCACAAGCAAGCTTCCAAAATACTGTAAAACACAAAGGATATTTCTCATTATTTTCAACTGAAGTGATCCCTAGAAGCAACCATGAGAGGAGAATCATAAGCTCTTTCCTCTTAACATATAACAACAAGAAATTTTGCCTTCCTGATTTGCAAAAATGTAGCTATAACTGAGAAATTTTTAAAAACCTCTGAAATTTAGGTGATTTCAACAATGGAATAATACCATAGAAAATGCATGGTATTTCATGGCAAAGATTGGCAGAAAGCAGTTTGCAACCTACTGGTAGACTGATGGATAATTTGTAACAAATCAACAAGTGTTTCAGATCCTCTAATAATAGCAACAAAATTACACCCTCTTCCTTTATATCAGTAAAATTAAGAAGGTTTTGAAGAACCAGGAGTGAATTTCTGTAGAACTACTATTAATTCAAGTCACTGCTCTAGACTTCAGAACAAAATCCTAACCTCATAACTCCTCAATTATAAATGTATGTCTTTTGCACAATACTTTAGGATGGTAGATCTTGCTATTGCAAAAAAAGTAGATGCCATGACCCCCAAACCTAATCACTAGTGTTTTAGACATGACTTTAAATTGTATAAATGCAAGTAAGGATTTTATTGTGCATACAGTAGTAGCTGGGGAGAGAAAGAGCAAGCAGTGTTCACAATGAGAGGAAAAAGGGGGAACAGTCTAACCCTTTCTATCATACAGTTCACCTGATGAAAATCCATTCCAGAGCTGCTATTTGTATTGGACTTCCCTCCCCATGCAAAGAGCAGCTGGGGGTACTATTCTTGATATCATATCACCCTTCTGTGATCCTTCTTGGGGCCTCACCCATAGCTGCTATTTATCATAACACAAAATATGCAGCGTAACTTCACTCATACAGTTCATGGCACATCTAGTTGGCCTTCACATGGATACCATGCAATAATGTGAAAACTGCTTCAACAAGAAGGAAATTAATAAAACACTGTAAAAATTTCAAGAAGAAATGAGGCCATGGAAGACAAACTTTTGCTTTATAAAATGACAGTGTTCATGAAGGGTTCACATTTGTTGTTGTGGGTCTTCAAGTTGTTTCTGACTTATGGTGACCCTTTCATAGGGTTTTCTTGGCAAATTATTTCAGACAGGGTTTGCCTTTGCCATCCTTTGAGGCTGAGAGAGTCTGACTCACCCAAGGTCATGCACTTGGTATTTTACTCTTGGGAAAAGGCTTTTGACCCCAGATTCAGACCAGATCCTTTGGAACCATGTTTGCACAGGTAGGATCTGGCCCAATCCTGCCATGGGTGTTTTGTCCTGCCTTGTCTAAACTAGATGACATGAGGCTGGAGGGAAACTGGGCCACTTGGCCTGTGCGATCAAGCCCTGTAGTGTCCTAGTCCAATGCTCAAACCACTACACCACACTGGCTCTCCACAAGGGTTCACGTATAAGGAAGCATTTTCTGCTCAAAGAACAGCTGTTTTGAACAAAGTGAAATTTAATCCAAAGATTATATTTTGCATATTGTCAAATCCAGCAGTTAACCAAGTCCAGAAATTCAGGATTTAGTAGTTAAAACTCAGCAAACCTTTATTCAGTAACTATAGGTCCATATTAAGATGTTCATTGCCAGAACTGAATAGCAAGAGTTAGCAATGCCAAATTAAACCACACATATTTTCAAAATATTAACAGACTAGTTATTAATTCATTACAAACACGAAACAACTTTGGTTCTTTCCTCTCCCATACTGCCCCCTCCTTGTTATTTCATCCTGTTTCTTCCCAGCTAAATGACCTTAGGTATTTCAGTCCATGCGTTCCTCCTCTACTTTGTTATCACACCACCTGCTTAATAACCATTCACTTACAGTAATTGCTTCACTTCATATCCCATCACCATACTTCAGCTTAAATTTATGACAGGTAAAATGCAAAAGAAGCACATGACACATATTCAAGAGCTTGTAGAAGAGTCTCTATAAACATCAAGAAGCATCCTTCTGGAAGGATAAAAAGTACTATGGGAAGTACCTGTAATTGCATGAATGCAGGACAATTCTTGCAATTATTTTAGTTCCTCTCATGCTTCCTCAGAGACCACCAGGTCTTCCCAAGAGCCGATCCAGTAAACAGTCAATCCAAAGATTGGCACACTTCCTACTGTGGACAATTAGAAGACTAGAGATTTACTCTGTAGTTGACTGGTTGCCCGATCGTATGGAAGGCTGCATGGAACCAAACCTCCTGAAACTTGACAAGCTTAGCTGCATCCAAAGATGTTCTAAGAATCTACTGTTAAGGTATGTTAACCAAGCCATGATCAAAGCTACTTCCAGTATTGCAGAAATACTTGCCAAGAGAATAGTTTTCCTGAATAAGGATGAAAGCAGAACCAGGAATGAGCAGATGGCACTATGGGTTCTATATGTTGTATAGCATGTTACATAACCAGGGCTGTTCCTTTCCAAGTAATACTTTCATGATCAAGTTGCAAGGCAATTATTTACTATACAGCAATTTAAAGTTGGCCCACAGTTCTACAGTTACACACAAATATCTTGGGATGCTAGCCACTAGGTTACAAACTGTACACTCAGTGAAGAATATTATTAACAATTTAGCATTCAGAAGACACATCTGAGTTTTTATAGTATTTTACACACAGTAGTTGAGTAAACGTACAAGAAGCCTGTAATCCGACCAATGCTATTCATATCACAGAGAAGATAGCTCATTTAAGACCACCTAGAGAGTTAATTATGAAGGTGAAATTTGAACCAACTTTGGTGCTTACAGTTCTCATTCAGGGCCTAGGTGCTAAACTTACTATTACAAACATGAATTTAAAATGCTGCGAAATGCATTACTGTCTTATTTTATCACTCCTATGCATATAAAGTTGCTGTTTGTACCAATGCTAATACTAGGGACCACATTCCACTACGAAGAACCATAACAACCATGCTATGCACAGTTAATAATAAAAAAAAATCCCCTCAGAATGTATTGAAAATTCCTTTCAAGTAATCATGCATAGGATAGAGCTGTAAAACCTGAATAGTCATTCATATTGCGTGTGAAACCACTACTTTTAGGCTTTTTCCTCAGTTCATGGTGCCAAACCATATTTTCATTCACTCTTAAATTAAGTTCTCTGTTACATTAAGTTCTTCTCAGCACTGCAAAATATGAGTTTAGTTAGCCAACATTTTCTGGGCTGGCATATTTAGTAAAACAGAGTGCAGCTTTGGCCAGAAGCAGACTTGAGTCTAGGAAGTCAAGTTGCTGCCAAAAAAACAAACAAAACCTCTGCAAGAGCATAATGAAAGGGGACAGGTGGCCTTATTATTAAACCTAGGTACCTGCCTCAGGTGGCAGAAGAGGATTATGTGCCCAACTACCCATTTTTCCTCCACCTAGGTAGCCTGGTGACTTTGGTGTAGCAGAAGACACTATCCCAACAGAAGTGCTGAAGAAAGATTCAATGGGCAGTCTAGTTGGCTTTCCAAGGATTTAAATAACATTCACAAATGTTCACATCCTTGATGTGAAAGGGTGTCTGGTCATGTCTCAATAGAGTTTTTGTGCATTCATATTTGGCAGCTTCTTTCCCCCCACAAAAATCTGTTATACTGTATTTGCACAAATGAAATTATTGCACAAAAGTCCAAAATTGGGAAGAAAATCTTTCATAATCTCACCCAGGAGGCAGAAAAAAATGTTGTTGTTTTTCTCATGGACAAGTAGAAAAATAATTAAAGATTTACATACCTCAGTTTCTGAGAAAGGAAAAGGAGGTGGTGCCATCTTGTTCTTTGCCTCTAGCCACCTTGAATTCCATTTTAGGAGAAAGGCAGGATATAAATCCATTCAATAAGTAAGAAAAAAAATTGGGTTGTTTACAGTAGAAAACTGCAGAACAAGTCTTTTTTTTTTTTTTCCTTGTAAAAAGGCATTTTTTCCATTTTCTTCATTGCAAACATCCCCTATTTTCTCTTTGCTATCAGTGTTACCAGAAAATTATTTTTTGGTCAGGCTGCATTGTCCACTTTTTATTTATTCATTTAGTATCTTCACCACTCTAATGAATACACAGCAGGCACACAGTATATCCTATGGGCTGACTTCATAACCATATTCAGGCCATACTGCAAGTGCTGCAGCCATGGAAACATAAATCACTCCATATGCAACAGTTCAGCCACTTCTGAATTCAACATATTAGCTCATTCAAATTTCTCATTTCTGAAATTATTAAATATTTCACAGCTGAAGCAGGGCATGAGGTATTATCTTTCATTCAGTGGCATCGCTAGGGGAATGCAGGGGGTGCGGACAGCACCAGATAGCACACTAAGGGACACAACTTCTCCTCAAATACCTACCTTTTGGCAGAAATGGGCTGTGGCATTCATCTGCTTCCCTTTAAAATGCTTTAAGAGATGGTGGGAGTGGAGTGAAGCTCAGTGGGAGGGGAAAGGAGAGACCCCAGAATTTTTTAAAATTAAAATTTCATTTTTCATTTTTTAAAAAAAAATGGAATTTTTTTTGGAAACTTTTTAAATTTTGTATCCTTTTAAAATTTTCTTTTAAAACATCACATTTTAACCAAATATTCACTATGTATATGTAAATACATTTAGGTTGTGCATATGCTATTGTAATATGAAGGTATATTTTTTAATTTTGCTAGTTATGTCACAATTTTTTACATTACATTCGATGGTATATGGAATTACGATTTACAAGTAACATCAGTGCTAAAAAGCATTGCTAAGGAATCTGTACAGTGTGAAATGGGAGGAGGTCAATGGGGGTGTGTGACACCATGAATTACCACACCGTTTGACACCAACCCTAGGGACGCCGCTGCTATCATTTAGGCTGTTTTCTGTCTTGCTGAAGGTTTCTGAGTAACTATAGGGATAGCTTTGAAAAATGCTATTAAAAATTGAAAACAAGTTTCATGTTAAGTGGTAAATATAACCACTGATGGTAACAACATTTGGCCATAATTTGTGACAGCCGAGATGTCTATAATTCTTGATATGCAACAAGACTTCCCTAATGAATCCTTTGTCATGCCATTTTTTCATGATTTTAAAATGTTCCAGTTTCTCTCTCCTTCTCCCACCTCCCTGTTCATTCTCTGCTTAATTCCACTGATGCAAACTGAGTTCAAAGTGTAAAAGTAATATGCATTCCATTAACTTAGCACAGAGAGAAGAGAGGAAGGGGTGGAATCTTGCCCTTCCCAGTAAGATCAGGCAAAAGTAAACTGCTGTAAAATCTCCTAGCTTCTGTCTTCTTCCTCATTAATAACTTCTGCCAATTTAAAAAGAAGGAGGAGAGGGGGAAAGGAATGTGGCAGAACTTTAAAGACTGTTTTTTGTTTTTTTTTTTAATTTCAGCATCAGCTTTCATGGATATAAATTTACTTCTTCATATGCAGTATAGCATAATATTAAAGCCTCAGGTTGCCATTAAAGAAAATATTTTGCCACCTTGGCCAACATTCTGATGTAGTGTGGCCATGTATGTCCCACTTTTAATCTGTGAAATGTTGGAGGGCATATCTGCCTTCCTTTATTTGCAGAATGCCTTCTTCCACAGACAAGCCAAGTCTTTTTTTCTAAATTTAAGCAAGCTTTTGGTAATTAAGCGGTTCTGCAGAAGGGTCATGTAATGAGGGACGGTGTTGTACGTTTATTTTCAGTGGTATGGTTCTAAATGCTTTAATACTGCTTTACGTCAGTATTGTTTGAATAGGACAGATTTTTTTTTAAAAAAATGTTTTAATTATTATCTTTTTTTTAGGTGCACTTTGTTTTAATTTATGCTGTCAGCCATCCTGGGTCTCATGTTGGGATAAAGGTGGGATATAAATTAAATTAAATTATTAACTTTTTTTTTTTTTGCCTTATTCTTTTTTTTTAAATTAAACCTCTACAATAAATCAGGAAGCTGAACTCCAGCTAAACAATTTCTTGAAATTGTCTCTGGAATAATGCTATGTGATCATACAACTTTGTTTTAAGGGGCTCGAATGGAAGAACATTATTATTATCACTAATAATGGAAAAAAGGAAGAAAGGAGGGGACAGCCATTTCCCCCCCCCCCCCCACACAGTCCTTTACAATGTTTTACATAAGATATACTTGGATCACGTATTTCAGAATATAGGGCCATCACCAAGGGCAATCCAAATCCAAGTTTGGTGTGTGGCAAAAGCCAAGTTTCCTAAGAGAATTTAACCTTCCAACCCCCCCCCCAAAAAAAACCAACAAATGGACTTTTAAAAGCCTCAGATTGCCTTGTATTACTGTAGATTTAAATGTTTTCTTACTTTAAAATGTTACAGTAACAGAACATTGGCCTGAACTTAAAATGTCAGATTCATTAACTTGTTGAGTGAATCACAAGTTGTGATGGAGTGCCTTTCCCCATCTCTAAATATAGCACAGACTTTGTGCATTCACAACTTAAATCCACATTGTGGAATGAAGAATCCACATTGGTGTTTCTGAAGGACAGTTGAAGCAAGATTCTTGGAAGCAAAAGATAACACACAAATTCTACTCTTTGTTGTTGATATGTAATATAAGAGCCCCTCAGACAAGAAAGAAGGGAGAAATGAAAGCGTATATTGTGTGTTTCTGTGTGTGTGTGAGAGAGAGATAACAACTACATTAGCAACTGTTACACTGCTGGTCAATGACACACAAATTCATTTGTCTCCTCTTGTTGCTAAGAAGCTTAGTATCAATACTATGACTGATTTTTCCTTTACTTCACAATCTCAAAACTTTTCACATTGTCATTTTGACAAAACTATTCTATATTCCAAATCTCTACTTCAGAGACAGGAACTGTGCATCCCTCTGGATGGTGATGAACCACAACTCCTAGCATTTCTCATCATTGGGTATCCTGACTTGGTCTGATGTGATTTGCAATCCAACAACAGATATAAGGGTGCACAATTCCTACCCTTGATCTACTTATTATTGAAAGTGAAATGTGACGTAAGTCATCACTGCATTTTTGAATGTGTGATAATTTGTACAATATTGCTTAAAAAACAAAACGTGATCAAACTCTTGGACTTCACATATTCTAAAACTATCCTCACTTACTTATCAGGATAATATTCAAATAGTCAGTCACCCTGCTATGATAATTTATCCTCTGAATTAGCCTTGATTGTCTATACCACTACTCTCCAAGTGATGGGTCTGTGATCTGTGGGAAGAATTATTTATAGCCAATGGGTATAAATTTGATATTTGTTCCTGATACATTAGGGGGAAAAAACACCAGTTCACACATCGGCTAGCCTGACAAGCCTTGTTACCAGGTCTGGGGAAACTTTAGCCATGTGGGGCTGCATCTGCATTGCAGAAACAATGCAATTTGACACCATTTTAATTGCCATGATTGGAATTGTGGGATTTGTAGTTTTGTGAGATATTGAGTCTTCTCTGTCAGAGAGTTCTGGTGCCACAGCAAACTACAAATCCCAGAATTCCATAGCACTGAGTCATGGCAATTAAAGTGGTGTCAAACTGCATTATTTCTGCAGTGCAGATACAGCAGATGCTTTCCAGTCTTCAAAATCTCAAATTCTCAAAATTGCCCACTGGATGCTAATGGTGCTGACTGAGGATTTCTGGGATTTCTAGCCCAATAAAGTAATTTTCCTATCCTCTATCGAAGGATTCCTTTACATACACACCCTCTTTCTGCAATGTTTTAGCCTATAACTACTCTCAATTATCATCTAATATGGCCAATGCTAAGGGGCAGGTGAAAGCTTTCTGCTCTTCAGCCTAGCATTACACAAGACCATTGAAAGCTGCCTTATTGTGTGTCAGATCCTTGATCCATCTAGCCAAGTACTGCATAGTGGCAAAACAGCGATGGCTCTCCAGAGATTCAGGCATTCTTTCCTAGCCTTAACTGGAAATCCCTAATGATCTTTCATTCAGCTCCTAATAAGGCCTGTCCCTACTTAGCTTCTGAAATCAGATGAGATTGGATCTGCACAGGATGTCTTGATGGTATTTAACCACATATTAGATGTAGATGTATAGCAAAACAAAAATAGTAGGACATTTGAAACAGTAATTTGTATGTTACTACACAGCACATGTACCAAATGAAATCATTTGTATCCATACAAATTCGATGCATACTACATTGCCATTCATATACATTGTAATGCTAGAAAATTACCATTTGGTAGCCATTCTCAATCTATCTACTTTGAACCAGTATTTTTCAGAGAGACACTATATACACTGTTATTTATTAAAGGCAAGGGGGGAGGGGGTTGTTCTGCATACAACGTTAGGAATTCTTTTTTTATAGCTGGCAGAACTTCACATTTTTATTGGTCCTTGCAGATTACTTTGCTGCAAGATATCTTCCCATTTCAAAGAAGAGAAAGATGACCAAACCAGGTGGCTCTGGGTGTTAGGAATTCTGCAATAATGATTCTTTTCTAATAAAACACCATCAGTATTAATGGCACACACAGATTTCATTTAATATCATATATGTGTGCTTCTTGCGTTCCAAGAACCTGCTATAAGCACAGGTGAGATAGATATGTTGTGTGTTGTATCATTATTGGGCATGTCTTTTTAAAGAAGCATTACTCACTCTCTCACATGTATCATAACCAGGAAGATACAATGTAAAGCAGGTTATTACAAAAGACAAGAGTTAAATCCATGTAATTAAAGTTGTGCTTCTGCACACTTGTCTCCTCCCTTCCCATCTGGAAGATTGTTTGTTATCACATCATCAAATGTTTCATAAATTTCGTAAGAATCCAGGGCATGATAATGTTGGATGGGGGGCATAAACTGCCACCTCCGAGAACAATGTGATTCATTCATACACTGCAAAAGATAGGATTTTCCTTCTGCTTGTTACTTTTAAATTTTAAAGATAGCAAAGGGCTCATCAGTAGAACCATGAAGACTGTCAACTCTCCTGATTTTGAAGAATGGAAAGCATGTGATCCAGGAGGTCATCAACCAAATCTCTTTCCCAGAATACAATTCTCAAAATTGAACACTGGGCATGGATGCTAATGGTGCTGACTGAGGATTTCTGGGATTTCTAGCCCAATAAAGTAATTTTCCTATCCTCTATCCAAGGATTCCTTTACATACACACCCTCTTTCTGCAAGCCAAATCATCAAAGATTGAAAAGAGAAGGACAAGGAATAAAGAGGTTATTCCAAGGGTAAGCAGCTGCAGAAAAGAACCTTGAGGGAAAGTCAAAAAGGCTGGCATATATGGTATGCAAAATAAATGCCAAGAGATACTATGGCAGTTATGTGCAGCATTTCCCATTGGCAAGAAGCTTTCTTTTGGGAAACAAACAACACAGACATCTGTCTGTACCCTAGGAAACATCATGAAGCTCTCAGCAGAACGCTTGACTTCCAAATGAAACATGGAAGAAAAAGTCCCGGAAAGTTCTCTTCTGTATCCTGAGGTTACTCTTGCTCTGCTTGTAGTTAAACCATAATGAAGCATAGGGTGGCAACACTAACTTCCATCTAAAAGCCCTCTTTGAGAACGTGATTAATTTTTTAAATAACAGACTGCCGGAAAATAATGGAAAATTAAATTCTCAAGCTATGCCTCCCTCAGTTTACCCTTCTGAAAATCCTGGAGTGCCAGGTGAAACTCAGTGTTGACTTTTACTGCCCACAGAAGGATGTTTCCTCAGCTTGGAAAACAAATTATTTCAGAAATAGAATGAATGCCATCAAGCCTTTCTTACAAATAAATATACTCCATGACAGATAAGGTCACCATGAAACTGCAGGCATGGGTCAACAAAGGAAAATATCACTGTTGACTTGTGTGAAAGCAGGGCTGAGCTGAATGGCTCCCTCATTCTGAGGTTGTTTGCCAATATGTTCAGTTTGTTATACACAGCTTTTGAGTGACTATTTCATTTCAAGTCTGAAACTCTCTACAATCTTCTTCTCAGCCCTTCCCGAACAGTACAACACTACTCTACATGTTTGTTGGAATATAAGCACAGGCTATATTTCTTCCCTGACTTATCATTTTCAAGACAAGACATTTTGAGTGTTTTAATCAATTTATTCCTCCTTGATTGAGTAGAAGTGGGTACAAAGATACAGCATGCAATAAAAATTAGGAATGTCATACGCATAGCAAAGAAACTATGGTCCTGTAGACAAGATAAAATTGCCTCATGTCTAGAATCTTCTAGAACAAGGCTAGGTAAATAGTGGTGGTTGACAGCCACCATTATTCCCTCCAAGTGATTCTCAAGGGCCACAACCCAATACTGCCCCTGGTGCTCCCCAAAAAACTGTCCCCATCTAGCCAATACCAATCCACAATCCTCTGAAGTATTGGCCATCTTGCCTTTCACCTTGTTAGGCCTGTCAGATTGCTTTTCAAAGCAGAAGTGAGTGGACAGAAAGCTGCCCATGCATCCCATAGTCCACAGTTTGTCTGCTCCATTCTAATACCTTATCTAGATAGGAATATATATGGATATACACGTGGACACATATCCTGTAGATACCTCTCTCTGTGTATGTTTTGTGCCTTCAAGTTGTTTCTGATTTATGGTGACCCTAAGGAAAACCTGCAATGGGGTTTTCTTGGAACGATTTGTTCACAGGTTTGCTATTATCTTCCCCTGAGGCTGAGAGAGAGTGACTTGCCCAAGGTCACCCAGTGGGTTTCATGGCCAAACAAGGAATCAACCCCTGCTCTCCAGAGTGATAGTCCAATGCTCAAACCACTATACCACCCTGGCTCTCTATCTCCCTATACATACAGTTGACCCTCACTTATCCGCAACGGACAAATGGAGGGGCATCAAATGGGCACGCCCCCACTCACCCCCACAGACACACGCCTCCATTAAAGCCAACAGGGCTTGAATATTTGTGTTTTTCCTTTTTCACAGGGGGGTCCAGAATGGATCCCCTAAGAAAAAGGAGGGGCAACTGTATATACCTTTGTGTGTGTGTGTGTGTGTGTGTGTGTGTGTGTGTATGTATATATATATATATATACGGTATATATATATATACGGTATATATATACGGTATATATATACACACATACATATACATATATACACAGAGACACAGACAAACACACACACACATATATATACATACTCTCCAACTGTCCCAATTTGGCTGGGACAGTCCCAGTGAATCCCACTTTTTCAGTTGCTTCTAAAATATCCTGGTTTCGCTTCCATTTTCTCCTTTTGCCCTCAGCTTACTTCAACGGCTGCAAGCTAAGGGGCAAAACAGACTGCCTCAAAAGGGTGATTAGGAGCCACCCCAGGTTGCTCACCCAGGAGCCATGACAAGCACATGGCATGGCCCCAATCCGCCCTGTCGCCTGCCCATATAGGATCAAAAAAGATCAGCTCCTATTTGAACCAGTATAGGGCTGCCAGCACAACCCCAGAGCAGCTTCTGGGCACTCCAGGAGCATGCAGTGTCAAAACATCATGCCCCTGGAGTGGCTTGAAACCGTCCCATGTGGTTGCCTGGGCATCTTCCAGGCATCTTCAGGGGATGCAATGTCAAAACACCATGTCCCCAAGCTGCCCAGAAGCCAGATTTTCCGGGCCATCTGTTCGGCCCCAAAGTTCAAAATACAAAAGTAATTTGCACTCAATTAACTCAGCAAGGAAAAGAAGAAAGGTGGGAGTGAAATCCTCCCCTTCCCAGTAGGCTCAGACAAAAGTGAACTGTTGCAGCCCCTCCTAGCTTGTCATAGAATCACAGAGTCATAGAGTTGGAAGAGACCACAAGGGCCATCCAGACCCCCTGCCATACAGGAACTCAAAATCAAAGCATCCCCAAAAGATGGCCATTCCATTGTTTGTTCTTCCTTGTTAATAACCTTTGCTATGTTGACCACACTTTGGTGTGATTTGACCATATGTTCTGGTTTTCATCTGTAAAATCTAAAGATATAGATATACAGTGGACCCTCCGCATTTGCTGGGGTTAAGGGCTCAGGATCCCACTGAAAGTGGAAAAATCGCAATAAAAAGAACACATATTTTTTTACCTGAAAGAACATCTATCTAGGAATCTCTAGGTCCTTCATTGCACCTCTGGGGTTAACATCTACCAGAACTTGACTACAGAATTGTGTTAGAGGACCTACAAATACCTAGATAAATTTTTTTCTCAAGGAATCTCTAGGTCACCCATCACAACTCTATGGTTAATTTCCAGCAGAGTTGTGTTAGATGACTTAGAGATTCCTAGGGAGAACATAATTACTCAAATCCATGAATAAGCAAATATGCAAAAGTCAAAGCTGCAAATGTGGAGAGGTGACTGTAGATAGATATTGGGCCTTTACAGACTGCCAGAAATAATGCAACTTGAGTCCACTTTAACTGCCCTGACTTAGGGCCTCGGCAGACGACTAATAGAGTCGTCTCCGAGGCCTGGAAGAGGAGCAGCAGCCACACGAGCGGCGCCCCTTCCTCTTCCTGAGGTTGCCCTCGGAGCTGCCGGCCCTCTGCACGGCCGGTGCTTCCGGGGCAACCTCCCGCCGCAGCGTCCTCACGCGCTGCGGCGGAAGAGTCAGGGAAAGTGCGCCCGATGCGTTTAGGGCGCACCTTCCCTGACTTCTAAAAGGAGCGCCAATTTGGCACTCCTATTAGGGTCGCCGCAGGAGCACTGCAATGCGGTTGCCATGGCCTCGCGGCGCTCCGGACCAGGGCGTCCTGGACGCCCTGGTCTGGATCCCCCCATAGGGGGGTTGCAGACTGCCAGAAATAGTGCAAATTCAGTCCACTTTTGGGGTTAGGGTTAGTGCTAGGGAATCATGGGTATTGTTTTTTTCCTGAGACATTGAGCCTTCTCTGTCAGAGAGCTCAGGTGCCACAATAAAATACAATTCATATGATTCTCTAGCATTGAGCCAGGGCAGTTAAAGTGGACTCAAGCTGCATTATTTCTGGCAGTCTGTAAAGGCCCATTGATATGTATCCTGAAGATAAACATCTGCTGTCCCCCATGATGGGTCTTTGTAAATAATACTCAAACATGGGGGGATAGGAGTCAACAGGGGAATTCTTACCTTGAGATTCACTTTCCTTTTAAACAAAGTAATGAAATTGATGGTCTATTGGGCAGTTGCACATCTGCACACACACTTCCAGCAACATCCCTTATGAAGTACTTTTTTCATAGGGCTAGATTAAGATAAGCTGATGATCAAAGTTATATCAAGAGGCCTTTGATGGGAGAGATATGAGATGAGAAAGTGTCTGTTGAAGGTGTGATTTGTACTCACATAAATTGAAATTCATGGTTTGTGTGAACAAACGTTAAGTGCTGATAACTAACCTTTATTAGAAGCTCTTCTGGATGATTAAACTGGAAAAGGGCTTTCGAAATGAAATTCCAGTAGTAGTACAGAAATTGCTTTTCGTTACCCATTTACAGTTTTATTTTGGCAACATATTAAAAAGGAGGTTTTTTTAATGGCAATCTTGTACCATGAAAAATGTCTAAGTAAAATGTTAGAAAACATCAGGTGTGACACTAGTAGTTTTCTTCAGATGCAAAAGGGACTATCGGGTTTTCGAAAACAATAACAACTTAGTTTAAGAATTGTTCACATATGAAAATCACAACACACACACACACATTTTAGTGGCTAAATGTTATATTGGAATCCCACCTTTAATTCTCTTATTCCCTCAGAAAGTTTTCATGGTTAAGTTTCAAAGCAAAATAGGAGGAGTTGAAGAAATAAAAGAATTTTAAAACCACTGCACAATAACTATGCATCTTTACTCATATGCCAGAATTACTTTTTTATATAGGACTTTCTGGACTGAAAGTTCAATACTTTCTATTAATAGTAGAGAGATACATTTCATCTAGCAAAGAAAAATGGCACAAGACTTTAAATGCCTAACTATGTATTCTGAAAACGATTCAAAATGGTAAATTTTGTATTCTCTTCCTGCCTAAACATTTGGAACCACCCACCCAAACAAACAAAGAGCTGATGAAAGGCATGGAATCCAGAAGGGATGAATTCCAGTCGCCTGTCATGTCTGGTTCTCTGCAGACCACAGTGCTAAATATTCATCAGTTGTTTGTGTATCCTCCACTCATATGAAGGGCCACTGAATGATATATCAAAATATTTCCACTGAGTAAACAATCAAAATCCAGTGTCAATATTAGTACAAGGTAATGGAACAGCTGCTGCGCTAGTGTTGTAATTGCATTCCTTTACTTTAAAAAAAAAACAGAATAAAAAGGTGCAGATGTCTAGTTTTTCCAGATGATTAAAGGAATATACATACTATTGAGATGGTACTCTTTCTTTTGCCTGAATGGGGATATAAAAATATGTACGTTCCATTTTTGTTGTATTTCTCAGAATCCCACCAGCATTCTTGTTCTGTTGATGTTCTTTACTTGTTTCTTGAATGGAAAGTCACAAGTATTTTGCTACATGTATTTCCTAATATACTCAGTTTTATGTTTCTTTTTTAAAAAACTATGCATTTTGAGTTGTATGCATTTAGTTGCCTAAAGAAAAGAAAGAAAAGAACAGAGACTCACTGTTTCTTTCTGATACCAGGAAACCAAAAGGTATTTGCATATTTTTATAGTTTCAATAGTTTCTCAGAGAACAAATTGGATAAATTCATAAAACATCTGGGTAACACTAAATTTCTTTTGACTCTCTATGCTAGACGTTTGTAATAAGTTGAACTGTCAGGAGCAGGTAAGCAGACTGCTAGAAATAGTGCAAATTGAGTCCACTTTAACTGTCCTGGCTCAGTGCTAGGGAATCATGGGAACTGTAGTTTATTGTGGCACCAGAGCTCTCTGACAGAGAAGGCTCAATGTCTCAGAAAAAATACAATTCCCATGATTCCTTAGCACTGAGCCAGGGCAGTTAAAGTGGCCTCAATTTGCACTATTTCTGGCAGTCTGCAAAGGCCCTTGGTCAAGACAAACCCTGTGCTCTTTGCCATCTGCAGACTTCACTGAGAACAGCTGGCCATGTGAATATGCCTCGCCTCCAACAGAGACTGATGATTAGTATGAGCCAGATGGATAGGAGTTTGTATGTGTCATCTTCAATAGCTGCCCATTACACAATTCTGCTGTTAGACTAAGCCTTATCTGAACAGCTAGAACATACATGTTAAGAACATACATGCTCTGCTGGATCTGACCAAAGGCTGACATCCTACAGTGTCTAACTAGTGGCAATCCATACAGAGGACATTAACACAACATACACTTGCTACTCTTCCTTATCAACAGCCAGTATTTAATGTCCAGGATCCTAAGACATTTTGCTGGCTGAAACAGAACACAAAATGGCACTGTGTACTTGCAAAGTTAGGTATCCTAGGCCAGCCACATTGTTCTGGCACGAGAGACCAAAGTTTTCTTGGTGCCCCCCCCCACCTTCCTGGCACTACAAATAAATAAGACTTTAATTAAAATTTTGCTGCTCTTTTATGACATATAAAATCTGCTGGTAGGACCAGTCCTGTTAGCACCATACTACTTTTGATTCTGAGGTTTCATATAGCCATCATGCTTAACAACCACCAAGAGAGTTACTAGATTCCAATTCTTCTTTAAAGCCATCTGAAAGAGTGGCTGTCTCAAGAGCTTGTGGCAGTGACTTTCATATGTTAATTGCACATTGTATGGGTATGAAGAGGCACTTTCTTTTCTCTGTCCACTCAGCTTCATTGGATGAACCTGAGCTTTAATCTTCTCAGAGAGTGAAAGCCTTCAGAACTTAATTTTTGAAATTTCCAGATCTAGCAATTACGATAAAGCCTACTGAACATCACTCTGAAGATGTTTCTGAAATGTAAGCATTTGGGGGCTGTTTATTATGCAAACAACAATCATTTTCTTCTTAAAGAAGAGGCAAGAGGAAGCCTTGGAAATTAAAAGAAAAATTATTAAGAGTTAAAAGAGTGGAATGTGCCAGGGAAGGGATCAGCCTTACAGCAAAATGATATGTGGTTGTAGTTTATAGTAACAGTCTAGTCTAGGGAGATGCTTGCTTATTGCACAATAACATAAATGCCTTAAGGAGTGCCCAAGAAGAGGTAACCCCCAAGAGTATTCTGCATCCCATACTGGGGATACAATTTTTAAAAAAATGTGCATGCATACTCTGGAGAGCCAGGACATCAACATCTTTGGGACTATAATTCTTAGAATGTCCCAGCCTCCCTGCCCCAACAAATTCATCCACTTGTGATCCAGTTATTCATTACAATGATAACAATCAACAGATAAATGGGGAGGAGGTGGACAGTCACAAATATTACTTTGAGTGCAATGCACAAAAGATAAAATATAAAGATAACTAATAATACAACAACTATTTTGCAGTGCATGCATGAAAATCTGATGCACACAAGGATATCCAAGGTGCAGCAACATAAATTACTTTTCTAGAATTGCAACGCCACATTTTCCCAGGCAGCATGGCTGCAAAAGTAACTTCTGCCAAGCACTGGGCATAATGGTCCCTCTCACTATATTTACAAAGGATCTTCCTTCTGTGAGAAGTTTTTGAAGTTATATGGTATAGGTGGTTTTCCATGAAGAGGCAAAACTAACCTCTGGATCTTTCAGACTACAACCAGTGTTTTCTTCAACAATATGACACCTAGAGTTATGGCTGACGTTTCAAAAGGACCAAATTCAAATGATGAGGTGGTATGCTTTCTTGTTGCCACAGAAACTAAAACAGTTCTATCCAAACAAAATAATAATGATAATTCTAGAAGTTACACCATGAAATATGAAGGCTGTGTAGGCTACTCATTCATCTTTTGTCACCAAGATATAAAAATCTGTGCATCTTATCTGTTGTTATGACACATTTGGTTCTATCTGTACAACCTGATTCAGTCATAAAGGAGCTTCACTATTGTTAAACAAAGTTATTGCAGATTTTAGTCTGGCTTACATGGAAAGGGACAAGCCAATTTATAGATTCATTGTAGCATGGTTGCATTACGCAAATGTTAAAACACAAATCTTTGGTTGTTCAGCAACAGTATTGTGGTGCTTATCTGCCACATGATATTTATTTTTCTGCCATTTTTCCGATAAAGGCTATTAGTAAAAAGATTTGTGCAGTCAGTTCTAAGATATATTCCTAACAGATCTTCTTTGTTATATAGATACAAATCAAAAAGAAAGCTATAATTCTGTGCTACAAGCTTCTGCTGCCTGTAAGAAGTCTAATTCCTTATTTTTTTAAAAAAACAACCATAACAAAACCTTTGCAGTTATATTTTTGTCAAATAATGGCAAATCAATTTGTTTCACAGAAATGTCAATGAAAACCTTGCAATTTGTAGCTTTCTGTATCTAGTACTGGATGGCATCTGACCCATGAGATGGCTATACCACACATCTTCCTTTACCTTTGAACTATCTCAGGATGTAATGCAATATATCAAGGAGTGGGCAAAAGCAACCTTGCCAGGAACTGATGTAGACAGCACCCCCTCCCAAAATATGATTTGTCTACATTTTTTCAAAAGTAAAAGAATCAGGTTGTTATTTCCTAGTTCTGGAAGCAATACCCTCCAACTATCCTGCTTTAGCTAGGACAGCCCTGGTTAATTCTCTGCTGTCCCACATTTTACCTGCTTTTAAAATGTCCCAGTTTCTCTCTGCAACTCCCACTATCCCCCCTCAGCTTACTTCAATTGCTGTATTCAAAGTACAAAAGTAGGTTGCCCTCAGCTAACTCAGCAGGAGGAAGAGGAGAGAAAGGGGTGGAATCTTGCCCTGCTTAAACTCAGTACATAAACTCAAGGTTTTCTCTACTTAAAGTGATAGCTTTGTCTGTTCTGCCTCACTGATAATTTTTGTTTCTTGTTTCCCAGTCATGCCCTTTTAACCACTCTCTATTGTGGTTCACTCATTCATGTCCCACTTTTCATCTGCTAAATGTTTGAGCGTTGTGCAGAAGGGAGAGAAGAGTATGATCTGTTTATATCCTATCCTAAATTGGATGTGAACAGAAGATACTCTTCTCTCCCTTCTGCACACTGCAGAATTGGATGATGAAAATTGGATGAGGAAAAACAGATTGGATGAAGAAAAACAGATTGAAGTTAAATCCAGACAAAACGGAGGTATTGACAATGACAGGCCCGAAACCAGATTTGGGAATACAGGGGGGTTGCAGACTGCCAGAAATAGTGCAAATTAAGTCCACTTTTAGGGTTAGGGTTAGTGCTAGGGAATCATGGGAACTGTAGTTTATTGTGGCACCAGAGCTCTTTGACAGAGCAGGTTCAATGTCCCAGAAAAAAAAACAATTCCCATGATTCCTGAGAACTAACCCTAACCCTAAAAGTGGACTCAATTTGCACTTTTTCTTGCAATGTGCAGCCCCTCACAGTCTCCAGTCCTGGATGGAGTCACACTGTCCTCCAAGGACTGTTTTCACAGTCTGGGGGTACTCTTAGATCCACTGCTTCACATGACTTGTCAGGTGAAAGCGGTGGTCAGGTGATATGCCAGCT
>CM034708.1:143358030-143370434 GCA_020142125.1 Phrynosoma platyrhinos | reverse complement strand
AGTTAAAGCAGTCTCAAGCTGGATTATTTCTGGCAGTCTGTTCAGGCCCTAACACTATCTGTAGAAGGACCGTGGGTTTGTAATCCTGAATGTACAGTTTTTAAAAGTTACCTGCTTAGATTATAACTCCTAGAATCCCCTGACAGGATTCTAAGAGTTGTGGAGGGATGCAGATGGGCGGCCATGGGCTGCCCTGGGAAGCAGAGGATTGGGGCCGAGGCTGCCGCACGCCTCAGCCCCAATCCTCCTTTTTGGTGCCTGGGAAAGGAGCGTCAAAATAGTGCTCCTTTCCCAGGCGGTGAAAAGGGTGCCCAAAGAGCCGCCATGTGGCTCATTTGCGCCTCTTCCGGCGCAGTGTGTCCAGACGCTGCGCCAGGAGGATGTCATCAGAGCGCTCACCATGTGCAATGGTGCACATTCTGATGACGTCCTCGGGAACGGGGTTGGGGTACCTGGTGTGTGGCTCCCCCTCCCCTTCCCTGGCTCCAAGACGGTGCTTTGTACCATCTGCAGAGCCCCGTAGTCCAAAAATACTTTACAAAGCTCTTTTTACGTCCCATTGCATTTTAATAGCAACAAATATCAATTGAAGTGAGATGTCAAGGACAAAAAGTGAAGTCCTGTGGTCATTCAGACATGTTGTCAGTGGTATACATATCTTCTTTGTCTTGCACAAAGGTTAGATGAAAACCTTTGATTAGGGATATGTGTTTTAAAAAAAAAAAAAGCTCTTTACCCCCAAAAGATGGGATCCTCAGCTTTTAGTAATTGGTCAACAAATTTGCACATTCAATCTTACTTAAGTTTATACTTTCTAAATATTTTGGATAATTACTGACCTCAGAAGGGTGGCTTCTCCACAGACAGCTTAAAGAAAGATTCTTAAAAGACAACCTGAAAACGATTGAGGTTAAAGCAGCAAGTCCAAAACCCACATAAAATTGCTTTCTTTTATAAACTTCTATTACAATTAGAGATGGAGGATGAAGCAGTTAAAGAAACCATGGTTAAGTGGTCTCAAGATTTAAAGCAAAACATACAGTTAGAGCAACGAGAAAAGATTTGGAATAAAAGATTGAAATATACCCTGAGTTACAACTTACAAGAAAAAAAATTAAGGTGCAGTTCAGATGGTAAAGGTATGTCTAATAATAAGTGTTGGAAGTTGATACCTTTTATCACATTTGGTGGAATTGTACATATGCTAAAAGATATTGGAAAGCAATTTCATGGTACTGTAATGGAAATTTTGCAATTTAAAAGAAAAATGAATCTAAAATTTTATTTATTAAGTATGAGTGTGAGAATTTGGAAAGAACATAAGGTAAACTTTGTTTTACATGACTACTAGCACAAGCATCCTGTATGCAAGTAAATGGAAGACAGTGGAATGTCCGGATGTGGAAGAATGGTTAAATACGGTAGGGGAATATGTTAAAATGGATAAGCTTACTTGTATGATAAGAGGACAAACCTGGGGAAAAAATAAAGCAACTCGAGTACTTATATGGGTAAAAAGGCAGTTAAGGGTGGCAAAGCTGGCTAGAAATAAGGAGAAAAGGGTAAATACCTCTCCCAAAACTGATTGAATTAGGAAAGGTGTGAGAATACACTATTACAGGGGTAGGCAACCTTTCCCATTTAAGGGCCGAGGGGAAGCCTCAGCCATGTTGCCCAATAGTCCCATGTTGGCCAATAGCTCCTGGGATTCTGGGAGCTGAAGTCCCTCGGCCCTTAAAGGGGAAAGGTTGCCTACCCCTGCACTATGATATGACTTTGACGGAGTTCAGAAAGTCATTTATGGAGCTTATTGCTCCATTAAATAAGCCATCTTACCTTTGCCAGCTTTAATCTTCTTCCAGGATACCCCCAGATGTTATCAGACATAAGTTGCTACAGATTTAGCTGCAATGCTAGGTGAGGCTAGGTGAGACTCAGGCTAAAGCCGTGCTCAGCAGGCACTTTTTCAAAGTTGGGGAGCTTCTGACTTCAAAAATTTGGCAGGTGGACATGGCTTCAGCCCACATCCTGGCTGAATTTGGCTGGTGGCATCATGGCTAAATCGGCGGCGATTTACGTGTGATAAGAGTCCGAGTATATCCCAGAAGAAGATTGAAGCCAGGGAAAGTTAAGACAGTTTTTAAAAAATTCGATAAGCTCCTATGTCAATATTGTTTTTTGTTTGTGGTGTAGGTAGTTTGCTTTTTTATTTTGTGTTATCGGTTTGTATTTGTACTGTATATCTGTTGTTGTCAATTGATATGTTGTTTTAAACATCCATCCTCCATCCACCATCATCAGAAGGGAGAGAAGGCAGAATGCGTACTGTCTTAATCTTATTATGTTTATTTCAATATTGTATTTACTTTATATTTGTAAGCCGCCTTGACTGCTTTGGCAAAAGGCGGGATATAAGAAATTTATTATTATTATTATTATTATTATTATTATTATTATTGCAATAAAGTTTATAAAAATATTTTGGATGATTAGGTTTGCATGTTTCTAATGGCATAGACAAAATACCTAGTCCTAAGAGCTGACTCCCCATCAACTCCATAAAAATATATACAGTACAACAGGGACCGGCAACCTACGGCCCAGGGGCTGGTTAAGGCCCCGGTCCCCGGACTTACTGGCCCAGGCCGAAGGTTGCCGCCGCTGCCACCACCGCGCGCCGTGCGCTGCCAGCGTCCACCGCCATCGCAGTGCGTTTTTGCCGCTCTGCGGCCGCGCTTGCCGTGATCACCATTTTGGAAATCAAAATGACGGTTGTGACGCGTTTGCGTATGCGCAGTACTTTGGCGCATGCGCAAACGTGTCGCGGCCACGATTTGGACTTGGGTCACACGTGGCAGCGGTGTGTGTGCACGCGCGTGCATGAGCACACGCGCCACCATTCCCCCCCCCTCGGCCCAGCCGAGACCTGGGCTACAGGAGACCGGCCCAGGTCTCAGAAAGTTTCCCTGCCCCTGCAGTACAATAATCTCTCTGGTTTGTAAATGTCGCTAGGATTTCAGACATAGATTTACCTCCAAGAGGACTATAAACTTGCTTTTTTAAATACCTGAAAGATAAGAAACCTCCAAAGCTGATTCTATGGCCAGTTCCATATTCTATGCTTACATATAGAGTCTTCTTCAATACACAATAGTGAGCGGGTCAGATGAAGTTCAAAATCCAGTTGGAAAAAATGCTCTATTAATGTTATAGATCAGTTGTTGTCTAACAGAATCTAAGCTAGGCTTTCATAAAATGGTGTAGTCCTTAAATGTGCATAGGATTGTACAGTAAATTACTGAAAAAAAATCTTCAGTTAAGAGTTGCATCACACTGTAGCTGTTTTCTATATTCTGAACAGGCTGCCCTATTATTGGGTGGAGCGAGTCAGTGTCAGTGTCAGTATGGGATGTACATGTTTATGGGATTTTCCACTCAAATGCTAAATTATTTTCATCCACCTTAGATATTCTTTACCTTGTCTAGTAAGATGTAGTGGGCAAGGGACATTTACTGTCCTGCCTCAGGCAGCAAAATCTCCTGACTGTAAATCATGAGTGGGAATCATGTTTTCCTTCGTTGTTGAACTCAACTCTTAGCACCCCTAGCCAGCATAACTAATGGTAAAAATGCTGGGAGTTGCAGTCCATTGACATTTGCCTGGCTGTGTGATTCCTATCCATGTTTTAGATAAAGTGTCTCTCCTCTGATTCAATGGAAGGCCAATGTCATTGCTTCCAGTCCTGCATTTCTAAACTAATAAGAATCCTCACTACATCTCTGTAGCACAAGGAAAATAATTTTTAGAAATTGCTGAACAGCAAAGGAGAGAAAATTACAGTCCTGTAAATATCCCAAGGGTTGAAGCCTTTTGAATAATTTGTCTAGCACATGACGCCTGAAAGTCATTGCTTGAACCACTGCTACTATCACTTTCCTAATCAGAAGTCTGCTATTCATGGAAATGAATTTCCAATCAGCATTACTGCAGATAAAGAATCTCCAGTGCTATAGAGAAATTCTTGCTTTATAGTCTGCTTCAGTGCCAAGTCAAGGCTGCAGTACTAAAACAGTCAATTAAATAAGTAAAGCTCCCAACAGGCACCTAAATGAAAGCACTGTTTGGGTAAAGGTTTATTTCAACCATTTGTTAAGGAAGGATGCTGTAATATAGCATCTGCCCAGGAAGTTCAGTCCCCAAACACTAAAGTGTATGGAAGCTGGTTAAGAGGTAACAGGACTATATACTTTTTAATCCCTTCACAGCAGCTCCTAGTTAATTTCAAAGGAACTTGCCCAGGAAAAGTTCCTGGGTAGCTTATGCCTCTGGCAATTCTGAAAAAATATAGAATCAAATCATTAAACTAGGAGACCATCACTTGTTATCATTCCATTGTCAAAAACAGGAATGCTGGGTAGATGTATGTAGTAGACATTCCCTGACTGTCTTTGCTAATACCCATTCTAATGCCCTCATGGTGTTTCAGAAGGAAATATGTCTAGGTGCTAAATTAAAAACCATCAGAGAGCTGTATTTCTTGTGATTAATCAGACTGTAAGACGTATCGTTCTGCTTGACCCTTTGATTTTTTAAAAGATACTGCTTCAGAATCAAATATGGGAGTAATTACAAATCTTGCTACAACTGCCAAGTGTGAAATTCTTTATAGATGGAGACTTTGGACGTTTTCACACGCGGGTCTCTAGCAGCTAGCATCATTCCGGAATGAACGAAAGCAGCATCATTCCGGTATGCTTCTGGTCGCGCAAATGTAATTCCCAATGAAACCGGCATGCAAAAGAACGGGGATGATGCCGCAATGGGACGGGGATGGGAGGGGGTTCTCTGTGACGTCGTGTGAACACAGGGGCAAAGGATCCGCAATGGGACGGGGATGGGACGGGGTTCTGTCTGCTTTAGACCCAGCGTGATAACGTCCTTTCTGAACCACCTATAGAGGAGAATTGATTGATTGGGGCTGACAGAATTGAAGATGTATTTGGGAAGACTTGGGAAGACATGCAACAAATGAATGTGCATTTAATGAATGGTTTCTACTGGAAACAAAAGAAATTAACATTCTGTGATTGGACCAAGTAACTCATATTAACTTAACTTTCATTTCCTATTACTTTGTAAATCATGTTTTAAAATATTATTTCTCTTGTTGGATATGACACTGGTGGCATATTTGTTTACTTTGTTATTGCTATGAGTCTGTATATTGCAAACACACACACTCCCAAAGCAGCTTACAATAATAAAATACAATTCTGCAACAGTGAGACAAGATAATAAAAATATTTAAAAATAGATACAGGCAGCTGGAAGAAGGAGTGTTCTTCGCCAGAGGTTTTAAGCAGTCTCTTTTAAGGTGTCTGAGGTTGCTGTCACATTGCAGAATTAATGCAGTTTAATTGACACCAGTTTAACTGTCATGGCTCCACCATATGGAATCCTGGAATTTCTAGTTTGTTGTGGCACAAGAGCTCTCTGTCAAAGAAAGTGAAATATCTCACAAAACTCCCAGTCCTAGAATTCCATAGCATTGAGTGATAGAAATTAAAGTGGTGTCAAGCTCCATTAATTCTGCAGTGCAGATGCAGCCTGAGCTATATCCCTTTCTTACCTTTACAGACATTTGATAATAGGTCTTGTTACACATATTTTTGTATGCAAGTGTTTGCTCCCTGCCCCTGACTTTTTCTGGTCTGGTATCAAGAAGTTTTTTTCAGCATGTTGAAGAACTACAGCTTGGATTCCTACCAGACTAGCCTTTGAAGCTTATCACATTAATTTTAAAACCGGCTTACCTGATTGGAATTAAATTTTAAATTGGGTGACATCTTGATATTATCAGAAGGATTTGGCTTCCAAAATCACCACCTGGTCCATCCAGGATCCATCCCTGCTCCCAGGGAGACTCAGCATGCCTCTTTTCAAAGCCAGGAATTTTCCAGCTCAAAAAAATGACTGCTGGAGTGTCCCGGGGAAAGGGATGGACCCAGGTGGTGATTTCAGTGGCTTAATCCTTCTGTTAATATCAGGATGCCGCCTGCTTAAAATTTAATCTGGATCAGGTAAGCCGGTTTTAAAATTAATGCAATAAACTCCTTTCTTTCCCAAATGTCTACATCAACTAAGGGCAGTTCTGTGATGAATTGAAACTGATCATCCATGTTTCCACTTGGCATATGAACAACAGCAATATTGGTGTGAGTTAGACCTTCATGGGGATGGTGTTCTACATGTGGAGTGCCACCGCAAAGAAGGTCCCCTCCCACAGCAGAGTGCCCTGACTGATGAGACACAGAAGAAGATGTGCACATTACTTTGGAGGGAAAGAAGGATCTATGTGTAATGAAGGAATCTTGGTTGTATTCCAGTCTCCCTCCAAAAAATTCAGGGTTGTTTCCCCCTACCCTTCCTATATTTATTTGTCTCAGTGGTTAACTGCTGGGTGCTGGTGGCTTCCAATTCACTAGGGTGGTGAATTTGCTCTAGGTTATAATCAGATTTAATCATCTATCCAAGATGCTGGACCTAATTTGACTCCTTTAAAGTTTGGACTAAAACACAGCAAAGCCACCACTCCATTGACATGGATGACACAAGCCAATACTGGATCAAACTGGGAGTGAGTGCATGGCCCTTCATGGCTGAACAATCATTTGGTCCTGGGCAATTATAGATTTTCTAAGATGTCCTTTCCTCAGTGAGTTTACTAATCATCTGTCATGGTGACTTTTGATAATTGGCATGTCTGTGGCTTGTGTAAAATTATAGAAGGTCATTTAGTCTGATACCTGCCAATGCAGGAAATCTGTTTCTGTGGCATTCCTGACAGGTGGCTGCCCAATCTCTGTTTAAAAATAGTTCTCCTACAAAGTCTTGCTGTGATTAGGACTTTCTTTTCATAGTTTTACCTCTTGTCATACTTTCTGGCACAGTTTTCAAGAACTAAGTGCACTGAAAATGATCAGCAACTTCCAGCCCAGAAAATAGTTCTGTTCATGATACTCAGGCTACAGCCTACTACTGTAAGCAAAATATGACGCTGCAAAGTCCTATAAAATGTGGATTGGAATACATACCCTCCAATTGTCCCGATTTGGCATAGACAATCCAGTTCATCCTCTGTCACCCAATTCTTTTGGTTGCTTTTAAAATGTCCCAGTTTCTCTCTCTTCCTCCCACTTTCCTTCTTTGTCCTTAGTTTACTTCAATTGCTGTAAACTGAGTTCAGAGTGCAAAAGGTGTTTGCACTCAGTTAACTCAACAGGAGAAAGGGGAGAAGAGAGAAGAAATTTGTCCTTTTTCCTATACACTCAGTGAAAAGCAAACTGCTGCATCATCTCCTAGCTTGTCTATTTTTCCTCATTAATTTGCCATCAGGACTGCACCCTGATTTTTGGCCACATGTGTCAAGGGTGGTCCAGAGTATTCTGGCTTTCCAATGTCCCCTGTTATCTTGGGTCTTCCATTGCAACTGGCACAAATCATTTGCTCTGAGGTCAGAATGAGATGTCCAATGTCAATAACATGGCTAGGGGCTTTGTTCTAATCTCAGAGTGGGTGATTCGTGCCAGCAGCGGTGCTGGGTGGCAATGAGACCCATTGTACCCAGCCTCCTGGCGTAACTACAGAGGCCTCCAGATTTTCCTAGAAGCTCTGGAGCAAAAGGTAGATTTTTAAAATTCGGCTTAAGATGAATATATGGCAGGTTTGGTGCTGAACTTGGACATTTTGCCTTGCATTATCAGGACTACTTGCCATGAGGAAAGAGGGAGGATGTGGTATTTGACCCATGCAGACATGGCCCAGGTATTCATCTGTCAAATGTTGGAGGGTATGTGAATATCAGTCCTGTTTCTTCTACCTTACCCAGAACTTCACTTGAGTTTCCATCATCTGTTAAAGAGATTCCAATTTATTCAGGTTGGAATCCTGTTACTTAGGGTATGGAATTATCATTTTACAATATAAATAAGACAGCAGATTTTCTGACTAGGGGGAGAGGGGAGGGGAATCAATTGCTCTACTGAATGCAATAAGTTGTATTTGAAACTTAATAGTTCTCCCCCACCACCCCAATATTTCAATTGTTAAAAACAGAGTGCATTTTTAGAAGTGACATACAAACTCTCATTAAAAAGAAAGAAAGAAATGACTATCTCTTATCAAGTTAAAGACCAGAATGATCATGGAATGTTCAAAGAGCCATTCCAAATCTTTATAAATGTAATCTGTTTTAACTGGAAATCTGGACCATAAGGCAAGTGATGTCGGCTGCCCAAGTGACAGATTCAAAGGCATTATAAAATGGCAGCAGTTGACCATAAAATAATAGACTACAGAGTTGGAAAAAACCATTTAGTCCAACCCTTGCTGATGCAAAAATCTACAGGTAAACCATCTCTGATCGGTGACTGTAAGTCCTCTCTTTAAAAAACCCTAAAGGAGAGCCTATCACCATCCCTTGTTGAACAACTCTTAGAAGATTATCACATGAGGATATAAAGCGGTTTACCAGAGCCGGCTTAAAATTAGAAGCAGGCAGCACCCTGATATTATCAGACACATTTAGCTGCTGGAATTGACACCCGGGTGCAGCCCGAATCCATTGTCACTCAGAGGGGTGCTCCAGCAGCCATTTTTCCAAGCCACAAAACTCCCGGCTTTGAAAAGAGGTTCAAGGAGAGCCTGTTTGAGCGGCGATGGATCCAGGCTGCACCCAGGCAGCAATTTTGGCAGCTAAATGCATCTGATAATATCAGGATGTTGCCCGCTTCTAATTTTAAGCCGGCTCTGGTAAACCGCTTTATATCCTCATGTGATCATCTTACTGTTTTGAAGTTCTTTCTAATATTTAATCAGAACCTTCTTTCTCTTAATTTGATTGAATCCATTGGTTCAGGTCCTGCTCTCTGGAGGAGCAGAGAAGAAGCTCATTCCATCTTATACATGGCAGGCCTTTGGGTATTTAAAGATAACATCACCTCCCACTCTTTTCCCCCTCCTGGCTAAACATATCCGGCTCCCTCAACTGTCCTCAAAGGACTTGGTTTTCAAACCCTTTATCACCTTTGTCACCCTCCTCTGGGTCAGGTATTTAATTTACAACCCATATACTTGTCTACATTGAAGATATGTTTTGCAGTAAATGTACACAAGACTGCCGTCTTAGTATGAAATCCTATACACCAGGAGTAGGCAACCTTTTTGAGCTGGGGGCGGGGTTGCTGTCCCTCAGACAATTGGGGGGCCGAAGCACCAAAAATAAATAAATAAATAAATAAATAAATAAATATTTTTTTAAAAAAAAATTAAAACATTAAAAAAATATGCATGCACACTCTCTCAGCCCCAGAAAAGCCATGGCAAAACCCCTGTGGAGATTTTGCCAAGACAACCCCAAGAACAACTGGATAACAACAATAATCAATATTATCATGGCAGGCGGCGGCGGCAGGACTGGCCTGGGGCTGGTCCAAAGGCCTCGGGGGCTACATCCGGGCCCCGGGCCTTAGGTTGCCTACCCCTGCTATACACCATTCCATCAGGAAAGCCCTATATCGTGTTTGGGTAACCATTTCATCAGGAAAGCCCTACATCGTGTTTCGGCAAAGTATAAAGATCATTTAGGTCAAAAGGTACCGCTATGGGCCTTTACAAATGAAGCCCTCTTTAGTAGGGAAAGGTTAGATAAGGGCAAATGGATCACATATGAAGACCTAACTAAAATAGACATGCAATCAGGTAAAAGGGTACTTCTGTCCCAAGATGATTTGTTGGGAAAAGGTCTTGTGTGTAGTTGGTTCTTATACTGGCAACTCAGAGATAGATTTAACAAAGACATAAATGGTAAAGGTATTGGAAACTGGGAGAAAGAATTTGAAAAAAATTTGGTAGACAAGAGCCAAGCCAGAATATCCCGGTTTTATGATTTGCTGCTGAAATTTGATTTAAAGGAGGAAGTAATTAAAGAAAATATGATTAAATGGGCCATAGATTTGAAGCAACCCATCCCTCTAGAACAATGGGAAACATCTTGGATGTTCAGACTAAAATACACTTTAAGCTATGACCTTAGGGAGAACTTCCATAAAATGCAGAACCAGTGGTATTTAACCCCGGCGAAGCTAGCCAGAATGAATAAGGGCTTAAGTAAAACCTGTTGGAAGTGCCAGGAAAAAGTAGGTAGCTTCATCCATATGTGGTGGGAGTGTGTTATGGCAAAGAGATAATGGATGTACACCAATTGGTAGTTAAAATTGTCCCTATAAAGATCCAAATGGATCCCAAGTTGTACCTGCTGGGGATGTACTCGAACTTGAAGCTCGAAAGCAAGTACGGGAAAATTATTATTCTATATCACAACCGCGGCAAGAATGGTGTAGGCCGCAAAATGGAAAAGTAAGGTCCAGCCCTCTGTTAAAGATTGGTTGTTTAAACTGATTGACTGTATTGAAGCAGATAAACTGACCTTACTCCTGAGAGGAGAATCTTGGGAGAACCAGAAAAAAACTTGGGAGTTTTTGGAAAACTTGGGAGTGTATTGGACAAAAGCGACTACAAAGAATTAGTAAAGAAAATATTAAAATTTTAGTATTAGTTTTCGTAGTATGACTGTTTAAAATATCTTTTTCAGGGTCCTTTTCACTTGATTTGTTTTGTAAGGCCTGAAGCTGTGTGATTTTATTATGGGGGTTAGGATTCTAATGCAATGCTTTGGGGATGTAGTTTTTCTTTTCTTTTCTTTTCTTTTGAAGAAGTAAGGGCTTTTGCAGAGTCCACTTTAACTGCCCTGACTCAGAGCTAGGGAATCATGGGAACTGTATTTTATTGTGGCACCAGAGCTCTCTGACAGAGAAGGCTCAATGTCTCAGAAAAAAACAATTCCCATGATTCCCTAGCACTAACCCTAACCCTTAAAGTGGACTCAGTTTGCACTATTTCTGGCAGTCTGCAAAGGCCCTAAGTTGTGGACACTCAGGAAGTCAACTGTAATTATATATATGAAGAAATATATATATTTATTTGTCATAAGTATAGTTTATGTAAATTTAAGGTGTTTTGGTTGTTTTTGTTTTGTGTGCTTTATGTTTTTATATGTCTGATATATGTCTGATGTTTTAATAAAGTTTGTTAAAAAAAAGAAAAGAAATCCTATACACCCTTATTTGGGAGTAGCTGCATTTCAGGATAATGGGAGTTATGAGAAGACATACATAGGATTACAGTGCTTTATTATCTGCCCTCGAGTAAATGCACTCCAAGGCCCCCTGTCCTCCACTGCTTTGCTTAGGTCCTGCAAACTCAGGGCCTCGGCAGACGGAAGAGGAGGGGCAGCCGCACGAGCGGCGCCCCTTCCTCTTCCCGAGGTTGCCCTTGGAGCTGCTGGCCCTCCACATGGCCGGCGCTCCCAGGGCAACTTCCCACCGCAGCGACCGCACGCACTGCGGCGGAAAAGTCAGGGAAAATGCACCCTACGCGTTTAGGGCGCACTTTCCCTGACTTCTAAAAGGAGCGCCAATTTGGCGCTCCTTTTAGGGTCGACACAGGAGTGCCGTGGTGCGGAGGCTGCGGTCCCACGGCGCTCCGGACCAGGGCGTCCCCGACGCCCTGGTCTGCATCCCCCGTCAGTCCTGTGCCCTTCCTGATTGCATTTTTTCCATCTGGCGTGCAGTTTTCCTCTGTTTCTGCTACCTCCACCTTTCCTAGCATTGTTGTCGTTTCTAATGAGCCATGCCTTCTCATGATGTAACCAAAGTACTATAGACTCAGTTTGATCATCTTGACTTGATCTGTTCAAGGTCCTATTTGTTTGTCTTTTTGGCCATCCATGGAGTTCTTACCAATCTTCTCCAGCACCACATCTTAAATGAACTGATTTTCTTCCTATCTACTTTCTTAACTGTCCAGCTCTCACATCCATACATAGTGATGGGGAATACAATGGCTTGGATGATTCTGACTTTAGTGCTCAGTTGTATATCTTTACTCTTTAGGATCTTGTCTTTTTCTTTCATCAGTGCCCTTCACATTCGGGGTTGCAGACTGCCAGAAATAGTGCAAATTGAGTCCACTTTTAGAGTTAGGATTAGGGTTAGGGAATCATGGGAACTGTATTTTATTGTGGCACCAGAGCTCTCTGACAGAGAAGGCTCAATGTCTCAGGGAAAAAAAACAATTCCCATGATTCCCTAGCACTAACCCTAACCCTAAAAGTGGACTCAATTTGCACTATATAGTTATCTTCTAACTTCTTGATTGCAGTCTCCATTCTGATTAATGTGTGATCCAAGATACAAGAACTCTTTAACTATTTTGATTTCCTCATTGTCTAGGTTTATGTAGATCAGGGACAGGCAACCTTTTTGAGACCTGGGCCGGTCTCCCG
>CM034708.1:143303098-143325316 GCA_020142125.1 Phrynosoma platyrhinos | reverse complement strand
CCCCTGGTGGGGGGGGGGAGCTTGGGCACCTTCCTCTTGCCTGGAAATCCCAATGATAGGTCGCCATGAGTTGCAAAAGACTCTATAACAGGAAGGGGGGGCTTTGGGGAAAAGGCAGTGCGGAAGTCGGGGTTCATGTGCAAATAAAAGTCAAGGCAGTAGTAGTTTGCGGAGTTTTATCAGGAGTAACCACTTTGAATTTTTTTTGGCATGAAAGGGAGAGGGAAATAGGATTTCATATATTTCTTCAGGTGTCACGCAAAGCATCTGTGTGTATGTGTATACATTTACAAATGTATACACACACTACACACACACACATCTGTAAGGACCTTTTAAGAATATTTTATATATATATATATATACACCTCATACACACGCACATATATAAACATCTATTAAGATTTTTATTTTATCTATATAATTACATACATCTATATAACTATATATGTAATTATACAATGTATAATATATATTTTAGAATCTTAAGAATATACACATTCACACACACACACACACACACATAAACACATTTTAAGACATTTTTATTTTATCTATATAATTATATATAATTATGGTGCTGAAATATATTTTATATTGTATGTTGTATAAGTACATATATATTTCAGCACCATTTAAGTATATTATTTATTGTATATAAATTATTGTATATTCATATAATACCACACACACACACACACACACACACATATATATATATATATATATATATATATATATATATAAAATATGCTATTGTTGTTGTGTGCCTTCAAGACGTTTTCCAACCCCTGGCAATATTAGTTCAGAGGGGAGTTTGCGTTTACCATCCTCTGAGGCTGAGAGAGTGTGGGTTGCCTAAGGTCACTTATGGGGTTTTCATAGCCGAGTTGGAATCCATTGCTCAAACCACCACACCATGCTGGCTCACTATATATACAATACCTAAATGCAATACCACAGATTAAAATATAACTTTGTAATAAAACCTGTTTCCAGATGTTTCTTTTGTTGTTGTTAACTACCCCCATCCATGCTAATTTTAGACTAAAATATCACTGAACTCTGTGAGACTTGTTTCTGAGAAGAGATACTTAGGATTCTACTATATGTGTCACAGATCTTAAAGTAGAATTAATAGAAAAGTTGAATTGCAGAGCATAAACACGCAGGTGTTCATGCCCCAAAGTATATTTATCTACTGTTATTCTTTTACAACCAAGTGCATATTTATGGAAGATGAATGAATGCACTTTAATGTTCTGTGCTTTTAAGATGCAATGGATCAACTGGAGCAAAGAGTAAATGAATTTTTTATGAATGCAAAGAAAAACAAACAGGACTGGAGAGAAGAACAAATGACTTCGATTAAAAAGGTAAGAATTAGGCAAATTCTAATCAAAGCTCCAAAGCCAGTTTTTTTTAATTTGAGGGTGAACTGAACACAATGCAGAATGTTCTGAATATGTGCAACAACATTCATTCTAAAGTTACAGTCTTAAGAAAAATCCTGCAATGAATTGTATCTTTGTATATACCCATTCTCTTTTGAAATGGTTCACGGTCTCATCATTGATATTCAGAATGCTCTAAATGTGCACCTCTACTTTTATTCTAATGACAATTTCCAGCTAGAGAGAGTATGGCCCTGTGAATAGACTTTTCTTGCACAGTTTTAAAAAGAATAGGAAAGAGATGGAGATGGTAGTTCAGCTTCAAATGTAATAGTGTTCGTTCCATTTTTGTTTAGTGACTTTATCTCATTAGAGGCAAACAAAACACTGAATGGCTGTTGATGATTAAGCAATTTTAACTAAGGGGGGTTGCAGACTGCCAGAAATAGTGCAAATTGAGTCCACTTTTAGGGTTAGGGTCAGGGTTAGGGAATCATGGGGACTGTAGTTTATTGTGGCACCAGAGCTCTCTGACAGAGAAGGCTCAATGTCCCAGAAAAAAAACAATTCCCATGATTCCCTAGCACTAACCCTAACCCTAAAAGTGACTCAGTTTGCACTATTTCTGGCAGTCTGCAACCCCCCTAAGTTTAGTTAGTCATTAATTTGCAATAATAACTAAAAAGGTATTCAAAGATTTTTTTTTGTTATTTTCCCCATACAGGATTATTATAAAGCCCTAGAAGATGCAGATGAAAAAGTACAGCTGGCTAATCAGATTTATGACTTAGTAAGTAAAGCAGAAAATTTTGGACCCCTTAGCTTGCCATCCACGTAAGGTCAAAGCTGAGGGTGGCAAGTTTGGGGATGGGGTGTGCGCACTGTAGTCATATGTTGTAGCCATCATATACTGAAAGGTTCCAGAACATATGTAATCATTAGATTTTGTAATACACTGCTTTCAGTATTTTAGTTAACATATGCTTTTGAGCTTTTGTCCAGTTGATAAATAAGAGCTTAAATTTCTTTAGTATTCATACACTGAAGTGTTACTCTTAATTACTTAGGGCCTTTGCAGACTGCTAAAAATAGTGCAAATTGAGTCCACTTTAACTGCCCTGGCTCAGTGCTAGGGAATCATGGGAATTGTATTTTTTTCTGAGACATTGAGCCTTCTCTGTCAGAGAGCTCTGGTGCCACAATAAACTACAGTTCCTGTGATTCCTTAGCCCTGAGCCTGGACAGTTAAAGTGGCTTCAAGTTGCACTATTTCTGCAATCTGTAAAGGCCCTTAAAAGTAAGGACCATGCAGTTTTATTTAGCATTTATAGGGTGTCTTGTAACAAAGTTCTTATTGGTTCAGAATGAAAAGATTTTAAAAATCTGTAACAGTAAAAGTACAACAGGTTAAAAGTAAAAGAGACTGAATTTTTTTGCAAAATATAAAGGCTTTCATGTGGCTCCGACATTACATCAAAGGTAAGTACCAAGCACATGTTTCTGAGGGAAGGCATTCCCAAGTTAGAATATGTTCTCTTTGTTTTCCCCACTTCACTGTACTTGAAAGCAGTAGCATCCCGCGGGGGGTGCATACCACACCCGATGCCCCCCAGAAGGGGGGCGACAGCCAGTCCCCCTGCCCCCCCCCTGGCGGGCGCTACTTCAACCAGCAGACACACTCCTTGGGCTTGTGTGGGCGCTCTAGAGGTGGTGTGGGGGCTCCTCAGGCCCACACGGGTGTCTCTAGGGGCCACATGGGCACTGTTTTGGCTCGCACGGGTGCTTCTCTGGGCTGCACAGGCACTCCCCCCGGTGCGGGACCTTCACTGCTTGAAAGAGGCCCATGAAAAAGGGCTTGTGAAAAAGATAGGTACCTACAGAGAGAAGCAGTTTTTCAGCTTCTCTGATCTCAAGCTGACAAACACTGTAAATGTCAAAACCAACTCTCTGCATTGGATCTCCAAAGAAAATGTGAGGGACAAGTGAAGATGGTGAGATACTGCCAGTGATGAGTTTGTATATGTGACAATCACACGTTGGAGGTCTTACAGTTAACCATCACTCTTCAAGATCCCATTTTGAACCTCCATCACTCCATTCGCTGGCAAACCCAAACTACTTTTCACACTAGAGTATTGCTGCCACCAGATAGCCACTGGATTCAATTTCAGTTTGTTTCTACATAGGCCTATTATTTTTGGCTCTGTTTACTGTAACACCCATGAAGTAAGAGGGATAAACCTCACTGTGGAAAGCCAGTACAATGTTTTCATGCTAAGGGAATCAGTTGAGTATATCTTAGTGATGTGTGTGTGTGTACAGTTAGCCCTCGGTATCTGTGGACTTGCCACCCGTGGATTCAAGCATCCGCAGACAGCAAGCCCACATCCCCAATGGCTGCGCATGCATGCAGCCGCACTGCCATTAAATTTTGTTGTCCCCAGCTGCAATGCACTGCCATTTCGGGCAATGGAACTTGAGCAGCTGTGGAATTTGGTATCTGCAGGAGGGTCCGGAATGGATCCCCCACAGATACAGAGGACCAACTGTATTGTCAAATATGATATACCATATTTTCCGGCGTATAAGACGACTGGGCGTATAAGATGACCCCCCACTTTTCCAGTTAAAATATAGAGTTTGGGAAAAGTATGACTTCCAAAACTGTTGTTGTTGTTGCTGTGCACCTTCAAGTCATTTCCAACTGATGATGACACTAAGGCAAACCTATCATGAACCTCCTTATACCCGGCGTATAAGACAACCCCCCCACACTCTAACCCTAGATTTTGCAGGTTAAAAAGTAGTCTTATACGCCAGAAAATAAGGTACATATATTTAGTACGTATATATGTGTGTGTGTGTGTGTGTGTGTTATGCATGAGTATATATTATATAAGTATATGTAATTGATGTTATGTCAAGTTTCTGTTTTGTGATTTCAAAATTTTCTTGCATTAAAAATCTGCCTAGAAAATAGTATGACTTTTTAAAATTTGTTCTTAAATCAGGTTGATCGTCACTTAAGAAAATTGGACCAGGAGTTAGCTAAATTTAAAATGGAACTTGAAGCAGATAATGCTGGTATCACAGAAATATTGGAAAGGCGTAAGTATGTGTGATCATGTTTTACAATGGTTTCAGCATATAAGTTTACACTGGCTACATTAAGAATATCAAATCCTAGAATAAAATACCAGGATTTGTATAGGTTTTATGAGCCCATGCACTTTTGTTTTTGCTTCACTTCTCATTTCAAACGATTAATTGTACAGTCTCAGATGTTAACAGTTCACCATAACTTCCTGTTAGATTTGAACGGCAAAACTACTACTAATATTTCCAACCAAGACAGGAATTACTTCTGTTAGTACCAGATTGGCCCGGAAGCCATTACATTTTTAGTTTTTATTTGGATGTATGATTAGCTACAGCTTCCTGGGGGTTCCCCCCCACATTGCAAACAGAGGAATAAAGCTGCTGTGTGGATGCTTAGAGCTTGTACATATCTGTCAGGGTTTGATAATCCAAACTGGTCATTTATGTTGGTACTGTCCAAATTTGTTAGTTCCCTTTTTCTTCTTCTTTTGTGTAATTAGGTTGTCTTTTAGATCGTCACAAAAATGAACAGGTGTGCTTAAGACCACTTCTTGTTCACTCCTGCTTGGCTTCTGCTGCTAGCAGGAGTGGTTAAAGAAACCAGGAAGCCCATAGCTATGCTTTGTTTAGCATTGTGTCTGAATCAAGATTTCTGAATTGTTGCTCATCTAACAAGCCAGAATCATAAGCTAAGGAGTAACCCTTAAATTTAAAAATCTTCTTTTATCATGACATGAACCAGTCCAGTAAATTGTAACTAAAAAGTTACAGATCATACTTCAGATCTATTCCTTGTATAAGGTGATAGTGCAGCAGCATGAGGTTATATTTGAGGAAGCTACTACAGTGTTTATAGTAGTACAGTTGGCTTGCCACTGGGAACTGGAAATGGTGAAGGAAAGGCATGGAAATTTTGATAGGTATATAAAACTGATTTATTGTGATGCCTCTGTTTTTATTTTATTTTATTTTATTCATAATCCGCTCTTTTCCCAGAACTGGGACCCAGAGTGGCTCACAACATTAAAAGAACAATACAATTAAAAGCATACAGTAGTAGAATAGAGAGCAGTTAGAAAAGAGAAGCAGGAGAATGCATGTTCAGTGTCTTGATGAACACATACAGTTTGTGCTTCTCTTATCTGAAATGCTTAGGGCCATAGGTGTTTTGGATTTTGGAACATCTGTATTTGTATATACGTATATAGTGGGATATCATGGAGATGGGAGCCAAGTCTAAACACAGAATTCATTTATGTTTCATATGCACCTATACGCTTAGCCTGAAGGTAATTTTATACAATATTTCAATAAGTTTGTGCATGAAGCAAAGTTTGTGCACAAAAAGCAAAGGTGTCAGTATCCCAGCCACCCATGAAAAAAGTTTTGATTTTTCAAATATTTCGGATTTTTTAATTTTGGATGAGGGAGACTTAACCAGTATTCTATAACAAGATTTTCAAAATCATATTCAAGCTGTTAACATTAAATAAGCAAAACAAAATAATAGGATTCTTTATGTGATAACATTGCTTTGTTATGAGAAGTTGATTGACTTCCTACAATTGGGTAATTTGTATGTTCAAACAACTGGAATCACATTCAATATTATATACAGTTTACTGCAGAGATCTCTCTTTTCTACTTTGCAAAGGAAAACAAGTAAGAAAATAATCTTTAAAGTAAGAAAATATTCTGTTATTTGCCATTGCTTACTTACTTTACTTATACAGTCAGCCCTCCATATCTACAGATTCAACTATCTGCGGCTTGAAAATATTCCAAAAATACATACATTCCAAAAAGAAAACCTTGATTTTGCTATTTTATTTAATGGACATCATTTTACTATGCCATTGTATATAACAAGACTTGAGCATTCACTGGTCCTGGAACCAAACCCCAGTGGATACTGAGGCCCACTGTATTGAAATTTCCATCTTGGTGTAATTTTTTAGTGATATTTAAAAGGATGTTTCTTCTGTTAATAGCCTATTTTCAAAGAATCTCATACTGACGTTCCCATCCTGATGAAAAATTCAGAACGTTTCTAGTGTTAAACCATTTAATAGAACTTGTGTTTAATGTTACGTAAGTTATTGTTATTGTTGTTGTTGTTATTTAAGTTGAGGTTGGTTTTGAATAGTAGTCAGGGAAACCAACAAAATTTTATCAGGGAAAGGGGAATTATAGGGGAATGGAAATAAGCTTTTGTTGGCAACCTTGTACAGTGAATAAATAAATACTATTGTGAAAATTCACTTGCTAATTCCAGTTTGAATATACACATTGACTCAATTGTTGAAAAGTAATTAAGTATCTGGGCAAATTCCACTGATTCAGTAAGTGTCCTCTAGTTGGTACTACCAGTCTGAGATATGGATATACACTTCATAGCAGCTCTTCATTTCCTGAACCTTAAACAGTGTGACTGATTTAAAGCTAATGCTTTGCCATTGTTACATTTTACTATGTTACCATCATAGCAAATACGGAGTTTATTTCAGGATAAGTTCAGGAGTTTATGTGTTGCTTCTCTACTTACTCATTCTGATTCAGGCTATTTTAAAGATACTAGTGTTTTTTTTTTTTACTGAAGGGGGTGGAAAGAAACAAAAAAGGAACATAAACCTTCCTAATAACTTTTAAAGTACTGCTTCTGCTGATTTAATCTTTGCAAATGAAGCTAAAATGTAGTTTATTGTAAAGATAGCATGGGCTGATAAAATTCAAGTTTTTAAAGTGACGATAATATCCTTTTATCTGTAAAATCTCTTTTTATTGATAGGTTCTTTGGAACTGGATACACCGTCTCAACCACTGAATAATCATCATGCACATTCACACACTCCAGTAGAAAGTAAGTTGAACATTTCAACTTGTGATTTGATATGGATGTAAAAAATGATAGCATAGAATTATTATTATTTTCAACAAATACCTTTAACTTAATGAAGCTTTTCCTTTCTTCATCATACAGAAAGAAAGCATAATCCCTCATCTCACCACTCGGCAACAGATCATGTCCCTGAAAAGAAGTTTAAGTCTGAAGCTCTTCTGTCAACTCTCACGTCAGATGCCTCTAAAGAAAATGCACCAGGTAAAGGAAGCTTTAACCATATGAATCAAATTGACATTGTTCTCTTTCCAATCCCATATTGAGTAATGACATTACTTCAGCTAGTTATTGGCAGAAGGCAGTAATACTTATTCTTTTTCCTCTAAGTTTAATAAATCTAGTACAAAAATATAAAACATAAATTTAACTTTCAAAATGAAAGGCACATCCTTTCCCGAGGAGGCTAATCTAACAAGGATCATTAACTAGTTAGTTGCTCTGAGTAAGCTTCATCGAAGGCAGATACTGTGTCAACTTTCTGAGAAGTAGCTGCCCTGAAATGCAGCTCTGTATCCCTGACAGAATTGTCAAGAAAAGAATAGGGTGAAAAAATTGTTTCTTCCTGATACTTTTTGATTCTATCTACCACCCTATGTTTTAAGTCCATAGACCTGGCTCTGGGAAATAGACACCATCTTGAACAGAAGGTTGGCAGTAGCAGTTTTCCAATCTCTCAAATGTTTAAAAGAGCCAAAGAAGATGGGGTTTCTTTTACCTTTAATGCCATCACAAGAGCTTTGTCTCAGGCTCAGGCTGTGAATGCTGTGAGATGATGCCTGTTTTCAATTACCGTATTTTCTGGCGTATAAGATTACTTTTTAACCTGCAAAATCTGTGATTAAAGTGGGGGGAGGGGTTGTCTTATATGGCAGGTATAAGGATAAGGAGGATAGAGGTGCTAAAACTCTATATTTTGACTGGAAAATGGGGGGGGGTCATCTTATACGCCGGAAAATACGGTACGTATTTCTCCATAGCCTTTTCTGGATTGTGTGTGTGTGAATTTGGCAAGTAAAGCAGGCAAACAAAGGAGACCTGCCCTCACACTTTAAAAGATTGTAGAACATGAGCAAAATATGAGTTCTTTTCCTCTTGAGGCAAGAAAAAAAATAGGTCTCTTTCCTGCAGCCCCACTTCTCTTCCCTTGCTCAACTATTTAATTAATTAATTAATTAATTTGTTACATGCTTTTCACCACCAAATAAGGAACTCAGGGCTGCTTTCTATCATTCACTTTTTCCTCATCTTCAGCATTTTCCTTCCCCAGCCTTCCACTAACACTTCCCTCCTTTAGCTTTATTCTTACTTAAGAGTATACATGGCTTTGCATGATACCTACACTCTGTACAGAAGAGAGAATTGGACTTCGAAGAGGTGTACCAAACCCCCTAATCTACCCATAAATTAGACGTAGAAGAGGTGTGCCAAAACCCTAATCTACTCGTATGACAAACCTTTTAGAGAGACATACCTATTTTTGGTGGGGAGTGTTTTGTTTTGGTTTTTTTTAAAAATATTTTTAAAATTCATTTATTTACCTTAACTGGAGAGTAACTACTCCATATATACTTGGGGTACACCTCTTTCCAGTATAAGGAGTAACAGTTGCTACAGGACAAATCGCCCCTTTAGTTATGACAGATTTAAGTTTGAAAGAACAAAATACTAATGTTTAATGGCATGGATGTTCCCCCCCCCCCCCCCCCCCCCCACGAAACACTTATCACTGTACAACTTTGAACTGCTTCTAGAAAATTCAAAAGAACGGATGTAGGGCAAACCAGAGATGTCAACTAACGAATTGATACAGGGCAAACCAGAGATATCAACTAACGGCACAATTTTTATTGGATTAAAAGTATTCACATTACATTTACATAAAACCATATTTCATTTTATTTTGTACAATCAGTATCTAGTAGTTGAACCAAGTTTTTTTAAAAAACAGATAGTTAAATAGTAATTATATTAATTTGGTTCTAAAGGCATGCACTTTCAAGAGTATATAATGTATGTTACCATCTTCATTAAAGGATTCACCTTGTAATCAAATTTGGATACCAACAGCACTACTCTTTTAATCATATTAAATGATTTAGTGATGTGTGAATTGGAGAGTTCACTTTTTGCACTTTTGTCCTTGGATGAAAGAATAAACAAATGGGAAAATCTGATGAAAAGAGCAGTGACAAGACTTCTGAAATATTATATCAACCAACTCTATTACTTAATGAGAATTCTCCCTACATTTTTCACAAATAGATACAGCTGATTTTCAGCTTTCTGAAATTTAAATCTAATTTAGGTTTTCACTTTAGACTATATAAATATGTTCCCTTTGTTCATCAAGGGTGTCGAAACAGTAATTCATCATCCTCATCCAACAGTGCATATAATGCAAATTCTTCTCAGCCATTGGCATCGTATAACCTGGGCTCATTATCTTCAGGAGCTGGAGCTGGTGCTATTACCATGGCAGCAGCTCAGGCAGTGCAAGCCACAGCACAGGTAAGGAATTCAAACTACGTTTTTAAGTAGCCTGTTTGAGGAATAAATATTAGTTGGTTTACATTACTATTGGGAGAATTCAAAGATATAGCGATGTTAGTCTATAGAATCGGTATGTAGAGAGATCTTGTAACTGAAATGCATCTGAGGAAGTAGACTGTAGTCTATGAAAGCTCATTACTATTGGGAATTTAGGGACTTTCAGTGATTTTCATTTTTCTGCCAAGTTGACATTCCTGACACTTGGTTCTGCCAGAAAGGAAACATTGTTTTTATTTAGGGAATTAAAAGCATTTCCACTAAACTCAGTCATAAGTCCGAAGTGTTTAAGGTAGCTTTACATGCAATCTTGTGCACACTTAGCTGCACAAGTACTTTCTTTTTAAATGGACTGTAATGGACAGGTGAGAACACCTAATGTGATTTCTTGAGGCATCATATATTAGAAAGATGTAGCCACATTGCATAAAGTTTTCTAAACACCACTTTACTCATTAAATAATGCTGTAGCACTTGTATTCAAAACAGATTTTAAATGTATCTAAGCAACAGCACATTGTGTGTTGAGTCCAGACTTAGTCATGGACTATATTTAGTCAGACTATACTGACTGAAATAAGGAGGTCTTAGCCCCAAAGTAGACGAGCCAAATAAAGCAGCTTCTGACTGCTTCGAAGGTGTGGCATTCAGATGATGCAAACCCCCAAAGCAGCCAGAAGTTACAGCAAGGCCATTCATTCAAAGCCGCAAAAAGCCAGCCAAAAAGGAGTCAATTTACTATATGTACTCAGTTATAAGTCAACCTCATGTATAAATTGAGGGCTGGTTTTGGGAGCAAAATTATGGATTTGGATATGACTCATGGATAAGTCAGAGGTAAAACTTAAGGGCATGAAGGATGTAAAGGACAAAGCAAAGGAAAACAATGCCAAAAAACTTACAAAATTCCAGCAGACATAACTATTTGTCCTCATAAGGTTGGATGGATGAGAGAATAGAAGGGGGTCAGTGCTTCCAGGGCACATTGAACTTTTGCCTTTCACCAGAGGATGGTTTTCATCAGAGGGTGGTGAATTCTTGCACATATACACACAGTTGTCCCTCCCGATTCGTGGGTGATCAGTTTTAGATCCCTCCACAAATTGGGAAAATCACAAATATTCAAGGCCCATTGGTTATAATGGGTGTGTGCTTCTGTGTGTGGTGCTGCGCGTGCACCTCAGACACACACCCCATTTTGTCCTCCCTGCTTGCCATCCGCAAAGGACTGGGAAGGACAAGTGTTTGTGTGTATGTTTCTTCTTCGTGGTCTCTGCAAATCACACAAATGGGTTATATCTGCCCCTGTGCAGCTAGTTCTAGTATCACTAGGCAGAACTTCAGCTGCAGCTTTTGGGCGGTAGCTCTGCCCATCCCTATAAAGCCCTTGGCATTCCTGCTCTTTCTCCAGTTCCTTTTGTCCGCTGTATTAGCAGCTAGGAAGGAACTTTGCTCTGTTAGAGTTGCTTGTTTCACTTTCAGTTTGGCCTAACGGCTTAAACTTCGATAATTTTTTGAACTTTGACTACTCTTTTGGATTTTGGATTTGAGATTGTTGCTGATCGCCTGACCTCGGACCGTTTGACTTCAAATTTGCCTGCCGATTTTACCTTCAACTAACCATTGGAAAATGGCTTCCTATAAGCATTGTGACAACTGTGGCATCAAAATCCATCACTACTTATCGCTGTGATCAGTGTGTCTTGTGCCTGGGTGAGGCCTGCAATGTTAAGATCTGTCTGCATTGTAAGGTCATGACGACCCAGGCCCTTAAAAACCAGGCCCTGAAATTTAAGGCGGCCCTGTGGGAGCAGGCCCTGAGTCCAGCCTCTGCCCCCACAGCATGAGACACCTCAGCTGAAGTTTCCTCTATCTCCAGGAAGGAGAAGGAAAAAGCCGGAGGTCCCGGGAAAAGTCGAGAGGAGAGTTCATGGGAAAATCCCAACTCCTCCTGCCATTGAATACCTCCTATTCCTTGAGAAGATCGCCAAGCGCTCTTGGTCCAACCTGGCCATGATTCCATCCACGCCGAGGAAGATTGAGAACCTATAACAGATCTTCCCCTCAGCTCCGACATGGTTGTTTGAACATCCCAGGCCAAACTCGGTGATTGTGGAAGGTTCCCAACTGGCCTTCACCCTGAAAACTTCTTTTTCTCCTATTGATAAGGCGAGTAAGAAAATTGATGGATTGATGAAGAAATTTTATGCCTCAGCGGTGTTGGACCTGAGGGTGGCCAATTATGCGGCCTACATGGGAGCTTATGTCCAGCACTTGATGGAATGGCTGTAGCCCTTGTTTGATTTAATCCTGGATGGGGCAGCGCATTTCGGACCAACCCCATTTGGGGATAGACTGAGGCCCTGGGCCTCAATCACTTCCGACTCGTAGGTCTTAGACATTGTCTGTAGGAGCTATGCCCTCGAATTCAAAGAGCTGCCGGTCACTGGGACTGTTCTTTCCACCATCCCCTTAGACACCTTACTCAACGAAGTGCGCACATTATTACAGAAGGGCACAATGGAGCCTGTGGACACTGCTCATGCCCATTATTGCTTCTTCTCCCATTATTTTATTATCCCTAAGAAGGACTCTGGCCTCAGGCCCATTCTGGACTTACGGCAGTTAAACACCTTCATCATTTACCACCGCTTTCGCATGGTAACCCTTTCGTCTGTTTTGCCACTTTTGCAGAAAGGACACTGGTTTGCAACGCTCAGTCTGAAGGATGCCTATTTCCACATTGGAATCTGGTAGGATCACAGGAGCTTCCTTGCCTTTGTCATCGGAACCGAGATCTTCCAGTATAGATTCCTCCCCTTTGGGCTCTCCACAGCTCCGAGAGTCTTCACCAAGTACATGGCTCCGGTTGCAGCCTACCTTCACAAAAACATACAATTTGCTCTGTCCCTTCTGGACTCTCTCAGACTGATGATCAACAGAGAGAAGTGCAACTAACCCCATCAAAGCAAGTGAGGTTCATTGAAAGATTCTCGATTCCGACAAAGCCACTGCTTATGTACCATCAGACAGTTTTCAAGCTCCCTCCAGGGCCATCCACAACTGCCTCTCACAAGCCAATCAGGGCCTATGCCACACAGGTGGGCCTGGGGCACATGGACTCAACAACCTATATGATCCCATGGGCGAGGCTCCATCTGAGACCATTTCAATCCTGGTTCCTATCTGTCTTCAAACCCGCACACGATCCTCCTTCCAAGTGGCTCACAGTACCGAGAACCGTAGCCAAATCACTATATTGGTGGCTTAAACCTGATAATGTTTGCATCGGGATGCCCTTCTTGCTCCCTCAACCACAGATCATCCTGACTATGGACACATCCCTAGACAGATGGGGGGCACACACTATGGACCTCAGTCAAAGACTAGTGGTCCACCTCGGAGAGACAGTTCTACATCAGCGCACTCAAGATGCTGGCAGGGGAGAAAGCTCTTCGCACATTCAAATCCCTACTTTCAGGAAAGGTAATACTTCTCCTGACAGACACCACTGTCATGTACTACCTCAACAAACAAGGAAGGATGAGATCCCAGATGCTGCTCCATATCTCTCCTCACATCTGGGACTGGTGCATCCAGAACAAGATCCTCCTCCAGTCTGTCCACCTTCCTGGGGAAGACAACGAGCTGAACCAACTCAGCAGGTCTTCCAACCCGTGTCATGAATGGTGCCTTCATCACGAGACCTCTTTCACATTTGGGGGAAACTGCTGATTGACTGCTAAAACACTCATTGTACACAGTTCTGCTCTTGAACTCGAGCTCTGGGCTCTTGAGGAGATGCCTTCCAGTTCAAGTGGTCCAGAAGGATGGTCTAGGCCAGGGGTAGGCAACCTATCCCCTTTAAGGGCCGAGGGACTTCAGCTCCCAGAAGCCTCAGCCATGTTGGCCAATAGTCCCATGTTGGCCAATAGCTCCTGGGATTCTGGGAGCTGAAGTCCCTCGGCCCTTAAAGGGGAAAGGTTGCCTACCCCTGGTCTAGGCCTTCCCCCCATTTCCACTCATCATGAAGGTCCTAGCAAAGATGTGAATCCGACACCATCCTCTTCACCCCATGGTGACTGAGCCAGCCGTGGTTTGCTCCTCTCCTGCACCTCGTCTGGAAGGAGTATTGTCACCTTGAGTTCAATCCCGACCTTCTTTCCCTACATGGAGGCCGAGTCCGACATCCAGCTATTGAGGCACTTCCCCTGTTGGCATGGGGAATTGGTCCCTAGAGACCCTCCCGGACTCGTTACGGACTGTCTTTACTGCTCAGAGGTTCTCTAAGTGGGTGGCTGGTACCATCCACTTGTGTTATGAACTTTCAGGTAGAACCCCTCCAGCCCAGGTGCGAGCACATTCAGCTAGGGCGATAGCTGCATCCTCCACTTTTCTGACTGGGGTGCAATTGGTGGATGTTTGTAGAGCTGCTGTCTGGTCCCAGCCATTGACTTTCATCAAACATTATAGGCTGGACACTAGGACTAGGCAGGATGCATCCTTTGGGAGCGCAGTGTTGCTTTCTGGGTTACAATGAGGTTTTTACTACATTGCATGCTTTATATGCTTTAAAACCAAAACAAATGACACTTACAAATGCACTTTTAAAGGTTTTACTGTTGTTAATAAAATACAACTGTTTGAACTTTCAAATTGGTGTCATGACACTCCCTCCTCCACTGACCGAAGCTTGTCATTCTAACGCATTTGTGTGATTCGCAAAGAGCACGAAGAAAAAGGACAGGCTGCTTACCTGTAACTGTATTTCTTCACACAAATCCCGCCCATCCTCCCCTCGAACGTGCCCTGCTCATTGCTAAGATTCTTCTGTCACTGCTATGTGACATACATTGCGGAACTGGAGAAAGAGCAGGAATGCCAGGGACTTTATAGGGATGGGCAGAGCTACCACCAAAAAGTTGCAATTGAAGTTCTGCCTAGTGATACTAGAAGTTTCTGAACTAGCTGCACAGGTGCAGCTAGTTCATTTGTATGAATTGGCAGATGACCACTCGAAGAAATGCAGTTTCAGGTAAGCAACCTGTCCATACACACACACACCGTCACCCCTCCATTTTTGCGAGGAATCTGTTCCAGAACCTGCCCACCCCCACCATGAAAATGGAAAACCGCAAATATTCAAGCCCCATAGCTTGATATGGTGGCGCCCCATTTTGTCCCCTTCCATTTGCCGCCTGCAAACAGTCGAGAGACGTGGACTTCAAAGGGATGATTTTGTGTGTGTGTGTGTGTGTGTATATACACACACACATATATACATACATAAATACAGTCGGCCCTCCATTTTTGCAGGGGATCCATTCCAGACCCCCACCCCAGCCCTGCAAAAACAGAGATTTGCCAATCATGAATCAGCACACCCCATTGATTTTATATATGGTATAAATGATTTTATATATGGTAAATTTCTAGACTTATACATAAGTATATACAGTAGATCAATTCCTGGCTGGTGTGGCTTTGGACTGTGGTAGTGGCCTGCTTCAGGAATGGGCCATGCGGTTGCCACAGTCCTGGCCCAATCAAGGCTGAAGCAGCCTCTGGCTGCTCCTTCATTCCCATCTGCTTCATCCCTTAGTTATAACTAACTTGTCCCATTGATTTCACTAGGTCTATTTGAAGTGTGATATCAGTGTTTTTCTTTTAGATGAAGGAAGGAAGACGGACGTCAAGCCTAAAAGCAAGTTATGAAGCTTTTAAGAACAACGACTTCCACCTTGGAAGAGAATTTTCATTATCCAGAGACTCAGCTGGATATTCATCATCTGCTTTGGCATCTACATTGTCACAGACATTGAGTTCTACAACCACAGATTCACGAAGTGGTCGAAAAAGCAAGTAGGTTCATACAAATAATAGCTTCTTTACTATTGTCCGTAAGAATCAGGAAAAATAATCTATTATCAATAATATTGAGGAACCTTAAATGGAAGTGTAAAATAGGATCCAGTGTTTTGTATTACTGTTCTTAGTCAGCTTTTGCCTGCCATAATGCCTTGGCGAGAGAAACAAGTTACTTTTAAAAAGGGAGGAAAATTGCATTCTCAGACTTATGTGTGCATGATGCTGTTTGTGTTTAGGGCAATCTGATACATAAAGATGCTTGTGAAGGTAGAATGGATAGGTAGCAGATAACAGCAATACATATACATATATGCATGATTATTCAACTAGTAGTCTCAGTGAACACTGGCAATGTCAGCCATTTCTTTGCTCAGTGGTCCCTTTTTTAGTAATGTTAGTAAAATTTTCTAGGTTAAAGCTAGTTTGTAAATCTTATTGGTACAACAACTTTACTGCAAACCTCTATCTTCATACTTTCAATTTATACTGTTATATGGATGGTAAAAAGGGGAAACCCTGTATATATATTTATTTTTCAGAAGCAACAACAAGTCTTCTAGTCAGCAGTCTTCCTCATCTTCTTCATCTTCATCTTTATCATCATGCTCCTCATCCTCTGCTTTGGCACAAGAATTGTCTCAACAAGCAGCAGTAATACCAGAGTCAGAATCTAACAGTCAAGTCGATTGGACCTATGATCCAAATGAGCCACGTTACTGCATCTGCAATCAGGTATATTCTGTAAAATAATGTATAATCAAATACAGTATACAGGTTTTTTTGCTCTATGTTTGAAAGTCCAATCCACCCTGTAAAACCAGTGATCCAGTTTGGATCATCCTTAGGGTCTACAGTATACAGTCGCCCCTCCAATTTTCTTGGCTTGAAGTCCGTGTCCCTCGCCCATTCGCAATGGAGGGGGACACAGTGGGGTGGGGTGCCTACAGGCACATGCCCCCATTCAAGCCTATGGGGCTTGAATATTTGTGGTTTTCCGTTTTCTGGTGGGGAAGGTCCGGAATGGATCCCCATAAAAACGGAGAGGTGACTGTAGTACTGTAGATGGTTTTAAGACTTTAATAGGGCAGATTAGTGGGCTCATTGATCATGGCTCATTTGCTGAAAGATGACCACTTAAGTAAGAGAGAAGAAGAAAGTTTCAATGCTACTGTAAGGTTAGATTTAGCACACAGTGGCCTCTTAATCATTATAAAAAGGATGTAATTTTATCATCTGGTGGTTTTGTCATGTCTAAAAATGTGTTGGAATCAAAAAGCAAATGCATAACATGAATGTATATCTAATGTATGAAAGTCTATAGAGTGTAGTATCCATTTATGGCCAATTTTAACTCTTTAATGTCAAGTATTTTTGAGAGTAGAAAATGTTTAATGATTTGCTGAGTGAAATGTATTGTGTTTTTTCATAGGTGTCCTATGGTGAAATGGTGGGCTGTGATAACCAGGATGTAAGTACAGTAAAACTGGAGCAAAGTGATAACTGTTGGAAATTCAAGTTTCCATTTGAAACCAGAATTACAAACTATATTTTAAAGAGAGACTGAAAAGGCTTTTGCATGTACCCACTAGGATGTATTTTTTTTTCTAGCAGTAGATTCTCACAATGTATCTGATGATGTGTTAGGTCCAGACCTAGTTAAGCTGAGAACAGACCCATAGAAATCACTGTGGCAATTTAGCCATAACAGATCTACATTCACTCATACTTGATGTGTGAAAGTCGAGAGCCAATCCAGTGTTTTCAACATTATTTGGAGTTGTAGAGGCTTTTTGTTAGCTTTACTGTTGGAAGGTGATAACTTGCAAACACATTGCACACACACAGAGTACTCAAGGTAAGAGCATTGTAATTTTTCAATAGTAGAATAAATGACACTGCTTATATAACACATAACATCACACCAGTGAAGCTTTCAGAACAGAGGAAGCATTTTTTTCTTATTTCATTTTTTTCTTGTGCTATCTGTTAAAGCTCGGAATTTTATTTTTCTTTCATATAGCAAAAGCGGAGCTATGAATGCCTTCCTAAATCTATACTGTGTTAAAGAATATGCTGCAGTGTTCTGTAATAATCAGATTTCCGGAATGAATGCAGTACAGGTTACATCTTCTTTATCTTAAATACATGGGACCAGAAGTATTTTGGATTTTTTTTCTTTTGAGGAATATTTGTATTTGCATATACATACATAATGAGATATTTTGGAGATGGTACTCAAGTCTAAACACAAAAATCATTTTATGTTTCGTATACACCATATACACATAGCCTGAAGGTAATTTTATAATATTTTCAATAATTTTGCTCATGAAATGAAGTTTGTATACATTGAACCATCAGAAAGCAAAGGTGTCACTATTTCAGCCAATCATGAAAAAGTTTTGAATTTTGAAAGTATGGAATTCTGAATAAAGAACATTCAACCTGTATTTCTTCTGTTTTTCTTTGTCTTACAGTGTCCTATAGAGTGGTTCCATTATGGATGTGTTGGTTTGACAGAAGCACCAAAAGGGAAATGGTATTGTCCACAGTGCACTGCTGCAATGAAGAGAAGAGGCAATAGGCACAAATAAGTGTCTTGTTCACATCATGCCAGTGAATAATGTCATGCTACTTTTGAGGTGTGGGGCAGGAGGGAATGCTTCTTTGTAGCCAGTCAAAGGAGAATTGATATAGCTGTCATAAAAGTTTTTTCTTAATTTTGCTAGCTGTGTTTTAATATTGTACCTAAATTATTTATGCACTATTGTGCTATAAATACTTTTCCAATTAGCCATGGATTGGTCCGGGTCAGATATATGCAGACATTCATACGCAAAATGTTTTCTCTAAGCAATGGGTGTTCTACAAACATTGTCTTCAGATAATCCAAGCAAATAGAGAATTTGATTGGTTCTGTATTCAACCTGCATTCTGCTGCATGTCCTGTACTCGAGAGCTTTTGTGTGGAATTTTGTGTCTATAAGCGGTACAGAAAGTCAGAATGTGAAGAAAATGATCTCCCCCCAATGCCTTTATAGCTTTGCTCCTTGTTGAAACTGAATTCAGCAGGCTGAAGAAAATGATTCTTGTATTCTGGACTAGTGTCTTTTAGAGTAATTAAGTACATGGAAATAAACTCATGTACACTTGAAACAAGCAAAAAACAAAAAAAACTGTACCACTACTCTTGTGTGTTTGGGGCCATTGAGGGCACAAGTAATTAAAATGGTGTTAAAGTGAAAGACTTTTATACCAAATGCGTTTATTTTTATTTTTGTGTGCAAGTGATCCTTTAGATTGAAACTGTATTAGGTGTTAAAATTTTTAAAAAGCTGAACGCTAGCATTAATGCTTTGCATACTTTATCAAAAAAAAAATAAGTACAATAAAACATTTCATGGAAGCTTTCATAATATGCTGTCTAACTGGAGGATTTTAAATAGTTTTTATTTTTTTAAAAAATATATATATAAATAAAAAGTTTCAGTCTAACAAACTAAGCACAATGTTTCTTGTGTGGTTGTTTTCTTCTGTCAGGATATTCCCATTCTAATATTATGATTAATATAGTAATTAATATACTAACCTTTTAAAATAAAAGCGGTTGTAAATCTGAAATAAAATATATGTTATATTACTCTTAGGTAGTGCATACCGAAGAGAGCATGGGACTAAGCTCAGCTCAGTTAGCGCTTGGCAGAATTAAGGGATTGAATCAAGCCATTGTTTTTGTCAGCAGAAATGTCCCCTGAATGGAGTTCTGCTTCAGACATTTCCACTCATAGATGGAGTGGGAAGCTGATTTTCATTCATTTTCTGTTCCCAGCTCCATGTGTCACATTGATTTATTCTCTACATGTTATCCAAAGCAGATACTGGGTGTGTGTGTGGGAGCTGTGGAAAAGAGATGATGAAAATTGCCACCTTCATCTGTTTTGCTGCAGGATGTATCCTGAGTATTAAAACTTCCATGAAGGAAGGAGCACTTTCATCTGTGGGAGACAAGGTCTGGGTTCAAGTCAAATTTGTAACATGCCCTTGAAAAGTTGAACACTGCAACACTGGCATACAAATCCACCAAGGGGCAATGCATATGAAGATAGTGTGGCAGATCATTTCTCACAACAGATTATCTTGTCTTCATTAAAGGGGGTTGCAGACTGCCAGAAATAGTGCAAATTGAGTCCACTTTTAGGGTTAGGGTTAGGGAATCATGGGAACTGTATTTTATTGTGGCACCAGAGCTCTCTGACAAAGAAGGCTCAATGTCTCAGGAAAAAAACAATTCCCATGATTCTCTAGCACTAACCCTAACCCTAAAAGTGGATTCAATTTGCACTATTTCTGGCAGTCTGCAACCCCCTAATTTATTTTATATTTTTGCTGAACGAAGGGCCTTTACAGACTGCCAGAAATAATGCAGCTTGAGACCACTTTAACTGCCCTGGCTCAGTGCTAGGGAATCATGGGAACTGTAGCTTATTGTGCCATCAGAGCTCCTTGACAGAGAAGACTCAATGTCTCAAAACTACGGTTCCCATGATTCCCTAGCATTGGGCCAGGACAGTTAAAGTGGTTTCAAGCTACATTATTTCTGGCAGCCTGTAAAGGCCCTTAGTCATCCATGGGAACCATTCAGTGCTTTAGGCAACTTATTGTTCTATGCCTACAAATCATTTCCAACTTTTGGCAGCCCTAAGGTGAACCTATCACGGAGTTTTCTGAGGCTGACAGTATGTGACTTGCCCAAGACCACCCAGTGGGCTTCCATAGCTCAGTGTGGATTCGAACCCTGGTCTCCAGAATTGTAGTCCAATGTTCAAACCACTATGCCATGCTGGCTCTATACCACATTGGCTCAGGAAACTATCTCAGCCTAAATCTTTATAGCGGGGCAAGATTAAAAAACACATTTTTAGTGCATATTACATAGTAATAAATGCAATAAAGCGTATCATAAAGTGAATTTAGTTGCAGGACACACAGAACAAAACTGAAGTTTCAAAAGTCCCCTAAATGAAGTTCATGGATCTACAGCGGTAAGAATCTGTTACTAACATCACATGAACAAAGAGTAGGAGAGATGCAAGAGCTAGTGGTTTTGCATGTAATTGTATTGCAAATGTTCCTTCTTGAAAATCAAAGTCTCTTTGAAGGTTCTGTTTCACAAAGAGAGCAGTTCGCACAAGTAGTTGGTCAAATAATTAGTTAATGACAGACTCTTGCCTACAAAACTCAAATGCTTTGTAGGAATAATTTAAAAATGTGATCTTGAAACAGAAATACAGTATCATCATGGTGGTGTCAAGAGTTACTTATTTAAAAGTTCATTCTATTATAATCAAAGAGATACTTCAGTATAATAAGTTTAGGTGTGAGCTGACTTAATTTAAAAGTTTAAAAATTGCATGGGCTAATAACTCACAACATTCTTAGCTCAGAGCTCTTTAAATAAATCATTGTATCCTGCATTGAGGGACTGCTTCATATGTTACATTTTTCCTACCCCAAAGTAGTCTCATTGTGAAAAAATCTAAATTAAACAAGTCTGGTTCCAAGATAGCAAAATTGTTTGCCCGTCAATCGAAAACCAGACTCACTTGGCTTTCATTTTGAACATTTTTCTTTTTATTTTGCATCTTAAAAAAGGAAATGGGTATTGGCCCTATGAAAAGATTTTGCAGAAAGCCTTGCCCTTTGATTTAGTCTTACAATTTAATGTAGTTTAATGTTCATCTTTTTGCAGGTGACAGCCGTGAAGTTAACATGGAATTCTTCTGCCTGTTAGACTTTTCCATTTAGTATCACGGCTTTTATAGTGTCTTCTTGAAGATGATCTGACCTGGCCACGTCATTATTGTGTAGCAGGTGGAACCCAAAACTGGGTTTACGCTGCTATTCTGTGCTAATAAATGGTGCTGTGAGCTTGAGATAAGCTTTGTAAAAATGGTTTCACATTTTCCTTACATGAGATACTAAAACTGTTGCTGTGTTCCTTCAAATCATTTCTGCCTTTTGGCAACCCTATCACGGGATTTTCTGAGGCTGAGAGCATGTGTCCTATTGAAGGTCACCCAATGGGTTTCCATATCCGAGAAGAGTGCTGAACTCTAATCTCCAGGGTTGTAGTCCAACGCAGAAGTGCACTACACTACACTGGCTACTTAAATAACAGGCATACCTTTGGTGTTGGGAAATAAAGATCTCATTCCATCAGTGGGAATTCTGGCTCCCAGTACATATTGGATTCTTAACTTTCATCACTTCTAGTCGACATAAGCAGTGATGATGGGACTTGCAGTCCATTGCCATACTCCCAACCCTTACTTTACATGATCATGAATTAGAAGTTATCATTGGATTGTTATGTCAGGGATGATGGGAGTTGTAGCTCTTCACCTCTGGCTC